>WHYT01015776.1:27996-58178 GCA_009806455.1 Tetrax tetrax
TGAACCCGGGACCTCTCGGACCCAAACCGAGAATCATACCCCTAGACCAACGAGCCGCCTGCTTTCAGTTTTGCCGGAACGTGTTTATCAGCACAGCTCGGCCTGCGCTGTCCCCGCGCCAAGGAAGGGACGCGAATGGGGGTGAAATGTTTGCATGGGATCTCGAAAAGACCAGAATTTATTATTTCCTTTGCATTTCAGGAGGAAAAGGAGGGAGGATGGTTCCCCAAGAGTTACTTTAATGCAGGTTTGCATGGAAAACAATGTAATTTTATTTATTTATTTATTTTCCTCCACCGAGGTTCTGTTTCTAAAGCCATTCTGGAATAGACATCACTTTCCTGGAAATGAAATTTTGCAGATTTCAAATTCCCTCTCAGCGTTTTCCGTGGTTTCCCAGCCCACCGCAGGAAAACAATCCCGCGTCGTCGCGAGGCCGAACAGAGCTGCCGCCCCTCCGCACCTGCTACCGCCGTTCGCACAGCGCCAGCAGCAGATGAGATAAAAGGGATTTTCAGTGTTGTTACGATTTAAAAAAAAAAAAACATCCTGGCAGGTATCAGTTAGGCACTTACCTGGTGCCACAAAGTCAGGCCCTGCTCCTGCAAGGACTTGCCTGTGTGTTATGTTTATGTGCTAGAAGCCTTGTTGGAAAGGGACTTGACAGGTTCATATAATTTAGTATTTAGGATAGAAATCAACAATCTGATCCTTTTTTTTTTTTTTCAGTTTTCCAATCTTGTCGTAATATGAGGAAACAGTGAATTTCCTCACACAAACCCTGCGCTGCACAGACTAACTCTCTGACGGAGCTCCAGAGGGTGCTACGCCTGCGCACTGCCCGAGCTCCATCCTTGGGCTCACGGGAGGTCTCGCTGGGCCGTGGTCCTCGGCAGGAGGTGGCTGCAAAGTCCACGGTTGTGCCAACAGCCATGCCCCCCCCTCCAACACGCCCACAGGTTCTTGTTATTAACTCAAATGTGGAGCAGATTGGGACATTTGGGCATTGGTGGGTGCTTTCTACCAAGATCTAGTGGTCAGACACCCCAAGAAAACAGTGGTGCTCCTCATGGTTCTTCCTTTTGGGGGCTCCCTGGTCAGAGGGGACCTTCCCAGCCTGCAGCGATGCCCCGAGGGGCTCTGCGGTGAGCGCCTGGGGCCGGCAGCCAGCACGCTTCACACGGGGAACAAAGTCGCCTTGTGCACGGGGCGCGAGCCGAGCCGAGCCCAGCTGCTCAGAAGATCCTTGGTTTTCCTCACAAAATGCTCCAGCGGGGAAGAAAGACCCGGCCACAGCAGGGCAGGAGGTTTCTTTTAAAAGACGGCACTGTGTGTAGTAAATGAAGCTGCTCCAGGCTAGCGGTCAGGTCCCTTTTTGTGTGTATGTGCGTGTTTGTTTTGATACACAGCGGTGAAACGCAGTCCTTGTGGAGTCCTATTTTCCTGCTGGAGCAAGCTGTCAGCTCGAGATGAGACAGCAGAGGAGGAACAGCCGAAATCCTGTGTTTGTTTGCTTTAAAAAGCCACTTAAAATTAGCTCAGTGAACATAGTCCTGCGCAGATTGCTCTAAAAATTAATAAATCAAGCTACGTGCAAGGAAATGCGATAATGCAAACCAGGTCCCTTTGCTGCGTGCCAGACCCCAGCCTCATTTACACGGGGGGCTGCTGGCTCCCCCAGGGTGTCTCCGGTTTTACACCACTGGATGGAGAGAAGAAGCCTGGGCTGGCCCCTGCTGATGTCTCAGGGTTCGAAATTACAGAGTGGGTCATCATCACGCATGTGATTTCACTGGGTTGATGCAGTTTTTGTAGAAGAAACAGCCACAGAGTCAGTCCACAAAGCTCTGCCATGGGGTGGTGACCATGGAGGACCTCAAACGTACCTGGCAAAAGGGCACTTTGTCCAGATGCTGCCCAGCATCATGATATTGCATCTTCAGGACTGGGGACTCCGAGCAGTGGGATGTCACAGGAGCTGGTGGCACAGCAGGCACCAGCTCCCTGCTGGGATGGTGCTGAGGAGACAGAGACAGGCTCTCCTCAGAGGTGCCAGTGACGGGACAAGAGGTACTGGCCCAGAAATTCACATGAGAAATTGTAATTAGATATCCCAGACTCCTGAGGAAATAAGTTTTCTGAGGTATTCCTGTCCCATTTATTTGTAATGAACATTGCCCTGATGGGGCTAGGAACCATGGTAGAGATTAGTAATCCTTATTCACTGACACACAGAAGCATCCAATCTAAACGAGGTGCCTGGTTTTGAAGAGTAGCTCCCTAACCTATGGAAAAAGATAGACATCTGCCTTGAAGTCTGAATCACCTGATGAAGGTTTCTCCAGTGACCACAGAGACATCCTGGAGCAGCCACAGTCCTAACCAAGGAAGTCCCATCTCGTTTAGGGGTGACGAACCCAGACCTGGCACTCTTGTGCTATGACTGCTAAATAAGAGGGTTAGGTCCTCCTTGTTGGCCCCAAGGCTCCTACAAACTGATCCTACTTCGTATGATTGAAAGTCATTTATCAGTTTAGTGTCTTTGCCTTCCCAGATGCTGCTGGAAACAAAAGAGAAAAATATTAGCCCCTGAAAACCTATGATTTGAACATATGACAGCATTTGATAGATCTCTCTTGGGCTGGCATTGAAATCTGACCTTGCCCTTCAGAAATAACCAGAGCTTGAGGGCAGCTTCTTCCACGGTGAAACTCCAGTTCGCCATTCAACAGGGGAAACCTTTCCACAGGTGAAAAGGTGTTTCCAGTGCCTGGAAACTGGATGAGGTTTTGTCGTAGTTCAGCCCTGATCGGGACCAGACTACACAGTCTCTCTCTCACTCCCCCCACCCTCCGAGAGAACAGGGGGAGATGATATAAGAAAAACGGCTCTGCAGCCGTTCCTCGCAACAGGTTGGCAAACGCCTCTCAGGATCCTTTTTACACCTCATTCACATCTCATCTCCTCTCCACTTCTTGCAGCCAGGCTGGGCCGAGTTGGGCCCAGTCACCGCCCGGCGGGAGGCCAGAGGGTGAGGGCTGCAAGGCCCACAGGGCTCGCGCCTCCCCCTCTCTGCCCCCGCTCAGCTGCTTCACATCTTCTCTCTTTTTTTTCCTGTTTTCCCCTTCTTAAATGCATTATCGCAGAGGTGTTATCACGGGACATTCTGCTACCAATTGGCTCAGCCTTGGCCAGCAGTGGGCCCGCCCTAGGCCCAGCCGAGTCCACTGAACAAAGGGGAGCGACTTCCAGCAGTTTCCTACAGAAACTGCCACCTTACGCCCCCCCCTTACTAAAAAAAAAAAACAGAACAAGTTTGGTGTATATTCACCTTTTACCAACCAGGTTGGTACTACTATAATGGGAAAAACCAGCATTGACATCCCGCCTTCCACCCCTTCGTGAAACACATGGTCAACTATGACTTTTAACCTGATCTACTGCGCTGTCTGTTTTACTCGATATCTATTGTCTCACTGGTCATCTATCATTTTGCTGCTTTGGGGATAATCATATTGCTTGCTGAGGTAGTTTGCTGACTTCATGAGCAAGATACTGCTTTTCCTGTGTTTTTAATTATGATCTACCACTTTTATAAATGATCTGCTGGGTTTCCAGACATTCAGCAGCCCACCTAAAGCCGTGGCTTCCGGAGAACTGCCGGCCATCAGATGGCCAGATATGCATGTGCTGTCAATCTGACATATCCTGGATGAGTTAGGCTAATGTTCAACAGTGTAAATATTTCTTATATGAAGATCCTGGCCAAGTCAAGACACTGTTTAGGGAAGTTCTGGATGGCCCATCACAGTGTGGGAGTTGAAGAATGAGAGAGTGTTTCCCATGGTTTCATGGGATCACACTCCCTCCTTGACCCAGATCCTCCAAGTTTTGGGTCTCCAAACCTTTGATTCTGTGATGACCAACAGAGACCCTAGGAAAGCCAGCCCAGACAACGGTCTGGCTGACTGAGGACATGTTGAGGCCAACCATATGCTATGTCAGGGGGTGCAGGTCTGATTAATGTCAGAGCCTAAGTCCTGAAGGATGAGGAAAATACATTCATTGAGCTCTGTGTAAATCATACTTAATTTTTCATCAGTAGACAAGGAGGCGATGGGGAGGGGAACTGGGAAACACAGAGGTTAAGTGACTTACCCCAAGCTGCAGAGCTGAACAGGATAGAGATTTCCAAACTTGTAGACTGGTCACTTGGTCACTGGGCCTCAATTTAATTAGCTAGTGTGTTTTTATTTAAGAATGATAGCGCATTATGTTTCCTTGTAACTCATGGACCCCACCCCACTGTGTGCAGATACAGATCAAAGAGATCGCTCCTGCTCACAGCCTCGCCGCGAGAAACAGTTTCTTTTCAGGACTTAAATTTGAGAACATCAACAGTATCCAAACCATCCAGCAAATGATTTCTTTTCTACTTAAAAGTAGGCTCGCTTCAAATAATTTCCTCTTTTTTCTGTGCAGGTTTCCGTACTCTGAAAGCTCCACGCAGAGCCCTCGGAAATAAATCAGATCCCAGGCATTCAGCCCCGTGGTTCATTTTGCAGATCCTTGTTTTGCAAGCAGGCCGTTTTCATGTGCAAACAGCAGCCTGCTCGCAAACCCTGGCAAAATAAAAGTAATTTCTGAAACCGCTGGCCACCAAGTCCCTGCCTAAGCTTGGAGTGAAAAACCTGGGTTATCACAACAATGTGAAAGTGCACAACACCGCAACAGCGTCAGACCTGAAGGTAACTGCTGCCCAGGCTTGTTTTGATCACCATCCCTTCTGACCTGGGAACACAGTTGGGTTTTCTTCTTGACTTAAGGGAGCTTGATCAGACTTGGTGTAAGGATACTGAGAGGAACCTCAGGTCTATGATGAATAGCAATTCTCGTTGAGCTCATGTAGTACTTGGGCCACACTTATACAAGACAGGAGATGAGATCAGCTGGCGGATGAGCTATTTATACCATGAGTACTCAACCCAACAGTTCCCTTCGAGCTTTGCTTTCTTCAACTTTCCCTTGTCTACCAAAAGCAAGGGCTCTTCAGCAACAAAGCCCTTTCCCAGTAGACAGTTTGGAAGAGGCTGCTCCATTTTAGGGCTCTTATACGTTATTACATTGACCTACATAGATGTAGCCATTGGGGGCAAAAGGAAAATGTCAGTCCTTCACTGTCAACTGGAGCTTTGCAGGTAGGTTGCTTCTGTAGAGTTGTAGAATCGTGGAATCACAGAATGGTTTGGGTTGGAAGGGACATTTAAAGCCCAACCAGTCCAACATCCCTGCAAGGAGCAGGGACATCTCCAATCACATCAGGTTGTTCACAGCCCCGGCCAACCTGGCCTGGAATGTTTCCAGGGATGGGGCATTCACCTCTTCTTTGGGCAACCTGAGCCCAGTGTTTCACCACCCTCAGCATAAAAAAAATATTATATTTAGTCTAAATCTACTCTCTCTTACTTTAAAACCATTACCCCTGTCCTACTGCTACAGATCTTTTCTACATGTCCTCTCCTGCCTGCTGTGACTCTGAGTAGATGCTGGGTAGTGATGGGGCTTGGAGGCATAGGGCAGGCCAACATCTGGCTTTGCAGATGGTCATGGTGTGTTTCCAAAAGAGGGGATCTGTGGAAGAAAACCTCCAAGTGAGATGGCCGGTTTGAGTCTCACTGCCTGATCAGAAGAAATAGGAGGGAGATGATAGCCCTTGGACATCATGTCCTTGCTCTTAAGATCTACATCCCTGCTGCTGCTTGCTGCTCATTTGATCAGGTGGAAGCCAGGCAGAAGGATCCCCCAAAACTTCCCTTCTCCAAACGCTCCTTGCTGTGCCATTAGCATATCTAAGGTGAGGAGCAAACCAGCTGGACACACAAAAGGTCTGTGTTACCCCCAAATTCGTATAATTATCCAAGGATGTGACTCCACACTGATGTTGGTTAGGGGCCTGCAGAGCAGTTGTGATGGATTCGGCAAGGGCACAAGCACATTGCACCCCCTCCCCTACCACGGCGAACGTGAGCCAGCTCCACCCTCTCTAATTAAGGGACATGATTTCACCTCCCATTACCTCACGCTTACCACAGAGTAAGAGCACAAATGTGGGCATTATGACACATTGCAACTTCACGCCCTTGCCTCGGTGACTTGCGCCTGTCTCCGTACCCTTTTCATGTTGTGCAAAGTTTTATAGGTTTGGCAGAAACGGTCCTGCGCGGCATGTTGCACAACCTCTACGAAAGGCAAGATCAGAGATTCCCAACCTGACTTAAACTATCCTGATGCATCAGGGAGGCAGGAAAGACCCATTTGTTTTTCAAAACGCAAGTGCTATGCTTCAGGGAAAAGCAAATTGATGCCTCAGATAAGGAGCATGGCATCAGTGGTTTTTGTTTTTCCGCTGGTGAGGCGCCTTTATCCTGATTTGAGTCCCAGATATTAGCACAAAGAATTACAAGGGGGAAAAAAATGATGCTAATCCTGTGTATCAGCAGTGTCTAACCCGCCAAGCGTAAATATTCATGTAATCACTTTGCAGTTACCTGGTAACCACAACAAAGCACACATAGAAAATGTAATTACAGGGGCTCCGTAAACTCATCTTAAATTATCACCTATAGCCAGGCACATGTTATTAGATATTAGATTCTCCCTTAGATCAAAATCTCATGTTCCTCGCCTCTAATTTGAAATAACTATCTCCTTATTGGCAAGCGACGAAATCTAAATGGAGTCCCGTAAATCCGACTTCACAGCTCAATTAAGGAAATGTGATTACGGATTTGGAAGCAGATGCAGATATTACTGGGGAAGGGATGATGGCAGGAGCCTACAGGAAGCCGTCGATGCTTTCCAGGGGTCATTTGTAGGGGAACTCGCAGGAACAGAGTTTCTATTGTTATACACTTCAGAGTCTGTGGGGCGGAGAGGGGTTCAGAGACCGGATTCCCATTTTTAAGTGCTTTGGAGGTTTTCAGAAGGAGTCAGGTTCCATTGTTGCGTTTTAAATACTCTCTAGGCTCGCTGGGAATGATATACATTTTCACCGCTTTTCCCTCTGCGTCCTTCCCTCTCACGATGAGGTTCACACTCTTTGGTTGTCCAACAACTGCCATTGATCTTTATTCCATGCTGTGGGGCTGTGGGGCAAGACGAGGTGGAGAGGTCATTTTATGCATTTATCCCCCCAAAAAAGCCAAAAGAGACATAGAGAAATGTCTACGAGCTCTCTGAAGGCAACAGGCAGGAGAGCAGGTGCTTTTGCAGCCCTCCCAGATGGATGCAGGCGGGTCGTTTTAGGGAGGGTCCATCTGAGAGATGGACCATGAAATGTCCTGGGTGAATGGTCATTTTTGCCCAGCAGGACATAGTCAGGATGACACCACGTGCAGCATCCTTGGGGTGGCTCAGTGGCGCAGCTGACGACGTGGTGAAGAAGCATGGAGCTCTAGCGCACGGAGGCACCAAACTTCTCCAAAAGGCTCTTTGGTCCTGGAAATGATCAGATCTCCTCGCCAAGCTGGGTGAGTCTGGGGACAAAGATGTCTCTCCAGACCCCACAGAGAAGGTGTTAAAGTCACGGGCAGCAGCTGTAAGAGGGGAGGGTGGGATCGGGGGCTAGGTGGACAGCAGATGCAAGAGTACATCCTGCAGCACGCACCCAGGAGCACGAGTAATTATTCCTGCAGGGAAGACATTATGGCAGAAGCTAGCACGGAATAAATACGGAAACACAGGGATGCATTTGCAAACACTCTTGGCCAAGAGAGAGAGAAATTAGGGACAGACACTGATCCCCAGTTCCTTGTAGTGACCAAAGGAGTGTTGACTTATAAAAATGGGGTCTCTGATCTGTTGAGCGATGGATTCAGACTGCCTGCCCATTTTCTGCCCTTGGTTTTGTTGCTCCATCCCAAATTTCTTCATCCTGAAGGGAGAAGGCAGCCTGAAAGTAGGGTCTCTCTCTAACGCATCAGTGGGTTTGGGGTGGAAACTGGAAATGAGTGAGAACTTGCTTTTCTGCTCTGGAAGGACAGTCTTTCGTTTTGGTAGCTTCCACTCCCTGAAATTTGAACATGCAAACATACACAAACATGCACCAGAAAAAAAAATAATCTAATGCACCAGAAAAGTCTGAGTTCAAGAAAACCACCCAATTTCATTTGAAATCCAACCTTTTAAGAGTCCTTAATGTTTTCTTGTAAGAAAATAGTGCTTGCTTCATGAAAAATGGTGCAAAAAAAGGTCAAAACGCTCCATTCCGTGAAGGTGCAGACACACAGACCCTGGACATCGTCTGAATGTGCCTGCTCAGTTTTAACGCGGGATTCTGCTGAAGTCAGAACTCTGAAAGAAGTTTTAATTTCAGTTGAAAACTACATTTCCTTTGTTTGGAAAAACAAAACATTTTGACCAAACCCTTATGATTACTCTATTTATGATGCTGGGACCAAATTATAAATGCAATTTGTGTATTGGAAATCCCCTTGAAATTTCAATTAAATTTGATACATGTGCTTTCAGCATCCTCTCTTAAAAGAGTTTGTTTCTGGGCCAAATTCTTGGCATCTTTTTTCATACATTAGTAAGTGGAGTCTTTCTTACTGCACGCTTCAGACCCCAATCCTCTTCTTCCAAACTACTGCAGATTTCCCCAAGAAAAAAAAAAAAAAGAAGACAAAACGTATTCTAACAGCGGTAGCTCTTTTTCCATTGCTCTCCATCTGCTACGTGATCTGTGATCATACCTCCAGGTCATTATGCTTGTAATGTTTATTGGAAAAATCAATCTTTAACTTTAAGACTTTACACAGGAAATATTAAAGTAAATTAGGACCCTATACATCCATTTTCAAATTTCCTTTCGACCTCACAGTACCTACTTCTTTCATGAAAAGAAATCAAGATTTTTTTTTTTTTTTTTCCAAGCTGTTCCATTTTTGCATAACTGACAAAATTTCCTGGAAATACAATTTGCCCAACTACCTTAGTTATTATCTCCAGCCCATATTAGCAGCTAAGAAGCTGATGACATTCCCTTTCAATATTGCTACTAAAACTCCATGAAGCTTATGCAGAATTTATATACGAATGTCAACTCATTTTTAAAATATGTAATAGGAAAAGATCAGCCAATGCCTTTCTGGCCACCTACATTTCAGAAGGTATTGGCTGGTATTAAAGTAGTGTATACACATATATTTTAAGAAACCACACATTTTCTGGGCCAGAATCCAAGGGCATATAAAGCAGTTTAGTCAGTTATGACTGGATGAGGAGCTAGATGGAAAACAGAGCATTCTCAGAGGGTTTGGGTGCACATGAATTTCTTTCTAAAATTAATGTGAGTGGGGGTCATTAATTTTACTTTTATTTTGGTGGATGAAATGTCGCTCTTCTGGATATTCTCAGGGCGTGACGTGAAGCCACATCTAGCAGAGGCAGGACCCTCCGGCCCCTGTCAATGCCTTCCAGTGCTGAGGCTGAACACATCCCCCCTATTCATGGAGCTTTTGCGCTGGGACAGAAATACCGTGACAAACAGAAATTAAAAAAAAAAATATATATCTTGTGGTGACAGCTTGAGGTCTGAGGACAGACGGTCTCGCTGGACGAGATGAAAGCCGCTGAGACTGAGCAGAGCAGCGGAAGGAGAAAATGCAAAGGAATGATGCTCCAAGCTCCTGCACCCTTCCCGGGTCTGATCCTGCAGTGCCCAGGTCAGTGCAACCTCTGCCACTTGCAGCTAAAGAATTAAGAAGAAATTTAAACACTCTTGACTATTCTCCCTTTGTTTCTTCACTCTTAAAAGGGGAATGAGGCTACTTTGCAAATTCAGTCGGCGGGTTGGATCTGTTTGTAATGGGCCTGTCTCCAGGTGGAAGGCGCTAGTGAAGACCAAGATATTCTTGCTCTTTACTGTTGATATTTGCCCTCTTTAGTATCATTAGAGCTGACGTGTCCTTGAGGTTTCTCATGGAACCGGCTCATTTTCACTATCCCAAGAAAAAAACCTGTGTTTAAAACACAGCTAAAAGCTGTTCAAGGCTGTCTCTTTCACGATGCCAATAGGAAGATTGCATGACATCAAAATAAAGTTTAAAAGTAATCAGATCTCTCTTTTCAAAAATTAAAAAAATAAAAAGGAGATATTTCTCTCGCATTGTGGGACCACATCCATCAGCTGTAGACCCAGCTTCTTTTCATTATATAGCATACAAGATACCATAATAAACAGTCGAAAACAAAACCACATGCTGCCTGAAATGAGACTGAATATCAAAACCTACGGGGGAGAGACCGGGTTCAGTGATGCCTCTCAGTGCTAGCATGGCTCAGCCGTCCGCAGCAGCTGAGGGACCACCGTGACTCCTGAAGCCTCCATAGAGACTGATGTTCTGGGGACTGTAGCAGCCAGAGTGGAAGCAACATGAGCCTCCCTGCACACAACCTCTCCCTGGACCACCTCGGACCACAGATGGGATCCTGAGAGGCGCAACCACCAGAGCTCCCAGTTTTGCAAGGACGACAAGTTTTTTTCTCCCCGGGAAATCTTCACACAGCCAGCATCAGATGTTAATTTTTAGTCGTGAGATCTCCCTCCCAGATTGACTCTATCATTTATTTCCAAGCCCCTGGGCTATTGTAGGCTGGACTTCATTTGTTTTAAACGCCTCTGCCTGGGACCTATTGTTCTGTGCTGCTGGTTCACGGCTCTGTAAGTCATTACCAACTCCATCCCTTCCCCCAGAAGGAGCCATTGGGTCGTTGGGTTTTTTTTCCTTCTTTTTTTAACAGAGAAAATTAGTTTTGTGGCTGCAAAAGAGAAAAGCCCTGGAATCTCTTACCTCTATTCCCCAAAAAAAGAGAAGAAAGAGCGGGCAATTATGTTACGCAGTGCACCAGAAAGTTTACTAATGACCTGCCTGCAATCAAATGGCTAAGCCGCCAAGTAAGACCAGAATTTGAGGCATGACTCAGGCCTCGTCCAGAATGCTGAGATGCAGCTCAGAATTTCCTCAGCACACCAGGCTATTCAGAGCAAAGCTGTAGGTACAAGAAATTACAGAGGCAGCTGACAGCTGCAAAGGAGCATGATCCAAACTTTCCCAGGGCTCCATGACGTCTGGATTGCAAGTCCACAGGTGACAAGTGGCGTGTCTTTCGTCCCATCCTTCTTCTGCAGGTGCGGGTCATGCCTGAGCTCCATTGCTTGAATGCATCCAGAGATATAACCTTGGAGGCACAGTGCTCCTGGGAATGGAGCTGGTATTCTGGAACAACAGCTGGAAATCACTGGTGGGGAAGAGAAAATGCTTTATGAAATAATCACAGGCCGTGTAGCACCCTATCAAAAGAGGAAGAGAAAGAAGAGGTTAAAAAAGCCAACAAGTTTTTCCTTTGGGACATGACCTACTAATTTAACATCTCTTCTTCCCCCCAGAGAAAGGCAGCCAGATCCTTACCGCCTTTTGGGATCATCTGTGCAAAGGGCTCTCTGCAGAGAAGCCCTTTAAACCGTGGGGGACGCAGGGTTGGAGCAGACCTGACAGATCTGACCTTCAGATGATCTCAACCAATCCCCTGGGCAAGACTGTAATTTCACCATCGTTCATCTATCAAACTCCTCGCTGTGCAGTTTTTGGTGATACCACTTCTCTTCAAGGGAAGGAGAAAGTCCTGGGAAACCAGGAAGTTTTCTTTCTGGTGGGGCAATATTCGGGTGGATCTGGGACCCATTGAACCTTAATCCACCCTTGGCTTAATGTCTTGAATTCCTTTTCCACGCAGGCGACTGCCGTGCCATTCCGATTTCATTACACTCCCAGCAAAGCTGCGAGGGCTCAGGGATGATATCGCCATCAAAGGCTAAAGGGTTTTAATGCCACAACTTCCATGGAAACTTCTCATGAGCTCACCCACTCACTTGCATTATTTCCAGCTGTGCTCACAACTTCATAACCAGAAGATGCAGGAGAGGCAGAAAACTTTATGCCACTTCTATGTCTCACGAAGAGAATGGTGGGTACTGGGCACCAGGGAAAAAGGGAAATCCACCTCAGATCATCTGGAGATGGTGTCTGCGGGGAGCTAGAGTGCAGACAGAAGGATTGCCTTGGCATCAAGAAATTTCTGAGAAGGAAAATCACCTTCTGCCATTTCTCCTAGCGCATGAGAAAAGCATAATCCCCACTTCTCAACCAGAAGAGTGATGGGCTGTGGCTCCTCCAACACAAGCCAAAGCCAATAGGCTCTTACGGACCACCTTGATGCTTGAGAAGCCCCTTGCCACAGTAAGTCATGTTAAATGAGGTGGGGATCCCTGTCTGCCCAGCATAAAGTCAATCTACGTGGATCCTGATGGCTGCACGCAGCCCAGCTGAGTGCACGGGAGGAGTCAGAGCATCTGTGGCTAACACGTCTCATCCCCAGTGTGCTTTTGGCAGAGAGGCATAGAGAGAAGCTGGCCAGAGGATGAGAAAGGAGAGGCAATGATGCTCACCACTCCAGCTCTTTGCAGATCTTCACCCCTCAAATTACCAGCACTTTATTCCCCACTGAAAAATCTTTAAAGACTGCAGGGTCTCAGAAAACCAGCAACAGCATGAGAAAGAGCCAATATATATATATCATAGCTGGTAGGTGGGAGGAGACAAAAAAAAAAGTGGCAAAATCATGAAGTAGAAGCAATTTCCCATCGAAAACAGCGTTTGAAAGGAAGTAGAGATTTATGCATTTCAGGAGCTGCTGCCTTTGTGGGTTGTACTGTCCTGCTTAGTTTTTGGGAATTGAGAACAAACAGGATGAAAACTTGACTTGCAGTTTGCTTGCACTTTTAAGAGGAGAAACTCAGCAGGCAGTAATGTACCTGGTACTTCTCAGGGTGTTGCCCAGTTATTGCTCTATCAAGGCCAAAACGCAAGTCCTGGGTCCCAAGGGACACAGAAATCCCAGCACACTGCAAAGCAGTTGGTGTCTGAAATCTGCAGGGTAAATATTTGGGAAGTTGCACTTACAGCTTTGTAGGCACATCACTACCAGCTCCTGCTGACCTGGTCTGACGGGGAAAAGCATGGGATGAAGAATGCAGCGCATCCCTCAAAATCTAAAAGCCATGGGGAGGTAACACCACCGAAGACAGCCCAGGCTACATCTCTGACTGTGGGGTTTTCCTGGCATCTCTACCCAAGCTAGCTAGAGTCAACCTTGCTGAAGCTGACCCATGGCACATGTGAACTTTACACACTTGGACTGTCTGTTCCCAGTGTTACCCACCTCCTGTGGCTGGATCTCAGCCTGGCTTCCCTACCCTGTATCAACGGGCTCAGAGCTGGCCACCTGGGCATTGGTGAGGTCCCTTATGTGTGACCAAAGACACTGAAACCTGCAGCTCTGAAGAAGAGGTGGTGTGATGCTTCCTGGGGCATTTTTCCACATCCCTCCATTGAAATGCATCCTCCTGCCGCAGCGCTGTCACACCGCCAGAGGCAAGGACAGTAAGAGGTCTGAGTTTCATGGACATTTTCCTCTCTGAATCAGCCAGCATTTGGGCTGTGGATTGAATGAGCAGCCCCAAGAAAAGTGATTGCTGCCAGAGCTGTAAATCCAGTAAAGTGCATCGTATATTTTTTCTTCTCCACCCCCCTCTGCAGCAGCTGGTAGCAGCCAGCACCCCAGACAGGTGAGTAGAGAGCCATGTCACCATCTCCCTCTGGCTCGCCCTTGAAGGCACAAGAATGAAACATAAACTCCCTAAAACTCCATCCAGGATAGCCTTAATTGCCTCCTTATTTTTTTTTTATAAAATTTTCCTGATGTCTGATGCTTTTTCAAACCCTCTTTTCAAGGCGACAACTGGCTTTGTGAGGTTCTCAGCTTTGTCACCTTCCGAATTTCAGAGGAGCTTACGAGAAAAGGAAGCAAGGGCAGCCAAGAGCCACAGGAACCAGAAGGCAAAGAAAACTGCTATCATATCTCATCTTGTTCTGCTTTACTTTGTTCTCCTTAGCAGAGCAGGCTGGATATTTCTTCCAGGCATTTGGTGGAACACCGGAACCGGCTGCCGGAACACTGTCCGAGGTTTCCCAGAGAGGCGGTGGATGCCCCATCCCCAGAAAAATTCAAGGCCAGGTTGTCCGGGGCTCTGAGCAACTTGATCTGGTTGGAGATGTCCCCGCTCCTTGCAGAGGGGTTGGACTGGATGACCCTTGAGGTTCCCTTCCAGCCCAAACCATTCTGTGATTCTATGATTTCAGCTTCTTCTATCTACTGTGTAAGACAACTCAAGACCATGTCTCAAAGCTGTCACAGAAGTTTGGACTATGTGCCACTACTAAATTGGTGAGGGAGGGGGTTTCTTGATATCACACTCAAAAGGACATGTTTCTTTGCTCTCTATTGGAGATGTTAAATTATAGTTCCACATCACTGCTATCAAATACACTTTGCTGAAGGGTTCACCAAGAGACATGCAAAAAGTAGTCCCTTTATTTAGCCCTGGGAGTTTATTCTCGAGTTCATCCTGTGCACTTTCTCTATCATCCAGAGCAGCCAATCCAGCTCAACCAACCAGATGTTTCAAGGATTTTGTCACGACACAGAAAAATGCCAGGTGATGAAGGAGGCAATCACCTAACAACAAAGCATAAGTGATAGCAAGCTTCAGTTCTAAGTGAGAGAAGGACCAACAAGGGGCCTAAGTTGCCATCAAGGCTTCCAAGGGCTTTTCCTTATCCAAGGCAGTGGTGTACACGAGTATCTTTCAGAGAAAGGAGTGCCATGTATAATCACAGCTGGGAGATGCTTGTGGTTCCCCTTTGGTCCATATTTTTTCACACTAGTGTCTTTCCCTATGCATGAACAAAGTTTGGTTCCTTCGCCACATCAACACAGTTAAAATGAGGTGATAGTTCTGGGCAGAAGGAGCCATAAAGATCATTGTTGCAAGGGAATAATGGTTCTCAGAGCCTACGATGAAAGAAGAAAACTTGTATTAAAAAAAAAAAAAATGTGAAAACGCTGACAAATAGAGTCTGACTAGCCGGAGGGCTGAAAGAAATACTATTTGTGGGACAAAAGGAGCACTGCATGAGAATAAATTCAGTGTCTGTGGCCAAATTTGGAGAATTTGATTCTACTTTGTGGTACCTCAATTTTAGAAGGGACTAACCTTGAGACAAACCATAGGAACGTGATGAGTTTAGCATTGACCCAGGGCTCTGCTGGAATCCTTCCTTGGGCAAACCTCAAAAAGGGGAGGCATCCAAAATGCCAAGTCCCCCTTGAAAATCTTTGTATGGACAATGGGGAGACAAAACCAAGCCTGGATTTCAAAGCTGAAGCCCACCTGGAGGTCTAAATGTTGATCTGTTAACTGAGGGAAGGGTGAGGAGGTGGACGCCCATTCCCAAAGGGCTCTTAGAGCTCTGACTGCTTGTGCTTAATATTTGAAGGGGAGAGGAGGTGACAATCTGAGGATGGTCCTGCTTAGATCTCTGTCTGGTACCTACACATCCTAAACACCAGCAATGCCCACCATCCCTTTCTCTGCTGACTTTTTATTGCTCTGAGATTTTGAGCCCACTGGTAGAAGCAGGAGGAGACCCAGGGAGAAAAATTTCCAGTTTAGGTTTGCAACAACCCTGTTGTTTCCCTGCACTTTCCCCACATGGCAGCGAGCTGGAAGCAGGCAGGGATATAATCCTTAATTTTAGATGCCCACGGCAGGACGAAAACAAACCAGCACCGTGCAGTGTCCTCCTGCCTCTCAGGAGACATCCCAGGCACGGGAGCGGTTTCTGCTGTATGCAAGGCAGGATGGCTCCCCACCATCCTCCCCGTTTTTATTTCCTTAGCTCTCCCGATGATACAGTTTGAAGCACAGAAGTGTTCTGTGAGGAATGTGTTTCGGGATGAAGATGAATACCTCAGAGCCTGACAGCGTAAACACTGAGAGCCTGTTTGGCTTCTTCTAGTGCCAGCTCCCTGGATGGACGCAGAAAGCCCCTTCGCCGCCCGTGGAGGCTCTTTGGTTCCCTCTGATGAGTTGGAGCTGTTCTGACCCCGAAGCAGATGGAGTCAGTTATTTACACCACGTTCTCCTGGGGTGCACTCTTGACCCACTGCTCGCTGGTCTCGACAGACATACGCGCTGGTGCCGGCTGATGGTTTCGGTATGACAGAGAGAACGTTAGTGGAGCAGAGCCAGGCAAGAGGCCCTCGGAGAATGAGCAACCGATGGGGACGTAGTGCTGGAAGAAACCTCACCAGTCCCACACTGAGCAACCGTGCCTTGCGTTTCGGTGGCAGGGAAGGAAGAAAAACCTCCTTACTGGCCCCTTGCAGGTTGGGCTATGGTGGGGTGGCAGGGGGATGCCACCCTTGGTGGGACGGCAGTAAGGGCTGGGCGTTGAGAGTGATGTAGAAGGCAGGGGAAAAGGAGGGCAGCTCTGAGATGCGTTGGTCTGGGAAACTCCACCAGAGACCATTTCAGGGGTCAAAGACAATTCAGTGCATCCAGTCTCTGCACGATGCTCTGAGGAGCAAGGCAGAAGGACAACCTGCAGTCATTCCTGCTCCAGCTCCCTCGACTGCTGATCATTTAGCTGTGTGGATTTGGGGGACCCATCTTTCCCTTACCAGTGCCAGGAAACTCAAAATGACTTCTATCTCCTGCAACCCCATAGCCCAGAGTGAACACGATCGTACCTGCGAGACAGCTGAGCACAGCAGGCAGCTGCTGTCCTGGCTGCTGCAAGAAGAGAGGTGAAGGAATTTCGGAGATAGCATGTGGGGAAGGGTGCTAAAGAGTTGCAAGGACTTCTGGACTTGATGTGTGTGATTCCTTGATACAAAGCCAACAGAGACTTATTTGCTCCCACTCTGTTTTAACCCTTCTTCCCTTTTCTCCTCCACTGAAAGAAAGCTTCAAACTCAGGAGCAAAGAAAGATTAAGTAGAAGGAGTTACATTTTCCTGGCTGCTATCAAAATGTCTTTTCCAACTTTTCTCCTTTTTTTTTTTTTCTTCACACTGACATACCTTTGACATTTTATGAGCTGAAGTGTATTTCATTGCATGAGGCACTGGCAGACAATCTGAGAGCCTTTTATTCTGAGGTGCTTTTCAGCTTCCAGGCTATGATCTACATCACCTCAAGCCAGAGCCAGGCTGCAGTCATGGGCCTGGCTGACATTTTACAGGGAAAGGAGAGTGAGGCACCAGCTTATAAAAGTGTTTGAAGCCCCAAGTGTTGCATATTAAGATACGTCAAGTTTGAACTCCACTCAGTGTGCTCACTTGGCTGAGGTGCTTGCCTGGGTAATTTTTGCAAAGCCTACAACACTGGATGGGCTGACAGAGCAGCTTCACCAGTGAGCTTCACCAGCTACAAGTGGACCCAAGAGCAGCAGGAGACCAGCAGAAGACCCTGAAGTCAGTAGTTAACCTGTAGAACTCCTTATCAAATGAGGTGGTGGAAGCAAAATATAACTACGGGCTCCAGCAGAAGAGTCCTTGGAAGGTAGATCCATTGGAGATTACCAACTAGACGTACTTCAGCCAAGAAATGACCTATGCAGAAAGTGGTCAGAGGCCAGGAGAGTACTCAAGCGTGGTATCAAATGTGTTCATCCTGTTTGCATGTCCATTGAAGATATTGGGTTATATGATCCCTTGCTATAAACCAGACTGTCCACCCTGCCTCTTCCTGAATTAAGTGTTGAAGCTATTTTACTGTGAGCAACCGAGGAGAACTGGGAGCTTCCCATAGCTGAATTATATGTACTTTGCTTTCAAATATATTTGCAGCACAGAAGCATCTCAGTATCCTGGCAGAGGCGGATATTGCTCCAGTCCCACAAAGATAAGCCAGATCCTTCTTCACTCCAAAGAGACAGGTGTTAAGAGGAGAAATAGAGGCCAGATCCCTACTGAGAAGGTAAGTGGCTGAGCCAGTAATTGAATCCAGCTCCCTCAGACTGGTTTACCAAGTCCTTGGTGAATCAGACAGAGGTCCTGACTCAGTGGAAAATCCCTGACTGGCTTCAGTGGGTTTTGAACCACATCTAAAGGAGGAATAAACTCTATGGGCCGCCTCGTCCTAGGGCTTGAGTGGGGCTTGCTTCCATTTTGTGGGATCTGCAATGGTGCAGCCTATGGAAGAGAGATGGAGGGATCACTACAGCTGAGTTTCTGGAGGTTTCATCAGTGCACTCTGACTGCAAGTGTCAATCTGACCTGACGCCAAGCAGGTTTAATGGTGAAAGCATCCAGGGGGAGATTTGAGCTCAAGTCTCACTCAGAATAGGAGAGTGAGATGGTGCTCAGAGATGTGGAGCTTTGGGGGATGACGGCAACTTAAGAAGGACTTCTCCAGAAAGGCACAAAGGCTAGTGGGTATCTGTAGGAGTGAATCAGGCAAGCCAGAGGGTTTAAATGAGCAAACCAGCATCCAAATGGAATCCTTTTTGGATTTAACCCTAGATGAAATTCAGGATGGGAGAGGTAATAGTTGTCACTCGAGGAGCTTGTGTTGTTTGTGTGTGGCCTTTTTCATGTGCCAACGAGCCTTATCAACACCTACCTCGCAATGCCCAAACATGCTCTAATGTCAATGGACCGTGCTCAAAGTTCAGTGCACACTTCAAAGAGCTCAACAGGAGAGGATAACTCCCATCGGTACAAGCTGCCTAAGGAGGCCATGAATGCACCACCAATTGGCATCTTAGAAGGTAGCCCAATGCTTTCTGGAAACATTTGTGGATGACATACCTGGGTGCAAATGACTAGCCTACATCATGCTGAAGGCCAACTAGGGCCTCCTGTGTCTACATCTGATTTCAGAAGGGCTACAAAATACACAGCCCATCATGCGTCTCTAGAAGTTGTTTAAGTGAAGAGCAGCTACAGAATTTAGATGTGCAGCCCTGGATCAGGCCACAGTCACTGTTACCTGCAGGCCTCTTTCTGCAAATAGTCAATAGAGAACATCTAGGCCAGCAATCAGAAACAAGGAAATATTGAAATATTCACCCCTCTGTGCAGCCTAGCAGCAGCTGCTGGGTTTGCCAGCCTGTTGTCTTTAATATTCAGTATCACACTGACCAACCAGGGACTGAATTCATCAGTCCAGCTCCTGTCACCTCCAAGGAATTGTTGCTACAGGCTCCCCACCACTTTTCTTAGGTGTGTTGGTACAACGGGCAGGCAAAATAGGACTTGATCAGCATAGCTGCTTTGCATCTGTGATGATGATGGAACAAATATTACAACCTTAAAGGCATTAAGATGTGCATTTCCATTTTCTATTAATCCCTGCTTACGTCACAGTAATCTGCAGCACCTCTAGGAAATCTTATTATAGCCAGAGCCTAATATGCAAACCGCTTACTTCTGCAGAACTGGGGAGAGATTTCATAGAAGGCAATAAAATTGGCCAAGGGGATGAACCTGAGTGTTAAATCACAGAAGAGTGATTCCCAAATTCAGGATTACAAAGTGTTCTGGTTCTATTTAGTGAGAGGGGCTACGGTGGCAGCTTCTGTAAGAAGCTGCTAGAAGTCACTCCCCTTTGTCCAGTGGACTTGGCCAGGCCTAGGGCGGACCTGCTGCTGGCCAGGGCCAAGCCAATTGGTAGCAGAATGTTCCGTGATAACGCCTCTGCGATAACGTATTTAAGAAGGGGAAAAATAAAAAAAAAAAAAAGATGTGAAGCAGCTGAGTGGGGACAGAGAGGGGGAGGCGCAGGCCTCATGGGCCTTGCAGGCCTCACCCTCTGGCCTCTCGCCGGGCAGCCGACTGGGCCCGACTCAGCCCGGCCTGGCTGCAAGGAGTGGACAGGAGATGAGAAGTGAATAAGATGTAAAAAGGATCCTGAGAGGCATTTGCCTGCCTGTTGTGAAGAACTTTTCTTGTGAGAGGAATGGCTGCAGACACCAAGGTCAGTGCAGAAGGAGGGGGAGGAGTAATGTGGCTCCTGGCAGAGATTCCCCTGCAGCCCGTGGTGACGACCATGGTGGAGCAGGTTGTCCCCCTGCAGCCCATGGAGGTCCGCGGAGGGGCACAGATCCACCTGGAGCCCGTGAAGGACCCCGCACGGGGACAGGTGGAGGCCTGAAGGAGGCTGTGGCCCGTGAAGGCCCCGCTGGGACAGCGGTTCTGGAGGGACTGCACCCCGTGCTAAAACAACGCACACCGGAGCAGTTTCACGAAGGACTGTGGCCTGTGGGAGGGACCCCACGATGGAGCAGGGGAGGAATGTGAGGAGTTCTTCCCCCGACGATGAAGCAGCGGCGTAAAACAACGCGTGATGAACTGACCGCAACCCCCATTCCCTCTTCCCCCCTGTGCTGCTCGAGGGGGAAGGTAGTAGAGATCATGTTAAGCCCGGGAAGAGGCAGGGGTGGGGGGAGGTTACCTTGTTCTCTGTCTCATTATCCTGCTAGTTTTAGTAATAAATGAGTATTTTTTCCCCAAGTCGAATCTGTTTTGCCCCAAATGGTAACTTTAAGGATCTCTCCCTGTCCTTATCTCAAACCTCGAGCTGTTTTTCTTATATCATCTCCCCCTGTTCTTTCGGAGGGTGGGGGGAGTGAGAGAGAGTCTGCGTAATCTGGTCCCGATCGGGGCTGAACTACACCACTGTGCCCGTACGTGCCCATACCCTCAGGAACCACCACAGTGACTGCTCCATCCCACGCAGAGAGGAAGAGGAGGCACACGGGCTGTTACTACCCGGTGTACGGTAACTCATACCTTGTCAGAGAGCCAGAAAAAGCACGTCGCAGGCTGTGTGGGATCCACCGGCCGTGTGTTGCACAGCTCCGCTCAAAAGGAGATGCTCTGCCTCAAGCAACGCTTTGGGCCAAATACGATGCCTCTTTTGGCCTTAAAACGTAGGAAGATGTGTGGGAAGGCAGGTGAGCTCACACTAAAGAGTATTTTTTCCACAGGTGAGATGTTTTGCTCATTCTCCCCGTGGCCCTGGCCACCTGGCTCCTCATCGGAATCAGCCCGCAGCTGCGCCAAACCCCAGCCACCGGCACCACTCCTTCTACAGGGACCCATCAACTACAGACCCCGCCGTGACCGCAGCGCTTTCTGCCTTCCGCAGCTCGGGACTGACCCACGTGAGTTCGCTTGTCTTTACACTGAGGGAAGTACCTGTTATCCCAGTTCCTGTTAGTTACTGTTTCAAAATGTTGTTGGATTTTTTTAAAACCATGGAAATACCTACCAAAAACATCTGAGTGTGTATAGATAAGTGTACACAAACGTATATAAACCAGCATAGGCACATTGTACTCCAAGCACCAGTTGTGGTTTAAAAACTCACGTGCGTCTCATGAATTGAATCAGTTTTTTTTTTTTGTTTTAAACTCCTCAGACGAGCAAAAAAATAACCCAGCTTCTTCACACAGGCCATAGGTTGCAGCATTGGAAGATGTTCCTTTGTGCCTCATGGTCAAAATTAACCAACAGCTGCTGTTCCCCTCCGCGGGAGCAGATAAACCACGGGGCTTAGGGTGCAAATCAGAAAATGAAGGCAGTACCAGGTTGCTGGTTTCAAACAGCTAGACACCATTCCAAAATGTGTTGCACTGTTAACTGGAAAATAAAGGACACCACAGATGCTTCTAATAATTCCAGTTTCAAGTCAATTTTCCCTCCTTTGTCTTAAAGAGCTTTTGATGTGTAGTCACAATATTGTCTCTCTCTCTGTTTTCAATAATTTTATATTACCTCAGCAATATAACTGTCCTGAAACATACTGAACTTTAATCTTTGAGAGATCAAACAGGAAGAAATATGATGGGATAGAGACTGACCGACTCGGGGGCAATATTCTCTCCTCCCATAAAAGATAGCCCACAGCAAGATAAAAATTGCTTCTCAGATTCCACGAACATCACATCTTTAAGAGAGGCATTCAGGCCCAGGGAGAGAGCAGACAAAAATCCATCGCCATTGAAGACGCAGCCAAAAGCAAGCATGCTCTCACAGAGCTCAAGGATGTGGTTTGGGTGACTACATGCTCCAAGATTGGTCCCAGCACCCTCAGACCTCCTCGGTTTAGCCAAGCTCCGCAAGCCGAACAGCTGAGAGTCGTTTGGCTACTGTCTTTTCACGGGAATAAATCTGCTGGCTCTGTCTCAAGGAAAAGAAATATCTGGGACAAAGGTGCAAGGTTACATACCACGGAGACGTTGTGGTATCTAGGGAGGGGAATTTAGGAATCAGTACGCAGATCTTACGGACACAAAAGAGGTGCTCTTTCAGAACACAGCTAGTGCTTCCTCTCCAAAAAGCGTTTATTCTCCATCAGCTTAACCCAGTTTCCTCATTTTTCCACAGAGGTTCTCCAGCAGAACCAGAGGTGGTGAAATTCAGCTTAGTGTGGCTGCTCATTCCACCCCCTGACCACAGACTGATGATGAGCTCATATTCTAAGGAAATACTGGTTAAAATATTGTGACATAGAGTAAACATGCTGTGATATTTTCTGGCAAACAAGAAATTGATCTTTTCTGGTTTATTGTTGTACTTTGGCACAAAAGTCAGGTTTTGCATGAAATTGTTCTTTTGACAAATATGTTAATGTGTCTCTTTTGGCTGGCTTGGGAACCTGCTCTGTAACACTCTGTGCGTGCATCAGAAAACAGTTTGTGAGCTTGTGCTGCGAGATTGAATTTCTCACTGGTACAGATCGAAGGTTCAGGGTTTCGTCAAGTTCATTAAAACTCCTAAGGACTCTCCAGAAGGTAGAAAGCCTGATCCAGACACCACTAAAATCAAAGCAAAGACTCCCATGGATTTCAGTGTGTTTTATGCCAAGTCATGCAGAACAATAAGAATTTATTTTTTTTTCACAGAACTGGCCTTGGATGAGATTACCATCTTCGCCACATGTAGACAGCCCTCTCTCCCTACCTGCAGCTTTATCATGTTCACGAATTTCTAATTAATACATATAATTTATAAGCAGTTACCATACCTTATGCTTGTGTGGGGAGGGTGGATGATAAATTTATAGCTACCGAGTGCTTTGGTGTACCTAACACCTCCTGTGACACGGTGTGCTAGGACGGAGGGTGGCTTAGCCCATCACCCTCTTCCCACCAGCGCTCCCCAGTGCCTCCTGAAGGGCAGTCCTGGCTCCACAGCTCCTCTCTTTTAGCCTGAGCGGTGCCTGGCCTACCTTGACCAAGCTAGGCCTAATGAGAAATTTCATACCTAGTTTCTAGGTATGAAACAGAAGAAAAGAGGTATTCTTTGGTCAAGTGACTCCAGTTTGTGAGGAGGCAAGGACGATGCTCAGACACACTGGAAAGAGCCAAATACCTTCTGCTAAACACAGTAACTGGAGCCAACAGACGCTGAAGGTACTCACTGCCTGGAACCGGGTCTGCAGGGAACAGCACGTGTTTGCACTTGAGAGAGTTTTTGCATCGCCTGCCTTACCGTCAGGCGTGGTCTGAGTTAGGTGGACATTTTCAGGTCCTCCTGGTGCATGCAGGTTACAGAACAGCATTGGAACAACAAGCAGATGTAGCAGAGTATTCCCAAGCCCGCAACCTTCTTGGATATCCTTAGTCATGCAAAGCATGGATTCCTTCTTGACAATTTCTCATGCTCTGGATAAACACACGCTGGTATTTCTGAGCTTGCCAGCCCAAATTGCTGTACAAGTCGTTCTCTGCTTTACCTTCTGCTTTCAATCCAGAGAAGGCAGAAACCCTCTATAATCACTCCTCTGTGGGAACAAAAGATACAAATCTCCATTCCAGTCTCTGCATTTTGGTCTTTAAATCAGCAAGTATTTATTGTCTTTTGCAGAAATATAAGCTAACCTGGAGAGAATGAGATTCTCCAGATCGAAGGCTTACTAAACAGTGTTTATTCAGAGTTTTATTTCCAAACCTCTAGAGCTTCTCAATCACATATTGCATTTCCAATGGTTTTGGCTATCCCATCTCTGAAGGAAGACGGGATGACGACTCTAGCATGTAGACTTAGGAATGTGTAAAATTCCCTGTGCCTTCGTTTGCCATGAAAATAATTTTTATCTGTATGTCTGCATTCCCACCTGAGGACTAATTTTTAAAATTCTGGTAACACTTCTTTTCCACATTATCTAATTGAGTTTTGGAATATTTTTTTCCTCTGATCTCTCCCTGATGAATTCCTGCTTAGTGTCTTCCCTACACATCGGTTGTGAGTCAAGATGGTGATTCCAGCCTCACAGTTCATGAACTTCACCCGCTGAGAGAGAGGAGGGCAGCAAGAGGTCTTCACAACAGGTTTCAGGTGTATTGTTCAGTGCTGGTTTACATCTGTGAGTCTAAAAATATTTTAAGGATCCAGCTTACTTTGAAATAAAGGAAAAAAACCTAAACCGAGCTGTGAGCAGGCTTGCACTGTAGCTCCTGTTTTTTTAACAGAAAACCACAAAGTGTGTCAGGGACTGTTTTATGACTCCCATCGCTGCTCCCCTAAGTGTTAGGTTACTGCGTTCCTATCAGGGCGATTAAAGCTCAGTATGCAAATTCACAGCTAAGCTTACCTGCAGAAGACAGCAGTCCTGTGGGAGCCACGCGCGTACAGTCCCAGCGCGAGGGTGGTTTGACTCTGGTGTGGCTCATCTTGTCTTCACAGAATTGAATGTAACTGTGGCACTACGCCTCATACATTCGGGTTTGAGCTGATGGGACATGAATCACTTCCCATCCCAACTGGCAGAGAGCATCTCTCCAGGTGTCTCATGAGCTGGTTCCACAGCTGTCTCTTCCAGCCTGGGCAGATGCAGAGAGCCTCCTGAAGATCCTTCCATTTTCTCCATACATTAATGAAGGCTGGTTTTGCCCAAATGTCTGCGTGCCAGCTACGGCGCAAAGATTCTTATTTCTCCACTGACTCCATTTACAGCATGTTCTTTACTGACGATTTGGCTGTAACAGCATAACCTAAGGACCACAGCCTGGTTTGGCCACATACAGTTTCCTCTGTTTCGGAAACCAGATGCTTAGGAAGTGGCAGGCTAGCTTTACACTGGCACTGTCAAAATTTCAAGCCCTTAATGGTACAGGCTAAGAAATCTTATAGGAAAAAATGAGTGGAAAAAAAAAAAAAAAGGCTTCTTCCTTCTCAGGGCATTTCGTGCTTAAGATGGAAAAGAATTGTTCGCACTGATGCAACCACTCGAAAAGTATGCAGGAGTAGATGAGAGAAAAGATGGCTCAAGAACGACAATACAGTTACTGTCTGTTGACAAGATGCCAAGCGAGCGCTGCAAAGCCGTGCAGGTATGTAAGCGAGAAAGAGGAATTCCCTAGCCTCCGGTTACGTCAGTAGCTATGGCTCAGAGAAAAACATCTCATCCACTCCTGTAAAACACCTCTGTTCAAAAGTAATTTTTTAGCATTTGCGCCTGATAACCTGATACAGATAAAGTTAATAAGATGTAATTATTGTCTGAATCTTCAGCCAAAACTAAATTTTAGCTGACATGTAATGTATCTTCATTACTGATCCAGACGAAAATTCAATGCACATGGAAGCTGCCATCTCAGATTCATAAAGGACCTCAGAAATCACAAAGGTCCTCACTATGTAATTACTGACTGCTCTGAATCTGCAGGTACAGCGTCACACCTGCGCGATGGAGAGGAAGCTCATCAGCTCCAGGGGCGGCAGCCACACCACGAACCGCGGAAGCTCACACAGCGCAGCAGGACGTAAAACTTGAGCTGAGCGAGGAGATTTTAGCGCTCCGTTGAACACGAAACTTTTCCAATACCTTATACCGAGATGGAGGAAACACTGATATGTTTATGTTAAAACAAGGTTTTAATAAACAGCAGCATAAAATAATCAGTGTTTAATATCACCTCTGGCATGTGAAATACAAAAATGCACAAATCTTAATTATAAAATAGCCTCTGTTATTACAGGTTCATGCTTGCCTAATTGAAATGCCCATAATTAATAAATCAATCATCAAGTAATACAGTGATTAAACGCATGCAGTGAAAACAAAGAAAAATATTCGTATAAGGTAGTGGCTGAATATCACCATAATATATTTCAAGAACATCTACATCAGGTTAAAAATAAAAAGAAACAGACCAAGATATAAAACGCAGAGATGTATTTTCACGTCTGCTGTACAAAACATCATCACACTTTTGTGCAAAAAGATAAAAATAAAGTCATATTATACAACATTGTCAACCCAGCAAAAGATTGTTTTCGTTCTGCGTACAATAAAAATACTATTCAGTATAAAAAAGAGTCTGTGAAAACCTGTAGTGTACACAGCACTTCTGTAACTCATTAAAGTGGTTTCAAATGAATCATCTAGACTGCTTATACCTGAATGAATTTTTAGCAATTACACAAATGTCGTATTTCGAAGCTGAACGTTAACACTAATTCACATTATTAGAATTGATAGACAAAGTTGCTATCAATGGGTTTGCTGCCTGATGGAATGTGAGCTTCCCTTTTTTCAGGGTTACTGGAGTCAGAGTCACTGCAATCACACGTTGATCTGCAACAATAAATATTCCTGGGAAAACTGATTGTCATCTAGAAAATGGTGCTTTGGAGCCTTTCCGCTAAACAGTTGCATAGCAACAAAAGGAGATAAAATTTCCGCTTTAACTACTACATCATGAAATGTTCTCTTTGAATAAGTTGATGCAGGTTCTGAAATTAAAACACTTTAATTTCATTCCCTTTAAGGCAATTTCTTAGAACTCCAGCCATCTTTAGCAGCCAACAGCAGATGATTTTTGTAGCCTGCGAGTCGGTAACTCGAGCTATGGCGCTGTCATATAAATGACTTTTTTTTGGTCTGAATCTGAACTCAGACTCCCAACTTAACGAAAGACCAAAATCTTACCTGAAGTAATTTATTCAGCTCTCAGATCGCATATTTGAAACATAATCCTCGACTGCAAAATTTACAAATATTTTAACTAGCTATTGGAACCGAAATTGCACACCCAGTAGATCTCCGAATATTTGCATCTCCTAAAAAAGAGACAAATATTAAAATATGTTTTCAGTATAAAAAAGCTTCTGTGATTTAAACCACATCAGAGGTTTAAAAAGCAGTGGAAAAAGCATATGATAAAATGTTTTCATTAAAAAAAAAAACCAAACCCAAATTCCCCTTCCCCTCTTTGAATTGTCGGTGGCACTTCAAGAAACAAGGCGTCCGTTCCCAAAGCTGAGGATTCATACCACAATGACCTGTGTCTGGTTGAGTCTGCCCATCCTGGTAAGCAGTTAAACTTCACAGAAGATACTTGCTGCAATGTCCGTTAAACAACCAGAAGAATTTTTAATAAAATATTTGAATATAAATCTTCTCTACGCCTTTCTAGTTTGTATTGTAAATAGTTATATGTACAAAGGCCTCGCTTATTTACAATTCAGCCGAAATCATAGATTCATTAGGTCCATGGATGCTGGAGTCTCCTAATAGGGAAGACTGCTTTGAGTCCATTTTGTACGGTTTTTGAGTTTTATTTCCAAAAACTGTCATACCCATTCCCCCCGGATGACTAGGAATTGACATGTGAGACAGCAAAGGAATATTTGCTTCCTGGTTGGATCCCGAAGACGGCAAACTAGTGACGTGACCCGTGCTAGTCGATCCACTGGCGCTGCTCGGAGAACGGCTCTTCGGAGGAGGACAGTGCTGGATGACCCTGGGTGGGCCTTGCGGCTGATAGTGGGCAGCCGGGAAAGCAGCATATCCTGGTGGGATCGGGTACCCATTGATGGGGATGTATCGCTGGTTTTGAGGGATCGGTGGTCCGATGAACCCGGCGATCTGGCCTTGCGGTATACCTTGCGCTGGAAACATGTAGTTAGGGTACCTGGGATTACTGAGGTTACTAACGGGACTTGCGCTGAGGGAAGTCGTTTGAGTGGTGGCATTCCCACCGGAGGGGGTAGTAGAGCTAGTGTGACTTGAAAGACCCTCCCAGGAGCGCAGCCGGGCGTGGATTTCTTTAAATCGTGGCCTCCGGGATGGCAGATCATGCCAGCACTCTGTCATCAGGCTATACATTCTGGGAGGACAGTCTTCAGAGCACGGCAGCAGTTGTCTTTTCCTGATCATCTCTATGACTTCTTGGTTACTAAATCCATAATATGGTTGAAGTCCAAAGCTGAATATCTCCCATAAAACAACTCCAAAGGACCAAATATCTGAATCGGAAGAGAACTTGCCGTACATAATTGCCTCCGGTGGCATCCAGCGAATGGGCAAGAGAGACTTGTTCTGAACTCTGTAATAATCTGCCGAGTAGATTTCTCTCGAGAGCCCAAGGTCTGAAATTTTCACATGAAGTTGTTCTCCAATTAAAATGTTACGAGCAGCGAGATCTTTATGGACAAAAAAATGACTTGACAAGTACTCCATCCCCGCCGCAATCTGGACTGCAATATGCAGGAAATCCCCATGGTCCAGGCTGGATTTTACAGTCCCATCCTCATCGCTGCTGCACCCAACATCTGAATGCGGCGATCGCATGATGAGAAACTCGTGGAGGTCTCCTTGGTTCATGTACTCGAAAAGCATGCAGACAGGTTGTTCCTGGGTCACAATACCTAAGAGGCAAACAATGTTCGGATGATGGAGCTCGGCCATGAGAGATGCTTCTTGCTGGAACTCGGCCCACTGCTGGGGATTGTTAAAGTCTTTCAGCGTCTTGATAGCAACGAGTTGAGCGTGATCCATGCCTGGAAGGTAGAGGTGTCCCTTGTAGATCTTGCCGAAAGCACATTCACCCAGTTCTTCCATGAAACGAACAGCAGACAGAGGCAACTCCTTAGCCTTACTCTGTTAAAGGAATGAGAGCAAAAACCTGTCAGAAAAGCAGGACTGAAAACGTATTTTTAAGTAAAAGATCTTTTTGCAGAGGACATCTGAAAGCCAAGCAGACCAACCCAGGAACTCCCTGGGCCACATACCCACTGGCAATGACCCCGCTCAGCCCTGAGAGATGTGGGCACTGGTGCAACACCATCAGCCCCAGGCCAGACAGAGCCTCAGGGATGTGGACACCAGAATCCCAACACAGCCTGAGGGATGTGGACACCAGAATCCCAACACAGTCTGAGGGACACATACACCAGTATCCCAACACAGCCTGAGGGATGTGGACACCAGAATCCCAACACAGCCTGAGGGATGTGGACACCAGAATCCCAACACAGCCTGAGGGATGCGGACACCAGAATCCCAACACAGCCTGAGGGATGTGGACACCAGAATCCCAACACAGCCTGAGGGATGTGGACACCAGAATCCCAACACAGCCTGAGGGATGCGGACTCCAGTATCCCAACATCGATTAAGCGCAGGGTTGAACAGTGCCTGATCTCTGCACCCTGCTCCAAAACTAAATTTAGAATTACTTTTCACCCTCTACACGAGATCAGATCAAAGCAGGAAGTATTGGATCTAAATATATGCAGCATTTCAGCAAATGCATTTATAGCCCGGGGTTTGAGCATTTATACACTTAAAATTGAATCTGATTGATTTCAGGAATTCAGGCAATTCACATACTTGAAGGAAGTACACGCTGAAGTGTTTTCTGGGCCAGGGCCTAAAGTTGTACCAGAAAACTTAAAAAAAACCCTATGTAGCCAATTCTTCCTCGACTTTGCTATTAACCCTTCAACATCCAGTAGACCATTTCTGTTCACACTTGACTGAATCTTCCGTCAATCCTGAAACACACAGGACAGTGTCGGCTGGAAAAGTGAGACAGCATTCCAACAGATCAAAAAATCCGTTGTTGTTCCGGGTGCGTAAACTCACTCTTAGGCCACGCGGAAGTTGTATTATTTTCAGGCATTAACCTCCACACGTGCTCGTAACACCTACATCCAAACTCACTCATTTAGGGTCCTTAGTATAGCCATGGGTAGTAATTAAAGGCTAACGAGCCTGGGACGCGTGTTTCATAAATTAGTGTAAACATTAGCGTTGGCATTCCCGAAATATTATAATGGCAGCTTTAAAGGATGCTATGGGAAAATAATTGACATTTTTCAAAGGTATTTTAGAATAAATGAGTTCTAATTGTATTGACTACTTACAACTTTTAGACAAATACTGCAATAATAGTAATAATAATAATAATAATAATAATA
>WHYT01015776.1:58198-86717 GCA_009806455.1 Tetrax tetrax
AGCCAGTAGACTGCACGGTGATGGCAGGAAATTAGCTATATTGTTGAGGAACAGATGGTTTATATTATACAAATCCTTTAGGCTAAAACTTGTTTAGGTCTGGCATATTGTAAATTATATTTTAGTAATGAAAGTGAAATGACCTCTGTCTGACCTGAAGCTGGGTTCGTCTGTTTGAACCAACATAGTGGAAAACTATGAAAGAAAATGAAGTCATAAAGTTTTGGCAGGAAGGGCTCATTTCAAGTGAAGGGGTTATAAATCTGCTTAGTTTTTGTTTGACAAGTATTTGTCATACATGGGTGTACAAAATGTAAAGAAGTGTAAAATACGTACGCGGCAGCAGGCCAAAGTAAACCCAGTACAAAGGGAGAGCAGCAGGAGCGAAGGCCACCGCCTCCATCCCTTCACCAGCTCCTTCCATGAGGGGAACGACAAGATGAGATTGGTTTATTATATTTTTGGAAGTCAATTAAAATCCCTTAAAACAGAAAGTTTTGGATGAAATGCTATTTTTTTTTTTTATTTGTATGAGCAAACACGCTTCTACCTCAGTTGGAGCTGGAAGCCTAAGTGTGTTTTTACCCAAAGCTGACATTAATACTGCATATAGTTTTTAAAAACAGGATTCTACTTCCTTTCCTTTAAAATTTTGTTTGAAAAGCAATCAAAACACATGAGACGGGCCAAGCTGGGTTTCTCAGTGGGAAAATACACAATTAGCATAAATAAGATGGAAAGCTTTTTGCAGCAAGCCGCTTTTTGGGGCAAATTGCTTTCTCCTATGTTGTGTCCACAAGCCACCAGCGCATTGGCAGTCTAGGTGGAAACCATGACCTCATTAAAATGATGCTGACATCTCCATTATCTTCAGTTTCACCAGGACCCTACCCCAAATATCTAGCAGAACAGGGACCAAGAGACAAATTCAAACGTAACAAAAAATTCCATAGAGGTTGGATGCAAGACGTAGTCTTGACACTTACCTGATTCAATAGGTTTTGTGCTATTACCAACATTCTGATATACATCTAAGTTGTACAGGAAAGTTGAAATTAAGAACTTTAAAGGAAAATCAAGATAAATTCACTGGGCCAGGGTGTGGGGCACTGAATCAACTGCTATATAAAATATATGCCGTGTAAAAACTTCTCTCTATGCAGTTTGTATCACTAACGGGCAAAGGCAGCGCTGCATTCTTCCAGCCCGGTGGGTTTACTTTATCGCTGACTTAAAAAGACTCTCCCACTCTTTCTGTGAGCTGCTGGTGAGCTGGAATTTTCCTCTGCAACAACTTTTGTGTCTGTGGCTGCTGCGATGAGACTGTGGCTCCACAGAGGCACGGGCAGCACCCCCGAAAGAGCAGCTACTGCCTGAGTGGCACAGCTCCATCCACCCCTGCCCAGCTCCCTGGATCTCACAGGATACGGCCACTTCAGGCATTCTCCCTAGGCTGCCACAATGAACTCTTTATAGCCTAATTCTATAAACTTGACATCTAAAAGCAAGCAATAGTGGCATCCCACAGCTGCTTTACTGAGCTTCAGAAGAAAACGACTCCAAAATTTATTCAGAGATGGAGAACACAGCTCCTGAAAGACAAGGGTAACCTTTCCTGATGGCCAGTGATTAGCTCTGCTGAAAGAACACCTACAGCAGCAATACTTGAAGATTAGAGTTGCTAAAATCCAATTGCTGAAATCCAATAAAATCAGAATTTGGGTTCATTTTGCTATGGCCTTTTCTAACAAAAATAACAGCTTCCCCAAAGGCTGTTTCATATACTGCAGCTACACAACTTCTATTCTAACTACTTGTAGATTTGATTTGAATTCTAAAATGCTTCAAAAGAACAATCTCCATTAAGAGAACAACTTGATGGAGAAAAAAATGACTGCCCTGCCAACAAACAAGGAGCTCAAGGTTAATCACACTTAAATCTTAAATAATTTCTAAAAATGCTTTGTGAACCTGGGACTAGAGTGAACAAAACAACACCAGCAACCAGAGCTGCTACGCATCAGCTGTGCTGGCCAGAACTGCAGGAAGATTTTTCCAGGCTCTGTTTTGGTAATTTCTCTTTTTTAACGGAAAGAATGGGTAAGCCTGAAAAAGCAAGCAACAAATCTTTCCAAAGTTATTTCAGCTGAGTGAAAGATGACATATGACTATAGCAGACCCATGAAAAAATCCTCTTGAGAAAATGCTGAATCACGGCTTTATCTGCACTACTTCTAACTCAAGACGAAGCAATTTAGAGATGCTTCTGTAACGAGCTGCTTGCTTTATTACAAAAAAAACCCCTCCAGCTCCTCTTTATCCAGATAGATGGACACGCAGGAATGACCTCCACAGGTCCAGCACGCTCGCTATCCTGCTGATGAGAAAAGTTCTTACACAAACCACAGCTAAAGGCTCCAGCAGGAACTGCAAGTTGGAAATCAGCTTAATATTCCAGTGCTGAGCTGATCAAAGCATTTCACTCCCTGCCTTCACAGGCAGCGAATGTCGCAGCAGCAATGAGGGATTACCTTTGGTTTATAGGCGTTGAGCATCGACATCTCCACATTTTGTCCTCTCACGTGTTTCGGCTGTCTCTGAACAGGAGGGGAGGATGACTTCTGATTGTTGCGACAGATGCAGATGAAGAAGAAGAGCAAGGCTATGGCCAGGGGAATAGTAACACTTGGCACCAGGATATACAGGATTTCCATTTTGTTCTTTTCCTTGGAATCCTTATAATCTGGTTCAGAAAAAAAAGAACAAAACAATTAATGAAGTATCCCACAGAATCAACTAGACTGGGTCATCTAGAAGTGTGTCTAACACAGGTCCACAGAAAAGTTAAAGTTAATTTCTAAAATAGCTTATGGAAGAAAGGCTCTGGTGGGATTACGGACTCCTTATTTTAATACGTACATTAGGTTTTGGTGCCATAATTTCATTAATCCAACAGCAATGTGTGGAGCTGTTAAAAAGGAGTTTTGTTCCCTCATTTCTTTCCAGCCCCCTGTTCTCAGCATCTCCTGGCACTGGCCAAAGCATCTGTGTGGCCACTCAGGGCACTGGATCAAACAATCTGCAACTGCATGGATAAAAAAGAAGGACCGAAGGGGCTGGGAAGCCGGTTTATTTAACACAGTGCAGATGCTAGCTGTAATATTTGCTCCCTCTGCACACAGCTTTCTCAACAGCTAGGGAGTGACTGCTTAATTTTAGAAAGGTGAAACCCTCTTCTCCCAGTGCCCAGCAAGGCACAGCCAGGGCATCAGACCTTCACCTCCCTCCAGCCGGCCCTGGTTTCACGGGACACGTTGCTTAGAGGGAAGGCGTGGTGGGAGAGGAGAGAGAGCCTTCGGGGAGGAGCTCACGTCCTCGCGTTCACGCAGCACCCGCTGGCATTGACAAGGACAAACCTCCCAGCCGGACTGCTCTGAGCATGGGGAGCATGCCTAGGAAATGTTCAGGGTGTGATTACACACAGATTAACACCCTAAGGACGGGGCACCCCGGGAACTCTGAGGATCACCTTGAGCTGCAGGACCTGCTGCCATAGCCTGGTTGCTTCTGAGGGAGATGGTGAATGTCCGCGGCAGCAGCAGGCTTAGCGGATTCTGGCAGGACGGGAGTGTTTTGTTATTCCTACTGGGTCATTTCAGTTTGTTTGTCTGTGTTTTCCAGGCTGGATTTGTCGAGCAGCCCACACAGATATCTTTTATGCATTTAATTAAACACGAACTTGATCTGAAGCTTGGGTTTGACTCAAATTGTGACAGAGGCAAAGTTCAAATGGTTCTGGACGTCACTTTGCATAACCCCTCTCCTCTTACAGGCTCATGCTGTCCTTCTGCTCCCTCCACGCTCCTCTTTGACTACTCTTTTTGGATTATGTTGTGCCATCTGTTTTTTAATTGAGAGGAGAGGTAGTCCAAATATTTCTACGGCCTTTGGGGAACAAGAGAGACTAAAGCACTGTCCCCGTTAGGGTCTCCCTGTGCCCAGCAGCAGGGCAGTGGGTGCTCTCGCCCTGTCACAGCCTGGACCCACTGCTGGGTTCCTTCATGAGCTGCTGCCGTCCAGCACGGACACGCAATCAGCGCGGTTCCCCTCTCCTTCAAAACCTTCTTCTGTTTGTCTTTGCTAAGCCTCATGCTCGAATTTCTCCATGTTTCACATCTTCCTACATTAAGGTTGACAAACTTTTATGAAACGGATCTATCGCGGCTTGCGAAACAACTGAAAGATACAGTTGAAGAAAGAAAAAGAAAGCATCAGCACGAGGCAGACGGAGACCCGGGCACTAGTTCATCACCTGAGCTATTCCAGTCAAAGGGAATTATTATTCTTATTAAGTAGCAGCCCCTGCTGTGAAGCCTCATTAGGTTAATAGGTTTCTTGGGAGCCGCCCTAATTAAATCCATTTCCCATCTAGGCATGTCCTGGTGAGGCAGAGTGCACAATACTTATTAAAAAGTGCCAGTGCAAAACCAGCAGAATGCAAGTCCCACGTGGTATTTTGGTTTTAATATGCAGATTAGCACTTAACAATTAAATTACTGCTCACCTGACATAGCTCTATTTGTCTGTATTTAGAATAATAATGCCATAAACCCAGCTGAAAGTGAGTACCATTTAAGGCAGTGGTGAGAGGTAATTAAAACCCTTGTCAGGAATTCTTCAAGCCAGCCAGCCTCTCATTTATTATCTAGTAAAATGTTCAAATCAGAGACTTTTGCAACACGTCCAAAAGTGTCCTCCTTTCAGCTATTTCAGATCAAAAGCCTGAGCCAGCCCTGGGATCGCAGAGCCCATCTAGAGGGGGCCTGGCAAGCAGCTCCCCATCAACTCTTAATTACCCAATTATCCCGAAGTTGTGGAAAACACAAAACGCACATGGCTGAGAGGTCGTATCGTACAGCGACAGTGCAGTGGATACAGAAAGCTCAACAGCATCGCTGGCGGCGGGCATACAGAGACACCTGAGCTTGCCCAGAGCGAGCTGCCCAAACCTCCTGGGCTGCACCTCCTCACCCGGACCAGCCCGGGCCTCTGCGCCCGCAGCCGTGCAGCTCCCGGGGTGGAGAGCCCAGAGCCGACAGCACGCTAATGGCAGTCCTGCTGACTGCTACTGAGATCCAGATTTTTTACTGAAAGGCTGAAAAATATCTTCAGAACAGTTTAGAATCACAGAACCACAGAACGGTTTGGGTGGGAAGGGACCGTTAAAGCCCACCCAGTCCAACCCCCTGCCAGGAGCAGGGACATCTCCAACCAGATCAGGTTGCTCACAGCCCCGGCCAACCTGGCCTTGGATTCATATAGATTGAACGGTCTATCACTGTGCCTAATTAACAAGAAAAATAACTGAAATTAAATGCACTGAAATAACAGCAAAAGAGATACAGGACTGTAAAAAGCGTATGTGAGTGTTAGAAAGAGTTTGAGATGCACATGACACAGCCAGACTGTCTGCCTTTCCCCTGATCTGCTCTTTCAGCAAGAACATAATTTAGATCCCATTTTGGCATCGATTCCCATCTTTCCATTAATTGAAAAAGACTTTGGAGCAGGCTCAGAACATGTCTCACTGCAGGAATGTTCATAGCCATAACCAGAAATAATTTAATTTGGTTCTGGCTATCGAACAGTAACATCAAAAGGTATCTCCTTTCCAAGGGGAAAGGTAATGTTACTGCGACAACATGTAGGCAACATAAAATTTTGTGTGAAACTTTTTACAGTGAATTTCCAGAACATTTCTGGGTGCATTTCTGGCATGTCCATGCAAATAGCTGTATTTTTTTTTCTTGGCACGCTATCAATATCGTTATTTCTAAATGCAGATAAAACAATTACGAACCATTTGTTCAGGTCTTCAATTCACCTACCCCAGACTCAGAAAAGCAAAATAAAATGAAAGCGGAATCTCCATTTTTATTCATTTTGCAAAACCAAAATGCAGTCAGGGCAGTTCTGTAAACACAAACCCAAAAGAGAGCCAAGAGGATCTGGCAAGGTCATCTCTATTTTTCAAACAAGGCCTGAGCTCTGTCAAGTGAGATTTGCGTTTATTGAAACAGCTCTTAATAAACCAAGCGAAATGGAGAACCTCTTCTAACCCCTCTGTGGATCAGCATCAACAGTGCAGCTTCTGTGATCCAGTTTCATTTGGACTAAGGAGCTGTAGTGATCGGAACAACAACCCGGAAAGCCTGGGACGCTCGGGCCAGTAACGCACTGCTGCTTCACCACCTTCAGGCGAGTGCTCAGGTATTCCCTAGGGAAATATTTTCATGCCACCACTTTGCCAGCTGCAAGGGTCTCCTCGGGGCCGGGATGCTGTGGCTTTTGCTACATAACCTGTAGTTACCCTTTCCTACAGCTCTCTTTTCAGGGATTCAAAAAAGAGAGCTCTGCCAAGCTCCTGTTCTGCAGGACGGCTGTATGGACGTGACAAAACAGTTCCTCATTTTGTTCCAAAATAAAATGTACAAAAGATGAGTAATTACCACATGCCGGGACGTCACAAAGCTCGGACTTAAAGTTCTCATCTAAGGTGAAGCACCACGGGGCATCCTTCTGGTTCCCCGGGTTGCGGCAGTAGGAGTGGCCCCCGTTGAGCTCGGGGTACCTGATGGCGGTGAAGGTGTGGGTGTGGGGGTACTGCGAGTTCCACGGCTGGCATTGCCGCCCCGACCTGGTCACGCTCACCGTCCCCCGGTAATCTACTCCTGTGCTGTTGTAGCATTTGTGATCTGAAAAAAAAAAAAAAAAAAAAAAAAAAAAAATCCAAAGCAATAGTTGGTGGCGGCAAGGGAGACGGCTGCAGCACCCCAGGGCGGTGAGCCGGCCGGAGCGTGCGCTGCCGGCATCCCCCCGCCTCAGCGCACCGCTGCTGGCCCGGGGCCGGGAAACCCAGTTTGGGAGCACGGGCTCCCAATTTGCTGCGGCTGTAAGGCAGGGCCTGCTTTGCATTCACATTCCTGGGAGGATTTAAAGCTTATGCTTCTGTAATGAAAACAGCTTATGCCAAGCGTTTTTAATATAAGATACACAAAAGAAGTAAAAACTACAGCGGGAACCTGAATTGCAGCCATTATTTTCATACGAAGGTGGAGAATTTGTGGGAGCCACATTTTATGTTTGCCTATTCAGATGTAGAAGGGTTGTGAACAGGCTGCAGCCCGACCTGATCAAAGAGTGAGCTCAGCTGATGCCAAAAATTAGGCTGCATTAGGCAGGAACAGCCACGGACCCGGCCCCTACACGTGTTCCTCCTGACACGTTCCTCCCGTGGCCTCGCTGGAGCACATCGGGCTGTTTGGGGAGGACAGGGAGGCTGAAGCTACCCGTGTTCCTCAGTGTGCAAACACTTACACTGTCACTGTTTTCTACTTCATATGAATTAGAAAACATCCGAAATCAATAAATAGCATTTAGTATGAGTCCGCAGGCAGCTGAAAAATAAAAAAAAGTAGTTCTGAATTTCTACCCACTCTGGAGCATGGCATCTGTGAGACTGCAAAGCCCAGCGCAAGCTCCAACACTGATGCACTTGGAGCCAATCTTTTCACAGTGCTGATGTTTCGCACAGACGGTTTTCACTTACTTTTATTTATGGGATCTGCCATTGGAATCCCAATCCGGATGCAATTGACGGCTTCGGGGCTATCTGGCTGGGGGAGATCTTCACAGTTGGGCAGCTTTAATCTCATCAGAATCATGGGATTAGATCTTGCAAAAATATACTCTGTCTGACACAGGACGTTTTCCAGAATTTCGCACTCGTCGCGGCACAGGTCTCGTGGCTTGGGAGCTGATGAGGTCTCGTCGCAGTAGGGGAAGGCGTAATGGCACAGCGAAGGAATGGCAAACTGGGAGCATTTATCCGACAAATGGCTGGAAGTGCCAATCATGGTGAAGGCAGCTGTAAAACATACAAAAGGATTTTACTTAACCCGGTGGGAATTTCATTCCTGTGCTCTCGCCTTCCCAGTATAACCCTCACTTCCCATTGCGACTATTATTTTCAGATGTTCAGGTGCCAAATGGGCCTTCCAGAAATACAGAGCGCTAATTACATTAAAAGTTATTAAGGACGCTGATTTCGCTGACAGAGAAAATACCTCTGGTTTTCAGCAAAGGATTAATGTTAAGTACGCTACCAAAACCCCAAACCTAATTATACTTTTTTTTCCCCCAAATAATTTATAAGGCTTTGCAAAATTATATAATATTTGGATGCCTTTTAGCCAATAGATAAAACCCCAAGTCCCTGAAGGACTGGGAGAACACTTTTGGGGGAAGAGAAATTTGGAATATTCTGACAGCAAGAGAAATTTTGAATAGAGACAAGATGATCACCTGGTAGGATCTGGCCAAAGTTAACGTATATAAAAAAAAACAGGGAAGTATCGTGGTATTTATGAGGCCTCAGCTTGATTTCAGCACCCTCATCCGCAGAGCATCTCCCACAAAAATAATGAAAAAACATTCTTTACTAAATCTAAAGGGAAAATACGACCCCCTGAATCATTTACACATATATCATCTTAGGCTGGAAGAGGTGCAGCCTTTTCCAGCACCTACAGCTCTCCTAAATTCTCTCCACCACCTAATAATCAACTAAGTCTGGTCTCCCTTCACTTGGGGAACAGCAGCACAAGGTAGCCTGGCTTTGAGGCTCTCCCAGAAGCTGGGAATACACAACCCCTTCTCCTTGGAAAATCACTTTTGAGTTTCCTTTTGAGGGGCTGGACAAGCAGAGATGCGGAGGCCGCTCAGATCGTCACTCTTCAGACAACTGCCCCCACTGCCAACACGCACCGCAGGGCTCCTGGGCGAGCGTTGTGGTGTGAAGCTCACAGCAGGAGAGGATAAAGAGGAAATAAAAGTAGTATTGCAGTTTATAAAACTCTAGGAGCTTTTTGGGAAAAGAGAGCTTCTTAGGAAAGAAGCAAGTGCATCTTTTACCCACCTGTAATCTGATTTTCTATTTCACCTTGCATATGCAGAGACTCCATGTAAATGGTTCGATTCCCAATGAATCGCGCGCAAGCAATGCCCCTGTAGGGCTGGCAGAACCCGTCCTCTTCATACTCGTCACTGAAATCAAGCAGAAACACAACGGGGTGAACCACTTCACAGGCGACCTTGCGACAAACCGTCACTCCAGGGAGCTGCCACTCGCATCACCAGCGGCCGAAGCGGGGGGCTCGCTGCGTTTGTCTCGCACGCCGCGATTCGTTCTGGGTGACGCTCGCCCAGCGCGGGACCCACATCCCGCCCGCCGCTCCGTGAAGAGCCTGTGATAAGGGATTATACGGTGTTTAGGTGCGGCGGGGGCACGGCACGGGCTTTGTGCCCTGGATGGTTTTAACCTTTCGGGATTCCCACACTGCTGCAGATGGTTTTCAGTGTCTCACAAACGATCCCCAAGGGAATACAAGGATTATATCCCGATATTCAACAATATATTGAATATTATATTCAATAATATATTGAATATTTATTTTTTAAAAAAACTTTACCAGCTGCCTGGTAAAAATAATTAGTGGCATTTCAGGTTAGACAGATTTCCCATTAATGTTGTAGGCAATAAATGCTTTTTGCATGAGAGGGAAGGCTGTATTCAGGAATACACCCAGCCTTAATTAGAAGAGAAAACATAAACAGCCTGAAAAAAAAAGATTTATGTTTATTTAAAGCAGCCAACATGCTGTTTTCTATTTTTAAACCAAACTTGTACTTGATATTGATAAACAGAGCAGGGAGAGTCATGCCAGCAGAAACAGAATTTAAAGCGTATCCAGAAAATCCAACTGCTCCCAGCCCCGATACCCTTGAACGGGACATGTTTCTTCCATCTCCCGTGAGCGTGGTAACACTTATTGCTAAAACAGAACCAAGGCTAAGACAGGAGTTAAAGAGACAGATTTCTTTCATTAGGTGCTTTGTTTTATGCAATATAGGAGACATTTAATACATAAATCCAGATGTGAAATTATTTGCCAATATTCTTCAAACAAAGCAAAGAAAGGAAATTACCAAACCTCTGAGGACCAGAGCAGTCACCACTTATTTGGAGCAGATAATCACCAGCCAAGCGCTGGCACACCCCGGGTAGCGTTAGGGATGTTTTGAGGAGGGGTTTGCACACACGATCTCTGAAACGCCCACCCAATGGCATGAACGAGCCCTTTTACTTTCTCACTTGGAGAATCCGGTTGGAGATATTTGTTCTGAAAAGGCAGACGCCTCGGCTCTGCTGAGGACTTGGCAAAGGGAGGTGCCTGATGAAAACTTGCTAATGATTCCTTTGCTATCCATGCCAGTACCCACCCAGGACAGCTACTACATGGCTCTCAAATTAGCAAAGAACGATACTGGAATATCCATGAACACAGCTGGGTAGGCAGCATGTTAATTTCTTTGTGTGCTTTTTTTTTTTCCAGACTTCATCCTCCCCGAGACGCCGAAAGCCGAACTGTGGAATCAGCCGATGCCGTTAATAGGAAAAAATCTGAGCTTTTTAATCAACTCTGCCATTAAGTTTTACAAAAGCCACTTTCATCCCCTCCTGAAGACCTTAGCTGTGAGAGCTTGGAAATGCAAATGATATTTAGCCTCTCTGAAGTCACCCTTTCATTGTGTGAATGGCTTAGAGCAAGCGGCCAGCCCGCAGCCGGGCTTCCCAGCGCCCTGTCACAGCAGCCAGGGCCAGCTAATGGGATTAGCGGGAAGAAGCGCTAGGATGGCTTTCCAGGACACCCCAAAGATATCCCGGCACTCCTCGGCTACCAGCTCCAGAGGATTCAGGCAGCGTTGTTTTCCAGTTCCCAGAGAGAAGCTAGACGCTGTGAATCAACCGCAGTAATTTCTGACTGCGAAGACAAAGGGGTGAGGAAGAGCAACAGTAGAGATGGAAACCTCCTTCCACAGACATCTCACATCAATCGAGAAATCAACAGGAAGGGGTCCAGGCTTCACTGGACGACGGTCCCATGATGTTCCCACGCACACTGAAAACTGGATTGCGAAACCGCAACCTCTGAACTGCCAATTAAACTCTTTATTAATTAGAGTGACAGTAGGCTGTGATGCCTTGGGTAATGGGCAGTACCCAGCCAACAGACTCTCTGATATAGACATACAACCACATCCAGGTGTTTCTGCACTGAGCCAGCGCTGGCAAAAATAGTTTTACTCTGTTGGTTCTTGAAGAGAAGACAAAACAGCTGAAAACTGAGCCGAAAAACCACAATAGCTACTGCAAGCTCTGGAGGTCAACTCCCCATCTCCTAATGAATACATTCTCCAATAGAGAATGAATGGTTCTTGAAGGCAACCAAGCATTGCAATTTAAGCACACAACTAGACGGAGAAGACAAAACCAGGAGAAATGCCATTGACATGTCAACAAAGCCAACTCACCTCACTCTGAGGTTCACTTTTGAACGAAAGGAGATTTAACTGCTGTAGCTGCACGCAGCAAGGATTTCGGAGAGCAGGGACACCAGCTGACCTGGATGGAAATGCCCCGCAGCCTTGCTGGATGGACACCCCTGAGCCACTGCTCCCCACAACATCGCATTTTGGCCAAGCACCCTCTGCTCACCAGACATTTCATCCAAAACCAGAGCCGCAGCCTGACATGGAGGCAGCAAAAGGACGAGTCCCTTTGGCTCAAGTAGGATGTAAACGAGGCCTGGTTCAGCAATCAATGTGTTAAAATGCATAGACAAGTTTAAATCTTAAAGAAATGAAAGTTAATCTAAGGCCCAGGCATTGCTGCTGGGGGATGGACTTAATCACTTGTGCAACTTCTCTGCTGAGCTGGAGGCAGTGAGCAGGTGAAACCAGGGACGCCAACCTGCAGGAGCACCTTCAGCAATAAATCCCAGCGTCACATCTCCGCGTCTGGATGCCGTCCCCCGCCCGACTCCTGCTTCTTCTGCTGCCTGCAGCCTGCAAAGCCCTGGCAACCGTTCGGTGATGACTACACAAGAAAAAGGAAAGTGCTGGATTTTAATGACAGACAGATGATACAGCGCTGTAGCATTTTAAGATTATTTCTTTTCAGATTTGGTTTCCACTCTGTTTTGGTGTTTAAATATTTCTGGCATTGATGTTTGTCTTGGAGCTTGCCCATTGCTTTTAGATCCCGCTGCAGTTCCCTCTGCGACAATACTTCTGGCTTCGTGTAATAACAGTATCAGGGATTAAATTTACACTGTACTCAGGTGTCTTTAAGTATCCGATTGCACAAAGTTCAGAGAAGACCAAGAGCTCTGAAGGATGTCCACACCAATTCACTACCATCATCTGACTAACATAGAGCCGCGTCGCCATGGGATGCACTGGGTGTTCACGCAGCCCAGTCTTGACCAGTATCCATCTTTCTACAGATTATGGAAGCTGCCTGAAAGATCAGCACCGTCTTAAGGTATTGCATCTGTCTCTGGGTACATCTCAGTAGGAGTAAGTGCCTGTACGAGTAAAAGGACCCGGCCCTTCACATGGAGTTTAAGATGGCAAAGGTCTCAACAAGGGTCACTTAGACAGAGCTGGAAGGAGGGACCAAGTATAGTATATAAAAAAACAACTGACAGAGAATTCACTGTCCCCGCTTGGGCTCGTTTTCCTCTCTTTAATTTTCTTTTGTTTTGTGCCAGCAATATTTACATCTGTCAACTCTGGGTCACCAGTAGCTTTTCACATATTAAAATGGCAGCAAAATAATAAACCAGCCCTAAACCGCAGAATGGCCGGTGCAAGTTCATGCTTCTCCTCCTTCCCTTGGCTTCTCACGCAGACCCTCCCAACGGCTCTCTCGGTGTTACCTTCTCTTCTGCCTGGGATATTCTCCTTCACCCCATCTGGCTTCGGCATTTGACTTTTGAAGAGGTGCTTACGGCTCCACATGCAAAGGTCTTACGGAGAATGAAAAAGCACGTTCAGAAAAAGCAGACCGGTTTGAGACCGGAACACCATCCACCGCTGGGTCTGGTACCGCTGGGGCACTGCTGCGTCGCTGCCTTATCGGAACGCAGGGGTGCTTCGTACACAGGACAGAGGTGCTGCTCCCCGCAAAGGTCACCCCGTTACCGGTGTCTGCTGCTCCTCACATGCCACAAACTCCCTGGCCCTTCACTAGAGCACTTCACTAGATCTCCATCTCACCTGCTCACGGCATGACGGCTCCGGTGAATCAAAAGGCTGATTTGCCTTTTTGCTGCCGCCTGAAACCAGGGAGCATTTCTAATCGCCTCTGACTTGCTGACTTGAAAGAGCAGCAGCTTTTTAGGCACCCCTGTGCAAACCAGGCAAAGCAGCTCGCAGCAGCGGAACAGCAGGAACGATCGGTTCGCAATTTGTTTCTCATCGGCTCGAGCTAAACCTGGAGGGGCTGCACAGTATCCACCCATCCAAACACGGCTCCGTGCGCTGGTTCGTACGCACAAACCACTTCTGCAGGATTCTCCATCCAAGTCCACTTCATATACACTGCCTTTTCTTTGCCAGGCTTTTTCTAAATTACCAGAAATTGCCCAAATCTAAACAATGCTCCCGGCAAATGTCAACAGCGGGTCCAGGAACTCCGTTTAGCAAAAGCTTTGTAACCAGGCTTTAACATGAGTTTACTTTGAAGTATTTAACAAATTAATAGAAAAATGGAACCTTGTGAGATCATGTTGTATTTATTTTTACAATATCCAATGTATTAAAAATACATATTCCAAAGATGGTGTAATTGTGTGGTCATTTGTACCACACTCCACCCATTTCTTTCTTTCTTTTTTTTTTTTCCTGTTTCTTCTGTTGCTTTAAGAAGGATTTGCATGAGTACTTAAGAAAGAATCATAAATACAGGACTAAATTTGATACCTTGAGCAAAAACAGGGAAAGGAGAGATGTAGGACAAAGGAAGACAAAGCCCCAATGTTTTGAGTGTCCCAAGACCAGAGGTAGGAGCACCGCTCTCCCTCCCACCAGCCCGCTACGATATATATACTGGTGCTTAGGTCTTTTGTTAGCCGGTTACTGGGATCACTGGATTACCATTCTTTTGGTGACCAAATGGCAGCGATGTAAACAGTGGAGTGGACATAGAGACAGTGAGGATTAACAAAAGCAGGGGGGGAAAGGACACCACAACACTCAGCGACACTGGAAGATGGCAGCGTAAAGCCAGCGTGGGATTACGATGTGTAGGCAAAACCAGGTTGATTTATGAATATTAACTGATTTGAAGAGCAAAGGCAAATAAATGTGGTGTCATCTCCAAGATCTAGCAAGAGGAGATGGAGTAGCTTTGGCTCTGGGTGAAGACTGTCCAGACATTTTTTTTCAATTACAAATTGAAAGGCATTTTGTCCTGCTTAAAAAAAAAAAAAAAGTTCTACCATAGCACTAAATTAGTCAGAGCTGTTTATCTAAATAATTTATATCCAGCAGCAGAGTACTGATGGGAAAATGCAGCCAACATTGCCTAGTCCAGACAACCAAGAGCTTTATAAACCCTTCACGGGTTCAGCTCCCAGCGCAAATCGTCCGGCACAGCCCCCGATCCGCACAGCGCCCGGGGAGACGCTTGGGCCCTCACAAAAGCTGCTTGGATCATGCACCTACACCTCTGCCACCAAAAACCGGGGTTCCACAGCGTGGTGCTTTAGGGGAGCGGAGTTCACGATGAACGCTGACAGGCGACAGCACGGCAAGAAGACGCGCGCTCTAGAAAACTCTGCAGTTAATTAAAAGGAGTATCACTAAATTATTTTTATTATTACATATATCCAATACACCCTCTGTGCATGCATTAATGCCGTATAAATTATTTGGACGTTGTTAAATAAATTGTATTTTGTTCCGTACTCGTGTTCCAGTTTCAGGAGAATAAAGTGAAAGGAGTTTTCACTTGGCAGATATCCCTTAAAGCAAACAGATGAATAATACTCTGTCAGACTTTCCAAAGAGCAAAACCCAGTTGCTTGTGCCTCGCTTTGAAAGCGGGAACACGTTGGCTCTGTTTCATAACAATATTTCAGAAATGTGAGGGCTGCATTTCACTTCGCAAAAAGAAGAGAATTGCCCAGCCTTGCACGTCACCGAGTAATTTAAGGAAAAGTTCTGTGTAATATAAGCTATTGCTGTTTTAAAACCCCTTTAAAGTTGCAGGGCAGCTAAGGTTTCAATGGTTCGCTAGAAAAGCATAGGCATAAAATAAAAAATTAATAATGCTGTCCTTTGACACCATTAAATTTACAGAGTCCCACAGCACACTGATACAGCTGGATCCTAAAACTAATAATAATAAAATTCAATAAGCAAATATGATCTGCCTAAGTAACTGCTTACTTAGTTCTTATCTCGCATTCCAGATGGATAACCGGTTTAACACGATGCCTGCGATCCAGAGACAGATAAAGCATCCAAAATTAACCAGAGTTTGGGATGCTGGTTCACCCAGCTCAGCACATGGGATGGCATCGAGCGGGCCAGGCCGGCGCTGAGGCCACATTATGGCCATTATCCTCTAAAACCAGGACAGACAAAATTCCCTGGCCTCCCAAAATCCTACAATTACCCAAACACGTTGGCCGGAGCGTTTCTCAGGGCTGCGGAGCGTTGTGCTCCCCTCCTCCAGGCACTTCTGGCGAGAAGGTTTCGGTGCTGAAAGGAGGCAGGTTTGCGCAGAGACGGAAACATCACTGGTGAGAGCTGACATGTGTTTTCTACTAACCTCATCTGGGCAGCGCAGCAGCATCCACAGCTCGGGAAGCTTAATAAAATACATCTCTCACGCAATTAATCCCTTGGCAAGGATACACTGAAGCAATTGCTGCATGTTTTTCTTTGTCATCATAAGAAAACTTTATGGCACCTCTATCAAAATGACTCATTTCAGGGAAGCAAAGCTGCCTAGAAAAGCTCAGTAACGGTGGCCATGAATTTGATCTAAATATTGATCAAAAATAAATCAATTAGCTGGGATGTTAGCCTCTAAGAATCACTCTTTTTCTCCTCTAACAATCCCTTCCCTATCAGAACTCCTCCTGCAAAGGCGACGGGCATTCCCGCAAGCGAGGGGCAAGCCAGCCGCGCTTGCTCTGCAGCTGCAGCTGGTTAGGAAACAACCCTGGTAACAGCACTTGGATCTTTCCTGGCAGATTTCTTACATCATTATTCAAGATGAACTGCAAATCATGTGCTCACAGTTATGGAAATGGCAGGAAATTTTTTGTGCTGATGTTTTGTTTGACAAAGCTATTTTAAGGTTATGTTTGGAAGGTCGGTTCGTCCAAGTTTCTAGATGCAGGGGGAAAAAATGTAAAATGTTTTTGAAGAGCAGTCAAGCAGGATAAGATTACAAGTGCTAAACGTTGCCTCTTCTATCAAACCTTTGTACTGCACAGAAAAGCACACTCCCTCCTCCTGGATTCCTGCTCGGAGCTGCAATGATCTCACACACACGTTCCTTATCCGCCTCTCATCAGGCATTAACCTTTAGATAAGGAGTTTTTGAAGGAACAATCATCAGCTTCACCCCATAAATCGGCTGCAGCCACCCTGCCCTGAGTGATCCCAGACTCCCCCTCTGCCCCGCCGGGGCTCGGGCCCTGGGTCTGATGGCCCTCGGGAGCAGATGCTGAGGACCAGACCACATCACATCTGCAGCCCTCTCCTACACGCTGAGACAGCAACCGCTCCAGCGCTGTGCTGGGAAGCTGGACACAAAATAAGAGAGGGGAATAGGGAAGAGATTTCCTCGGTCTAAACACCTCGGTCTCGCCCCTCAGATTTCAATCCAAAACCCTAATACTGGGACTTTTTTGAAGGCATGTTTTATGAGCAGCCTCAAAGCATCCTACAGCCCAACCGTCCCAACTCCATCAGCCCAACCACCACAGCTCGGTGCAGCTTTATTTGTACAAGTGATCTCAAGCCACCGGATCCAACAAATCTCCTTAATCACCCACCTCATTGCTTTCATACACACACAAAGTATTGCAGTGACCTACTCAACCGGGAAGCCGATATTCCCTGGAGATCGTTCTCCATCCGTAGCGTTGCCATGTGGGAGAATCACGACGGGTTTGCTTGGCGCTGCGTGAAGCCAGCACCTTTGGACGTAGAAATGGGAGAACAACGCACCTCTGGGGTCTGCCTGGACGGCACACGCAGGACTACAGACAGGTCGTATCACAAAGTACGTACTTAGATTGTGTTCAGCCTCTGGTCAGACAAAAATCCCCAATACGAAGGAATTCATTCATTATTTGGTTACATAAAATTAAGGAGGTTGTTTAGCAATTAAGCAATAAAATAAGTTGCAGGTGACACTGTGCGTCTCCTCCACAAATTTGATTTCCCCCCCCCTCATAATATACAGAAAAGTGCACCTCTGTGATATATTTAAAAAAGAAACTTGAAATACAAGAAAAATACAGTCAGGGTTGAGCCACCTTTCAAATAACTGATCTGGACATGAAGGGCTTTATCCCCAAATACTTCACTGCCTCTTTACAAGCAGAACGGGGCCTTGGAGCGAGAGATCATGCAACCAACACTGCGTGAGAAGGTCTCCTCGCACCAAATGTGCCACATAACCAGGCTTTAAAGCACCAGGAGCTGGGTCCTCCAAGGAGCACTGGCTGGAGAAGGCAGCAGGGACAAGGCTGCTTTGAACCCCTGTGATTAGAGGAGCGCGAGAATAACAACAAGGTTTTAACTAACACCTTTCTGTTTGCCTTATATTAGATCTCTTTTGTCAGCTGTCCTTTTTTGAAGGAAAAAAATTAACATTTTAAATTTCCCAGTTAGCATTGCTAATGGGAAACCGCTTACTCATTGCTGATGGCTGAAAGTGCTCGAGTGCTGAGCAACAGAGACTTTGCTTGCTGCTGTACCGATACACACCTACCCCTGCACCAGGACAGTCGAGTCTGCTGGAATACACAGGAAATAACACACATTTGTAACCGGGAACGTCAAAACTGAAAAGATTTAATTTAAAGAAAAAACCAATTTTTTTACACTGTTAACATACAGACTACTTAAATAAGACGGGCAAGTATCTTAATTTTAAAGCTATTTTTCCATTCTATGCATTTTTTTTTCCTCTCCTACGAAAGGACACCCAAACTTCCCATTCTCCAGAAAAGCGTCTTAAAGACTCTTTTATTCCCTGATAAAACCATTGCAGATTGTTCTTTGCCTGGGACGGCAATATCCCTTCCTGGGCCTCAGGACACTGCAAACACAGCTTTGAACTATTCCCAACCAACACAAAAACTCGTAAGAGCCAATATTGAGGGCTACAAAATGAGTTTCAGAACTTCTGCAGCCCATTTTTATCTCTCACTAACTCTTTCCTGCTTTCCCTTCTTTTCTGAAGTCACAGCTTTATTCCTGCTCCTCCCTCCCCTCTCCTTCCTTCTAACATTTAATTTGTCTTGTGTGACTCAAATAGGTCTTTCTTCTGGTGACCTAATATTTTAACCTTAAGCATGATGAAAAACAGACTTCACAAATCTGACACTTGAACTAAAAGTGAAACACATTCCTCAGCACAAGTTAATTAAAAATAATACGTATAACGTTAGCTTGCTTAAACTATTATTTGACCAAAAATTTGCACCCATCAGTATCTACTATAGTCCACGATTGCTACAAAAAATAACAGTAACCTCCATAAGCTCAAACTCTCTGCAAAAATCAGCTATATTCCTCCTCCTTTTACTTAACAAAAGTTTTCAAAGACTATGCCAAAGCTCTACCGAAGCGATGCTGGAGCAGACAGCATGCGCGACGGCCAGCCGAACGCAGGGGCACGGGTACTGACCTTGGCACGCCGGGACCCAATGGGAGCCTCGTACTTGCTCAGTACGTTGCGTTGCTGTTAGATGCCTCAGTATTAAGTCAGATACCAATAATTAGTTGGAGATAACTAATTTCAGATGTGTAGCCTTGTTCCTGTCAACGTGGCAACTCTCACCCTGAAACGTGTAATGGTTCCCTTTGGTGCCATGGGGGAGATGTCCTACGAAGGACAGTGGATGGAGAGCGACTACACGGAAACAGATTATTTGAAATTCCAGATTTCTTTATTAAATCTAGTGGAAAACATATTTTTCTAAATGGCCTTCCTAGGAATTATGTCAAGGTGGGTATCCAGCGTTTTTTGCTGCTGACGAGCAGTCTGGCCTTGCTGGGTTTACGAGCTAATAGTCATGCTTTGGCTGGGGGGAGCTGCAGAGTCCAGAACCGTTCTAAGCAGTTAGTCTTACTGAAATAGTTGGTCAAATTTAACAACTGTGAAAACATTTAAAGTCCACATAACTCGTGGGTCTATCATAAATTCTGCTCCTGACAGACAGGCATAAATAGAGGCTCCTCCGCTGGGAATAGCCAGTGTGCCGTAATGGTATCACGGGTTACGCTGAACGGAGAATGTCTGGTGAAAAAGATTGCTTTCGAGATAAGAAACTCATTCTTAAGATAACAAACATGAGTGAAAATATGCTTCAGTGAAAATTAAGATCTGTCCATCCATTCCCTAGTGGTAATGGGGTCAGGCATGGAGAAGGTGTTTGTTTTCTGTAACAGCGCTGTGTAGGCCGCAGAGAGCAGCGGGGAGCAGCCACACTCCAGTCACCAGGCTGGGGACCACAAGATTCATATTTCGGTTAGCCCTGAGAAGGACGGCTAGCCCTACACTCTGAAAATCCTGATTTGAAGGAAGAATTGTGTAAAAACGGCAGCTTTCTACTCAGAATGGGTCAAATCCCTTAAAAAACATTTGTTTCTTACAAAAAAAGGCTGTCACCGCCTTTTCTTCCTGCTAGCCTGCAACACGCCCGCCTGCCTACTTGCTGGCAGCAGCATTAAATGAATTAAGTAAATTCTGACCTATTTTTAACTTCTTATTGTGGGGAAAAAAAAAAGATGGAAACATCTAATTTTGCAAGGCTAATCAGCTGGACACATTACAAGCTTAAAGTGTTCATCTGAGCAAGAAAAGCCCAGCTTGCTAGCAGTAAGGTGTTCGTAGAAAACATGTAAGATAATGCCAATTTGCAGCTCAGTTACAGCCAATAATTGGTATTCAAGGTGAAAAAACCACTTTCCTCCCCCATAACCAGCACCAGAGTTTTTATGATTTAGGTGGCAGAAGGAGGACAAGGTACGTATTTTCTTGAATGTGTCCAAGTTTGCAGGATATGCAATTTATTGGTACTTACTATGCTAACTTGCCCCTGTGAATGGATCACAAGTTTCTAAGACATTTGACACAGGATGACTCAGGTACTCCGACGCGTATCCGTAACACCCAGCTACCCCATTTCCCAGTAAGAAAGTGCAGCCGTGTCTGCCAGACCTCCTACCTGTCACAGCACGGTGCGGTGGGCTGAGCTGGGTGACACCAAAATTTCAGCTGTAATTCTGAAATTAATTGGTATTGATAAGGTTATCTGCATGTTATGTATTATATTAATGCATTCCTTCACTGGAAAAATATTATTAAGATAACAGAAATGTTTCTAGAACCTTGTTTTCATAAAGTCTGTCCTGGCATACTTCTGCAGTTGCACTTTATTAAATCAAAAAGCTGGTTTTTATCTTTGAGTAGGTGAAATGCTGGTTTGTATGAATACTAACTCTTACCATGGTCTGGTAATATAAAACACGTATTTTACAACTGCATGAAGTATTAAATGAAGATTAAGCCGAACATCATTTTAAAAGGCCACGCATACCATCCATGCAGCAAAGTGATTTACACACAGTGCGTGCGAGACGAGAATCAAAGGAAACACAGGTATTTCTGCACCATTATATACCATCGCTCCTTTCATCCAGCCAAACTTCAGTTTGCAAGACCACGATTGCCTATTTTCTCTCACAAAGATGCCTCATATGCCAAGGACGGGGCAACATTCCTGTGTTACTCACACTGAGGAAAAACGGAGCAGCCCTACAGAACCCTGTGGAGCTGCTCTGGGTTCATCCCCGTGCAGCTCAGATCAGACTCCGAAACGGTCGCAACTACTGCCCCAAATACAGCTCCCAGCGCAGAGCAAACATGCTCCACACCACTCCTTCACATTTATCATTGCTAGAATAATGTTTTCTCTCATTACCTTTTGTTCCTTTCACATCTGCAGAAGACAGTACACTCACGGAAGGTCAGATCCTCATCCGGTACTTGTGCCTAGGCTCACACGCGTCCGCTGAGGGGAAAAACTGACACCACCAAATTTTAAATAAATGCTAAAATTTACCGTGAGATACTAAAATCACACAAGGAGACTTCTGAAACCAGCATAGCTGCAAGCAGTAAAGAAAAGGCTTTTACTAGGCTTTTAAGTCCAAGATTAGATTCTGCTATAATTAATATTTGTTTCTTGCAAGATGGAAATGGTGGAACCATCAACACTAACAAAGAGAAAATGCATTTATTTATTTATTTATTTATCCTATAAATACAGCAAAATCATTTCTAGTCCAAAAGTAACTAAAGAAGACATTAGATAGCGCCTACTAAATCCAGATCCTTTAAATATAGGCAGGTCAAGACAGCTTGCACCCAAGAATTGTAAAAGACAACATCTCCATGATCTCTTCATGGCTGTTGGCTTAACCACCTGCCTGGCAGCCCCGGTGCTCACACACGTCACGGAACGATCCAAGTGACTCCACGTCTGCCAGCCTTACACATCCAAGACACAACAGCGGTATGGCTGAAGTGAAGCCCAAACAGCAGAGGACTGGAGGCGGTAACAGAGCTGGTGGCCGTTCCCGGGAGCTTAGGGAAAGGAGACCTTTCAGACGCGCTTTGGTGAAGCTAAGAGTTGGGTTGTAAAGATAACAATGTTTGTATATTTAGAATCCTACAAAGACATTTGACTTGACACATCACAAGCATGTTCAGAAGTTAAAGACAGATAAAATCTACATGACACTTCTTTTTTTTTTTTTTTTTTCCCAAGGATGTGCTCTAGTTAATTCAAACCCACTGGATTTGGAACATAAGATACCTGGGAGAAGTACTACGGCCTGTGCAGTCCCCAGGATGGTTAGACCGAGGACCGCAGTGGTCTCTTCTCACCTCTAAAACCTCCAAAGCGCTACACTAGCTGTGAACCTTGAAAGGGGATCAGCTCGCTAAGTGTTCTTGGTGCTAATCGCCCGGCAGAACTGTGGCAAAAGAATGTGCCCATTCATCTTGAGCAAAATCAGGACTGAGAGAAACTTTATTTATTTAAAGTAAATTTACTGACACAAGAAATTTGCCTGGACAACTACGGCAGGGTAACATTTGTGACTAATTTTTGCTTAACACGGATCTTTGTTGGCTCAGGCATCAATAACAGCATCCAACTCCTAACAGGTGAGATGATAACTGCTTTCTGTCCCCACCAAGGTAACCACACACATATTTTCCTGTTAACAAGATCAATAAACTTGACACATTCTGCAATCAATGATTAACTCCTTTTACAGTATTTGAAGTTGCCCAGGGTTATTGCTTTGAACGACCATCATGCGTGTTTTTAATTATCAGGATAAATAATGTAACACCTTATAATCTTTTTCCTCGCACTTAATGATTTTGTGATGAAGTAACACAAATTGCGATTGAGTAGGTAACTACCTACAGGCGGGCTGCGCAACGATGTTATCTTTACAGGAAAAAAGGTTTTACACTGTAGTGCAGCAGTGAAAGCACCGTGGGTCAATACAGATTTATTCCCATTTTTGATGTTTTTACTAGACTGAATAAACACTTGCCCCAGGACTGAAACCACTGGTTCTCCTAAACGCTGCGGAAGCCCAGGGTCAACTCTTAAGCTGAGCTCGGGGTGATTGACACGTCCTTGCAACAAGGGTGAAGATTGTTCCCTCCAGCTTCACGTGGGCTTTCACAGCCCCTTCATCATGGGGTTTCGCTCACAGCACTCCTGACGCTGGCTGATTACGGCGTGGCTGCCGACGGCATTGGGTAGCCCATTGGATGGGTCTTCAGAAGAGAGACCCGTTTGAGCACGGGGACACCTGGACCGTGCCTGTACTCATCCTGCCCTGGGAGCGGAGGAGCTTGCTCCCAGCGGCACACTAGGCCAGCCCAGGGGAGGCAGGACACTATCCGAGGTGGAAGGAGAAACATCCCATAATCACCGAACCATTTATGAAACCAGAAGATCTCAAGATTCGTGGTTAAGGAAGGAAAATTCGCAGCTGCCCGGGCAGCAGTTTCAAGGAACAAGCAGAGGTCCACCACAGGACTCCGGGTCCCAGTCCTGGGATGTCTCATGAGGGAAAAAGGAAAAGCTCAGTGCTGAGTCCATCCGAAGTGGGAGGAGAAGCATAAAGTGCCCGTGGAAAGAGTGGCAGGAAGAAGGGGGCCATATTTGGACAAAAACAACTTTTCATGTGGGTGAAAGAGAGCCTAGGACAGGAAACACATCCATTGCAGAGGCCACAGACACTGCCTCTCCCCCTTCCAGTGCCCATGCTTTGTTTGTAATACTGTAATTATTATTATTGCTAAATTAGGTCTCTTGAATAATTCCTACCACAACCAACTGGAGCTTTCATGACTCTAATATTTCAGATGCTTCATCTTAACTGACTTTTCAGCCTGCTGCTAGCGAGGCTGGCGGCCAGCAGCTAAAACAAAAATCTGCTTGAAGTTTTGCCCAGAGCTGAGCCATCACGTGCCACTCTGATCTGCCGAACCTCCGACAGACCCCTCATTGCTCCTCCTTTGCTTGGTTCCCCATCAGCACCAACTGAAAATAGCAGAAGAGGATTAGTTTAAAGAATGTCAACAACAGCTGGGCACTAAAGTAAAAGAAGAAGAAAATGAGAAAGAAACTGAGATTTGCCCACTGAGATTTCACTACCTGGTTATGCGGGATATTTTATGACAACCACAGAAACATTATAGGCCTTTAAGTAGGATTTCCCTTACAATTAAAGGGCTTACGGCATCGGGGAATCTCACCGTACCATGGAGATGACCTCAAGCATTAACCAGTTTCTGAAACATTCGACTGTTTTTTTATTTCATTCCTTACACCTGACCAACTCCCATGGCTGTGCAAACTGCCAGAAGCCCAGGACAGTGCTGTAAGGACATTTGGTCACCAGAAGTTGCAGGTTTTTCAGTAAAACAAGAACATACAAGACTTCTAAACACACTTGCTCCATGTGACTGCAGTTCAATTTTCTCCTTCAGAAAAATCACAATAAAGATGACTGATTCACAATTTCATTTGTCAGTTTTCTGATTTAGTTTCATTTGACCCATTCCACGACACCTAGAAATGATTTTCTACCATAAGAACATCACACAGATTGTGCAATTATTTCCCTTCTTTCTTCCTACATCTAAGGACCTTCACACTCATCTGCCCAGAAGTAACACCAGCACACATTGGGCAACAATGCTAAGGAGGCGCAGGCAGACAAGAGAAACTTACGTGTTCTCCTGCAACGCCGAAGTTTTAGGTTGACTGTCTTATCCCATCACTGGCTGATGGGGAAGGAAATTAAGGTTTCCAGTCTTTTAGCTTTTTATTGTGGGAAGGAGGAGGCTCTGGCACGTGGGCTACCTGATAAAATACGCTCCTCCTCCCCCAAACAACAGCATCCATCTCTATTTCAACAACTCTTAGAGGAAGGGCCATTGAAGAAGGCACCGTGTTGTAAATATATATAAATAAACCAGACAATAGTCTCTGCTAGAAACTTTGAGATACCACATTCTCTGAGCACAACACAAATCAACTCCAATCGCATGCGAATCAGAGACACTCAAAACCAGTTTTTTATCTCTCCTCTTTGAGGACAAGCCATACATTCAGGGCAAGACCTTTCCAGAATAAAGCAGCACAAAGACAGACCCTGTTTAGCCACGACTGTAACCTGACACGGTCCAGGAAGGGTGAAATTAATTGTTACCGTAATATTGTCAGATCTTGCCCCACAGCCTTTGGGCTCAAAGAAAGCCTTGTAAGACATTAAATTGCCCTTAGGATTTGAGCTAAATTAGATTTTTTTTTAAATGAAAATTGTCTTCGAGAGAAAACATCATCTTCTGAAAACTGGAATGTTTCACAAAAACATAGTGGCTTGGACAAAATAGCCGCTGCAATCTTTTAGCAGCTCCAGAAGGAGTTGTTGGCTTGGCCTCAAAATAGTTCTTACCTGGAATGACCATATGAAATACGGGCAACGCAGGTTTTCTCTCTGCTCTGAAGCACAGCCAGCATCCTCCTCCCCTCAAGTGGGTGCACGCTAGGCTGGGGGCCATGCAACACCTGTTTTCTGAGAAAAACGTGTGATGGCCCCAGCTTCATTTCACATGGAATAAAACCAAATATTGAAGGCTCAACGGTTTTCACCAAATCCAATGCTTTTTCCAAGCAGTCTTGGCTGCAGTCTTAACGTGGAGGTCAGCAGCGTGGCTCCTCTCTCCTGGGGCCTGAACTCCTACCCAGACAACTCCTGCCAGGGCGCTCAGTGGGAAAAGGCCTCTGTGCGACGTGAGGGATATTTAACATTAATGGGAGCAATACTGGGCAGGTCTGACTATTCGGTTTAACTCACAAGACTCAGTTTAGTATCAGACTTAGACACAGATTGCCAGCTGTGTGTAATGATCTTTTTTTTTTTTTTTTTTTTTCAAAATTTAAAGGATATCTCCACAAACACAATACCCTGAAGGCTGCAGGAGATGCTTGAGATGCTCAGGGTAAGTAACGCAACTTTGCAGCCTTTCCTGACTTCTTTTTTCTCCTTTCTGTTGCCAGAAAAACTGATCCTCACTTTGCTCCTTTCTAAATAAATCAGGAAAATCCCCACATAGTCTGTAACTCAGGGACAAACAGGATTTCTTTAAGTGCTTGTATAAACACTGACCACCGAAATCACCAGTTAGAGAAAGGAAAATCCACCCTCTACCCACACTTCATGTACCAGCCCTCCGCCCCGGTTCCTGCCTGGGATCTGAAATGCTCCTAGATCCACAGTGTTTAAAAAATGACAAGAAGGTATCTGAGCCCAGCTTGTAACGACAGCATAAATTCACCTTTCAGCGTTCCCCTCAGCCTTTATCAAACGCGGCCAAACAAGCTCAGTGCAGCAGGACTAACGCACTGAGGCTAAATTATCACACTAAAAAGCCGCTAAAAGTAGAAAGGCACAAGACCTGATCCAGTATTTCCAAAATCCTGAAAGCTGAGCACTTCCTAAACAAGTACAAGCATTTTCCTATTTTCATCTTCATCTTCACCTGGTGGGTGCAGCAGGATGCTGCGCAAAGCCGCCTGCATAGACCTGTGCTTGAAAAAGATGTGGTGAGCAGGCAACAGTGCCACTCCAAAGTGCACAAGTTGGCTTCAGGACAAGGGGAACAAAATGCTGCGGTCAAGGTTTCAACTCCCGCAGCGTCCTGGGGTCTTGGTACAAATCCTGTGTGCAATGCCTGGGATTACCGACTACGTAACTGGGTCGTACTAAAGCCTCATAGAAATAAAAGTCCAAATACTCTTCAAATACTGACTGTGGCATTCCACACAGGCCATTTCTATACCGAACATTTATTTGCATAGGTAGTTGCTACGGGTGACCCTGCAAAGAATGAAAACAAATCCAGTTCTTAATAGCACATTGTCTTCTCCTGGGTATAACAAAAACGCATTAGCGAACGCCGGCTCCCCATGTCCAAGTCATAATGCATTTTACTCCCTCCTCCCTCCTGACTTAAAAAAATATTGACATCAGTGTAATTAATTTGCTTTCAGATAATAGAACTATGTCTCCATAGTGTGTCATAGCTTTCCTTCGTGCCGCATGAAGGCAGAAGGGCTTTCTGTTTGCACTACAGGCAGATAAGGGGGGAACGCTTCAGCTCAAATTGGTAAAGATATTTATCAGATAGCCTTTCACAAGTGAAAAACACTTTCTAAGGTCAATCTTTCTCCAAACTACAGGCCAGTTTCTTTTCTGTAGACTTACCGCAGCACAACAAAATACCATTTAACCCACTTCATCAGCAAGAGCTGGGCTAAGAGCTCCGTGGCAAAGAACTCGGATTTTTGCAGCATTGCTCACACGAAAGCCAGCGGACGCTGCACGGCCGCAGCAGACAGGAACAATAATCCAGTGGCACTGGTTTTGGCCTGTGCCTCCAGAGATGGAGCCCAGTTCCCTATTTCCTGACAGGGTACACATGCCATAGCCTGGCCAGCCACCCTGGGGTGTCCAACCCAGACAAGGTGACCAGGGTGACTTTAGCCGCATCTGCAGTAGCACAAACAGCCGCAGCGAAGGCAACTGAAACACACCTTTAACCTTACTCCAGCTCAGTTTCCTACACGTGGTGTGGGAGATATGAGGAGGTAAAGAGGGAAAGGATCCTGGGATTCTCAGATAATGTGTATATTTAGCTGCACTCAAATCCTGTCTATAACCAATTCATTTACTACAAGACACAAACACAGCTTCCTAAATTCTGTCCTACACTTACCCAGGGGTTTTAATTTATTTTTGCTTGTTCAGGAAAGTCCAACAGCATGCTCCCTCCTAAACTGTACATCCCAGGGCCTCAGCAGTCACCTCACTGCCTGCGATGCTACAGGAACGTCACAAAGAAAGCTGCAGCACAGTAATCAGAACAAGGGAGAAGGTGAGACGGTGGCACAGCAGATAAATGTGCACCAGATCAAAGCCTCAGTGAAGAGGACAAGCCCAGTGCTCCCTTGAAACATTTAATTTCCACAACTGGCATGCTCACAGCAGATAATCTGACTCTCAGACCCTGGCACAACTAAGGGAGTATTATTTCCACTTGAATGAAGTAATGCAACAGAACATAACATGGTTTCTGTCAGCATCAGCCACTGAGACTTCATCATCGTACCGCGTGATTTTTTTGCACAGATCTATTTATATTGGCCTCCGCGCAGAATATCCCACTTCACGCTCGCCTCTCAGATCCTACCTGCTGCACGCACAGGCCATTGCATCACCATGCAGCGGGGCTAGGAAAGATCCTGCGCCAAAACTCCGGGGACCGGCCTTCAGTCCTCAGTCAAGATTTCCACCATGCCTAAGCAACACAGAGGTAGTTTCTACCGCAGGAACAAAACGTGTTACGGGACTGGAAATCAATACACCTCCTTCACCGAGACCCTGGGGCCAAGTCTGGGGCTGTAGCGTGGGAGCCCCGGGGTGCCGCGGGCAGGCAGGCAGTCTCAGGATGCTGCTGGAGTGTCTCTCCGGTGAATGTTCTCTTTCCTCTTTATCAGCATTTTTTTTCTCCTAGGAAATTTAGCTTCTATGGCCAAAAGGGGAAAGTCTCTCTGTTACGCTTTGATATCTGCAATCAAATACACAGTTGGCCAACTCTCACCTGGATGCTCGCCAGTGGGTTATGCGTTTTCTCATTGAAGGAACCATGCTGACATCCACTGTATAAAAGATCTGTTTTACTAAAAAATCCAGATGT
>WHYT01015776.1:88408-105992 GCA_009806455.1 Tetrax tetrax
AAAAAAAAAAAAAAAAGAAAAAAAATCTTAATCACTGAAAAAGAGGATGGGAGATGCCGGTGGGGTTTGTGGTTTCACAAGCCTTACAAGCTATTTATGGGAAACACAAACCCCATTTGACTTTATGAATCAAATGCCCCTTAAAACTACAGCCATCTCTTCTCCTCTTTTCCCCCTCTCCTCTCCTCATTCCCAGCGGTTAAATAAAGAACAAAACAATGCCATATTGGGGTTATATATAGAAAAGGCTCTGTTAAGAATAAAAGGACTGTTCAAGAGCAATACTGGCACAGAGACTCTATAGACCTTACTCAGGAGGTGCCAGTCCATGGCACACACATCCCTCCTGATTTACACTCCCACCACCATCGCTCTGCTGCACAGTAACCATTGCACATCCAAGAGCTCGTTTTCAGACTGGACCCTGTAAAAAGGCATTTTTCTTTTCTTTCCCATTATAGCTCTCGTGGCAGTCTTCAAACGGTGCAAGTGTTCTCCACCTCCTCTGATTCTAGTACTCAGGATTTCTCCTGAAATGGGTGAAGTTCAGGGCAAGCACAGGTTCATCGCTCCAGGTAGTGGAAACAATACAGAATGAGGTTAAAAAGCACAACAACGATAATGGAAAAGACTAGGCACACAATCATTTTCCAGGGCAAAGTATCTCTGTTGTTATATTAAATTCTCTCATCTCTGGGAATCTGCTGTGCTCTGACCTCAGCCCTTTCTGATTTCGATCTCTGTAGCAACTGGAGAGACCTGAGGTTACTTCTTAAAGGATCAAACTGTGCCACGGATGATGGATAAAAAGTGAGTTTCAAAGTGATGTGAAGCATGTGAACTTCAAAAATAATGTTAAAGTTATGGTCTTTCAGGCAATTTTTAGAGGCAATAGCTACAGCGGTGCATATATATGTGTGTACAATATATATACACACAGAAATATGCAATGCACATGTATACACCCACACACAAGTTACCTAGCAAAGCGCTCATTTTGATCTTCCTCAAATTATTTAAATCAATTCCATTTGAGTTTGCATTCATAAATTCCATGGAAAAAAGAAAGGGCTAAATTAGCTGACGGTGGCCTTTGACACCAAGAGCCAGCAGGACCTGATGTATCTGCCAGAAGAGCCCCCCCAAACTCCTGCCTGTTGTGGAGGTGCCCTTGACACCATCCCCTTCACGGAAACTATTCCAGCAGTCCGTGAGCCGGAGCCAGAGCAGCCGCCCAGCTCCCGGGCACGCATCCGGACTGCGGGACAGAGGCGTTGGCACTCTCCTCACAGCTTGCTGAGCTGCTTGTAGCTGGCGTTGTATCTCTAGCACCTTCTGGCAAAACAGAAGATAAAGTAATGATTTATTTATAAAGCAGGAACATGTTTGTTTGGGGTTTTTTTTTAAAACCAAAGAAGCTTCTTCAAGCTATGTGAGAGACCCAGAGCAGCAGAGCACGCTAACGGAATGTGACTCCACGGCCTGGCAGATAAGGGTTTAGAGCTGCCCCTTGCCAGGCACAGGAAAGTTAAAGGAAGGACGTTGGGGTCAACCAGTGTTCTACGTCGCAGCGATACCTCGGGTTCTTCACTTCCTTACGGACTGCAGCGGTGCACTTCTGCTGGAGTTTCTTTCACTCACTTCAGGCTGATTTGCAAATCAGACTTTTGGCTCTACCTAACTATAACATGCTTAAGGAGAGCAGAAAGAATAAGGATAGAACACACACATGAATTTTTATGTTATCTAGCATTGCCTGTCTTCTTTTACAGAAGTCAACCATTTCACCTTTTTATTTTTAAGCTACAGTCAGACCGTCTATTCTTCTGCCATCACATCAGCGCAGAACTCTGCAGCTATAAATTCTGTGCAGAAAAAGTGCTGAGTGTATGGATTTTCTAAAAAACATGATCTTCAAATTAAATCTTTAAATGAACAGAACTTTCCACTCAAGGCAGATTGATAAAGACAACATGGGAAAGCATGACCACTGAGCAAGGCTGCTACTTGCCATTGATTTTGTTCACTCCCTTATCATAGAAGAAACTCATGCTGATAAGGCACAAACACTACCCAAGTACGAGTTTTCATTTCCAAAACATCCTTCAAAGTGCTTTTCATATTTAACCTTCATTTAACCACTGTAAAATAATAAGCTCTGTCCCTATGACGACGTATGGCAAGTGTCCATTTGTTCAGAGCAACACCAGCCTGCACAGCAAGGGAAGAGACGTGGGTTCCTGTGAACATATTTGGTTCCTGTGAACCCACAGACTCAGAGCACCCACCAGGACCAGTCCTCAAACTTTTGAGAAAATATTAGGAAGATGTTTTCTGACCTAACTTCCAGGACTATTCCTGAATAAAGTGTTTCCTCACATAGCTCCTATGAATCTTAAACGATGGGAAAGGAGGTCGACCGTGGAGTACATCTATCACTCTGCACCTTGAATATTGAGGCTGGCATGGATGGGGTTAGTTTTCACAGACAAAAGCAGGTATTTCTCATTACTCTATCTACTGCTTATCTAATAGCAATGAGGAGTCCTAAAATGGCATCAAGACTATGAAACAACAGAAGTCTAAGGGCTGATGCATTCAAAGGATCTTACAGGGAGCAGGCTCCAAATTCCCTTCATATTTGAGGAAATTTGCAACCAAAATACCAGAAAAAATAATGTTTTAGCCTCTAGAACAACTGAAATACATTTGTTTTTCAGACAAGAAAACAGCAGAGCTGCACAAAATGTCCGGCTGCCTTTAACCAGTTCCTCCTTCACGTGCTTTTGTGTGACACGTACCTATGTAATGTGGGATCGCTCTTACCGCAGGCACCTCCACCAAGTTTTCATTCATTTCATAGCTACAAATTTGTTTGCCAACTCGTACGGGAAGAAGGCTACGCATGAGTAGGCTATACAGTACTCAAGACATCGTTTGCATGGGAAGAACAGCACGTAGCAAGGAACAGATTTCGAGGTTGCTTTCCTTTCCTTCCCCTGTTCCACAACACACAATTTCTCTTTCCAACTTCACTTCACGGAGCTGGACCTAACCTGCTGCAGCTATCCACAAGGCTCTTGCACTCATGCCACTGGCAGAAGATATGAACCAGGTTCAAGATGACGTATACCGATATTTTTTTTTTCTCTAATTTAGTATGACTTCCAAGTTCATAGTTTCTTTGTCATAAGCTACTTCCTGATTCTCTTCTTTCACTGATTAAATCTGGTTGGCTCCTCCAGGAATGTAAATGTTCTCCATTCAGTAATACAGACATCCCTCTGCACATTTCTTTGGATATGTTTCTCTCCAATGTTTAGTACAACGTGACCTCTCACTAGACAGAACAGAGTAACCAAGTGTGATTAAATACCTTTTTGTGTTACAAAATTACAAGGCACAAATCTAAAGTCAACTACCAAAGAGGACGCAAAAAGAATCAAAACCCTGCCAAAGGAAAAATGGGAAAAAGATTCCCAAATCTATTTTCTTTCTAAAAAGGGAGGCAACCCTGAGTAGCCTAGACAGTGAAATTCCAGCACAGCGCTCTGCTCTCTGGTGGGTTTCTGACCACCAAGGATGTGTTGCTTCACCTTACAAATGTCAGAAACCCCAAACTAGGCAGAAGCAGACACAAAACACACATCTTTTCAACACATCAATTAAGTCTCCAAACTGCTTAAGAGCACAACAGCCCCATGAAGCTTTCCTCCTCAGAACACCACCATCACAAAACGGAGCCTAAATCCAAGCAAAGAGAATCCCTTCCAAACCAAACTTGGTCATTTCATGCCAGGTACCTTCAAAAGGGAAAACAAAAACACATCTTATGATGTTCCACAGGAGGGCATCCTAGCATGTCCTTTTGTGGTCAGATGCTTCCCTTAATTTATATCCTCTGCAACACTTTGTGAAGGATCTTCTATAAGGACAGTCAGCAACATTCACAGCCCCAAGCTTTTGCATCCCTTGTAATCCTATTAATAGTTTCATTTTATGTTTTAATTGGTAGTGTATTTCTCTTCTAATGGCTTATCTCACCAGGAGAGGCAGGTTTTCCGTGTTGTTCCACGCTTGTAAGATGTGAAGAAACTGGACACACTATCACAACATGAATTTCAAACTCTGGAACAGTTGAAGATCACACTTGAAAACAGCAAGGGACTATAAAAGGTGACCAAGTTTGATCACATGTCTTGAAACTAGAGGGGAAGATACATGTATGTTCTCAAAAGCTAGCAAAGACAGAAGCTCCACTGCCAAAATACAACAACATGGTGACTACTCAGACCCAGCAGCATGGAGCCAGCAGCAGGAACCAAACCTGAGCTCCAGGATACAGGCAGTCATTGTAAAAGTAGCCACCACTCCCCTCCACACACTCAATCTTTAAAAACTCCATTTTAAGACAGTTTACAGACAGGTACAGAGAGATACAGATACAGTTTACAACCATCAGTCCCCTTAAAATCTGTAAGATGCTTCTAGGTAGTAAAATCTACTTAAAGTGATAAATATTTTCCAGATTGGGCCATGACATGTATGAAGATCACCTTCTACTCATACCTGTACGTACACTGAAATCAGTTCACAGACCGAAGGCACCAGAGGATCTCAAGGTAATAATACTGGAAATTAAGAAGTCTAGGGCAAGAAATAGGAGTTGACATGATAACATGAAAATACATCTACGAGACAGATAATTCAGTTATAATAAATTACCATACTATCTGACTTAAAGCGGAATGTAAAAGCGCTCCCGTCACACAAAATGAAAAATGAACTTCTGCCTGCTGACATGCAAGATGAATGAATCGACATAACAGACATGAAAGAACTTACGATGATCCTGGACTGGCTGTTGGCGGGGGACCTGGAAAAGTGACAGAAGAAAAACAGCGTGATGAGTTACGGGGAGGTAGCAAGCAGGGAGCTTTTGAAAACCTTTTAAAAGATAAAAGTAACAGTCTGTCATGTCGGATGTGGTTTATGTAGTTTAACAGATGAGTCGCAGCTTCTTCTGTATCCTGCAGCAGTGACTGTCTGCAGAGCGCTGCAGACAAGGACAATAAACAGGTGAGGCACTCATCCTGCATTTCAGCTGTCTCTCGGGCCCGTACAGAAAAGGTTACAGCAAACCACAGGAGGCTTGTACAAAAGCATCTTGTAACCATAACTGGGAGAAAACAGCATCATTTCCCCTTATCAATCTTCATTATTTACCAGGGAATTCACCCTAGGCTTGATTCAGATGCACTGATCAAATTTCCTCTGACTCAGAGGGCTTCGGCTGAGGGGGTTTCATTGTTCCTGCACCCAGTGCTTACATTTTGGCAGCTACTGGAAGGATGGAGCAAACTGGAGTGCAAGTTCACTGGCACAGCACAGACTGAAGTCAGCTGCAGCCAATTTCAAGGAAGTTCATATTAATGAGTATCTGCTCTAGAAACTGAATTGTGAGATTAAATATTGCTCCAGTCAGAAAAAAGAAAAATACTCACTGTTTTCTACAGGAGCACCTATAAACATATCATTGCTCAGATAAAAATCTCCTTCGTTTCAGATACAAGCTAAAGCACAACAACGGCCTTATGAGAGAACTTCTGATGATTAATTTCTTATTACAATTTAGAAAATGCAGGAGATTTATGGAAAAAGACTATGAAACTCATCGCATACATCACTCACTGTGTGTTATTTGTCCAGTTCCTAAGAGGATTAACTAGGACTCTGTGCAAACATCTTCATCTCTGTGAATTATTTCCCTCTGAATGTGGAGGTGGAGGAGAAGCCACACAAAACCTGTTTCTTGTTTGGAATCCTCTTAGTTTTAAGATCAGCTCAATATCAACTTTGACTTTGAAGAAAAAGTGCTTCTTTTACCTGACAGGTGAATGTGTATATATATATATATATATATCATTAACATGCCTCCAACCTATCCTGCAAGCTGAAATTTCTCATTTACGAGAGACAAAGGAGGTCCCTCAGGCACTTGAGAATAAAACAATTTTTCTCATCTGGTCTGAATCCACTCAGGTGGCATATTAATGAACTCTGCTGCTTAGTGACCCCCGTGATTCAGTCCTGTTCCAGGAGTAAAAGCCACTGTTACAGCTGGCAACACAGACATCTCTGCTGAGCCAAGAGCAAACAGGCAGAGAGGATAAACTGCCATCCCAGAGATGCTCCCAGAAACTGGTTGAATCAGACCACCTGATACCATCACATCAGTGCATTTCATTTTCATACCTTTCTCCACAGTTGCTTTCCTAAGTAACACTTAGGAACACTTTAAAAAGAGAAAACGTACCAAATTTTACGAATAGCACACCGGTTGTAGAAACAGTCTTCCTGCCGTTAGTGGCAACACACTGGAAGTAGCCGGTATCTGTAGTGTCAAGGTTCCTTATTCGCAGCCGAGACCCATAGCTTGTGGCACGGAAGGAGATCCTCCGAGGTTCTTGGACAACCGGAGCATCGTTTTTTAGCCAGCGGACCGTCGGAGGAGGATTGCCAGAAACTTTACAGTGCAGCTCTGCGGTCTGGCCGAGGGTGGTGGTTATGTTGTTCATAGGTTCATCAAGTGTCAAGAAGTAATCTGTTACGTAAAAAGAAAAAAGGTTGAGTCAAGAATTCCAGCTCAGGAAATGTCATTTTAAAGAAAATTCATGCTTGAAAGGGAAACAAAGGAAGTGGCTGTCATGTTTAGTAGAAGATGATAATACTTGCTAATTGACGTTTCAGGGACAGCAACAGGTCCCACACAGTTCTGCAAGCTAATAAAAGGAACACATTTTGGAACTTCCATTACACTATAGTAATGTTGTATTTCTTGAAAACTTCTCTTCCTTCATACACCTACAGAGTCTTTCTACTTTCTCAACATTTGGCTTCATTCAACACAGAAAACAAAGGTCACATTGCTTCTCTTTTTTCTTTTATTTTTCCTTTTTGCTAAGCAATAAACATGAAAACCATGTATCAGAAATCCAGCTGCTCACTTCGATGCCTCTGCCTACACAGATCTGGCCCTGCTCACAGTAGGACTCACAAAATACAGGAATATATGACCTGAACCGCTCAGGTGTGAAGATCTCAGAGCCATTTTTAACTGATTTGCAGAGCAGTTGTCAGTCATTTTGTAACTGCACAGATGAGGAATAAGGATCATGCCTAGGAGATGATGATTTTTTTCTTAGTCAGTATTCCCCTTGCTAATAGTACTAAAGTTTGTCTTAAATCTGAAAAAAGTCTAATGATAGGTGCAAGCAGAAGATCAAGAATTCTTTTGTTAAGACAGAGAATGTTAAATCAAAAATTAGCAAAATTAATCTCTTCTAATCCCTTCGTGAGCCTTGCCTTCTCCTGTCAAGTGCTATTTCATTCTGCACGGTTCAGGCAGAGGACTATTTCGAGTCAACTGTATTCAACACTTAATTAAACCCTTCAAAGGCGGAGAGCGAGATGGATTGGGTACGGGGAATGGAATACGCCAGCTTTCATCTCTGTGTCACAGGTTCAAATCTAAGGGTGGCCATTAGCGGCCGAAGCCCGTTACCATCTGCTGGCTGGCTCAGCAGGGCAGCCCAGGAACGAGAAACCAGAGGCTGAGCTCTGCTCCGTGCTCTCCAACTCCAGGAAAAGCCTGGCAGTCAGTAAACTTGTGCTGTGCTGCTCATGCTCCGCTCTTTGCAGGTATGTCTACTGGTAACTCCAGCAACAAGCCTGCCTAAAAGCATGCACAAAACCTCCAGCACATATAAAACCAGCTGAGTCAACTGTCTTGCCTAACTAATTCACTTCCCTAATTACTTAATCATGTCTTCACTAGCTGCTCCCTTCATTATGTTTTGAGTGTACCAGTATCTCTCTCCTTTGTATGTCATCTGTTCAGCGTGTAAACTCTTACTCTGTATTTAGCACTTTACACAACGCGTCCCTCTTCTCATTTGGTCTCCAGGAGCTATCAGGATAAACATTTAGCACACAGCAACTGCCCACACGCTTTTTTTTTTTTTCACTCAACCAGCTTTTTAATGTGCAGATATGACACGGTGAAAAAAAAAATCCCTACTTTTACCTAGGCTCCCGTGGATCGAATCAGTCAGGAATCTACGTACGGGGTAAAAGGGGCAGAGATCCAGCCCTGGGTGAAGCCAGGCAGCGGAGTTCGATGGCTCTCGCCAGGAGTGTCAGACTGGCCTTTTAGCTCTCCGGAATAATTCCTGCACACTTTCCTGCAAGGCTAGAAATGTTTCTGACTTGCTATCTTAACAACCTCACCGGGAAGCATAACCTAAGTCAGCGCACGTATTTTTGGGTTCTGGCCACAATCTGGGTTTAATAAAATCACACTAATAGCACGGAGCTGGATAACCACACTTAATTATCCCGCGTACCATTTCTACACCACAGCCATTTGTATAATTCCTGATAACATTTCAGAGGCTGGTTCAGACATCTCCAGTATAACACAGCGAACAGAATGGCCTCCGTCCTGCGACGGCCTTGCTGACAAACACCACAGTAAATACAATATTTTAAAGGTCATACATATGCAGGAAAGGCAAACAAAGGAATGAGGATGTAGGGTAGGTTTCCAAAGGCTGGAGAAGGCTTTGAAAGTATCGGTAGCAACAGTCAGTCGGTGACGAAGCACGGCTGTAACGCAAGGTGCAGCTTCTCTACAGGTGCAAACACAAACAGCTGCTCAGCACCAGGAGCTCCTGACTCTTCCCTAAGTGTTCTCCACCTTCCTCCAGGAACTGCTGGAGAAACACTAAACCAAAACGCATCTGGTAAATTCAGCTTAGCTTAGTCCTCAACTCCACAACTTTTGCATCCAAATCATAAATTAAGTCAAGCAGATCACCTGAGACAAGATTTAAACAGGGCAGGTTTCAAGCAACTGGAAGTCTCATGAGAAGATGTTTCTCACAGATAAAGCAGTTCTGTAATTAAAAATGAGCTGAAGGTCCAACAGTGCTTCCAAAAAACCTTGGCCTGTTACTGAGGCACACAACACTGAGCATTCCTTCCCAAGCATGCGAAAAGACCATCCATTGCTGTCCTCACCCGACATGGAGGGGACAAAGAGAAGCCCAATTTTATTTTTAATACTTGTGTCTAAATCTCAGCTACCAAAGCCCATCAAATCTCCAAAGCTGCCGCCACCACCCTCTCCCTTCAATAACCCCTAAGCAAACAGCACATAAAGCCGTTCCCGCCTGCGGCCTGGTCTCTGCCCAGGCCACCCCCCACCGGCCACTCCAGCATTAACAACTCCTCCTCCACGGACCAAAAGCCAAGAAACCCAGAGGTAAATCCTCCTCTGCAGGAGGCAAACAAGGCTGACGAAACAGGACGGACTCGCCACCTGCACACACGACGAAGGCGCCGCGGTCTTGCGGCATGCCACGTTTTACCTCGTTTCGTTTGACAGCCTCCCTGCCATCAGGGAGCTCCGTGGATGCCCAGCGTTGAGTCCCTCTGACCTCAGGAATAATTTCTTAGAAACACGATGGTTCTGACATACAAAGTAATTACTGCGCTTTGGAGAATTAAACCGTCCAGGGGCACCGGCCGTTGGAAAGTCTGAGTTGTCATCCTGGCTCCGAGCAGGCTTGGGTGAATCACTCCAGTTGTGATTTCTAGAAGAGCCAAAGGGAAGGAGACACCCAAAGCCAATCAAAGCTCCCATGGGATCTGTGCAACTAAGTCCGTTTAAAAACAGCCTTAAACCTTTTGGCTCAGCCTCTCCAGCTATAAAGCGAGGATAATAATCCCTCTGACATCATGGGGAGGCTGTTATGTACATTAATGAGATAATGCTCGTAAAGCACTTTGAGGGCGAAAAGCGCTATGCTGGGATAAGCGCCGTCGTTATATTTTAAGTTAAAGCCCAGGGTTTCAAGAACATAACAAAAGCTGGTCCGTATTTTAGAGCAGTACTCTACAAAAACATTTTGGAAACGTTTTAATTTTCAGAAGCATGGGAGAACAGCCTAAAAAAGTTCTAAATAAAATTTAGCCCACCTATAATTTAATAATAGTCCAACTGATTTTTTTTTAATTTGTAAAAACAATTTACTGCTTGGCCCAGACCCTGTATGCCAAGTTTCAGCCCACAGAGATTTTTTTTTTTGAATGGCTGAGTTATAAACCCTTGAAAAACGTTGACAGCCCCTTTACTATAGCAGCACTAGCGGGTGCCCTATAATGAACTTTTAAATGACTTGAGATAATATCTGGAAAGCCAAGCCTGAAATATATTTCTGGTTTTGAGCTGTTGCCAAGGCAAACACAACACATCATAAGTCATCTTCGTGACTCTAAGCGCATAAATTGGAGACACTGCATATAAAATCCAAATATTAGGTATCCTTCATGGCCAAACGTTTTGCTGGTTTGATGTTACAGAAGAGCAACAGCTGTGCAAGGACAAAACGTAGTGCGTTGCGTGTCTCCAAAGAAGAAAAGTGTGTGTATTTCCACAGCTACGTCTTGACATTGTTAAATAGGAGTCTGCCTGGCCGTAATAAATCCTGAAGCATTCTACTACTTTTAAGTGGAACCCAGGTGGCTTTCAAAATAAAAGCTCGTCCTCTCTGGCCAAGGAATGTTAATCTCCTCTGTGACCACATGGTTACTCTATCTTAAATTACCAAAGACACATCTTAGAGCAGTAACACCCTCTTTGCTTGCAGGAGGATTTTGCTGGCCACAGCAAGACCTTTTTCCCCTCAGCACTGCGTGTGCTCCATGTTTCTGATTTCACTAGGTGTTTAAAGCACGGCGGGGATGCAGGATTAGATCCCAAAATGCTCATTTTATGAGAGTAATTGTTGTTCCATTTATTCTTTCCTTTATACCCTTCTGATCTTCCAGAATATTCACAGAAAAGCTGAAATTAAAGTCTCCATTTATGCTGTCGCAAGCCTGAAAAGAGCTTTCACCCAGGTGCAACAGAGGCCGGCGTACCAAGTTACTTCTCATTATAGACGTGTAACAACCCACTTCTCTGGAAAGGAACATCTCCAAACCTTTCCTCAAGCAAACCTACAGCTGTGGGGACACGTTTCCAGCTGCTGCTCTGCAGAATAAGTGTCATCCTTGATTTGAAAGTTCAGCGTGTAAAGCAACTGCCTGACGTGGGTGGATAAAGCAGTTGGGAGATGGGTTTTGCAGAGAGCTTGTGGCATTGCGCTTTTTGCACCAAAAGGGTTAACGGCTCACCCGTTCTTAGCCCAGTCTGATGCTACATCTGGGCACATCCCATACTCATGTGTATCAGCACCACCATCGAGCTCAGACTGCTGGAAATGTTCTACGTGGAATTGTTCTCTTTGGAGAACGTCAACAACCCTGAGCCCACCCTCCCTGAAGATGCTGGTGGGGCTTGCTGCTTCTTCCATACATTCAGTCGAGTTTTAAGCCGTTCCAGTTCAGCTGAAAAGGGAACCAGCAGGATCTCTTACTGAAGCGTGGCCGTAGAGAGAGCACACACTTCTCAGCTGGATAAAGGATTACCCACTGATCGCTGGATCTGCCCGTAACCCACAAAGGAAGATAACCCCTGGCAGGTCCAATCTGATCAACAGACCCATGTTATTAAAAGGGGCAAAAGGAAGACTCCCGGCTGAAATGTAACTTCTTTTAAATGCACAAAAGTAGAGGGATGACAGTGGGAAGAAAGGGATACTGCACTCAACCCACAATTTTGCAACCCATATGAAGAGTAGCACAGGTAAAGAAGTCCAGACAATCATACAGAAATATTCAGTGCCAACTGTCCTGAGACAAAAGGAAATACTCCACTGCCTTTGCTTGCCAAGCTTCCTTTCAAACGATTTTCTTCAGCGGTGTGCACGTGCAAGGCTCAATTCGGGATACACGCCGCAGCTGGGGTGGGGCTTTCTCTGCCCAGACACTGTCTGGAGGGGTCAGTGACACCTGAGGATCATTTACTGACCTGGAGGAGCCTGACCACTGTCCAAGGCTTTATGGCTTCTCAGATGTCCACATGTAACACTCAATGTACTAGGGATTCTCAGAAGTAATTGCCACTTTCTGATAATCAGCAGCTTAGAAATGGCCCTGGGCCATCGGGGAGGGAGAAATTATGGAGGGAAACTGGAGCACGGATGCCCTGGACTTCCAAAAAATCATCTGGGGCCGAGCACCTGAATCCCATGGCTTTTGGATAGGAACTGGACAACTCGCTGCCCTTCATGCCTATGTGGATTCTTCACGTGCATTTGAGAGTCACATCCGCCTCGCCCTTTACGAGTCAACTTCCAGGTTTAAGGACAGATGTCTTGGTGATAGCTTTGACGCTGTAATCTGGCAAGGGGAAATGAAGCTTTTCCTTACTCAGGAACCAGTTTTATAGCACAAGTAGGAAGCCTCTAAACTTTATAACAAAAAAAAAAGTGATTTGGAATAGGTAAACAAACGTCCACATCCAGCTATAAACCCAGCTACTGAAAACCATCAAGGGATTTTGTTGTCACTTCAGAAGCTGCTCCACAGTAAAAAGCCACATACAAAAACCCGAGCTATTAAAGGAAGGGCGTCTAGAAAAGTGTGTGCCTCAAGATTAATGCTGTAGAGTCAAAGAAAAGCTGTTATTTTTGACATTTTGACATAGCATCACTTTAGGATCTGGTTCTTATTAGCCCTTTCTGTGCCTTTTAAAGGTCTAGGTTTTTTTAAAACCAAAAATGTCAGGAAATTTGGAACAGAAACTTACAATAAAACACGTCCCATGACCCTCTGATCTATCAATCTTTCAAATAAACAAAGATAGCTGGATGAGCCAGGAAAAGGTTATTATATATAACTACCTTATGTAGAATGGTCAGATAGGCAACGCACACACTGAAGTTATATAAAAAATCCAGCCTAAGTGAAGCATTTTGTGAAAGATTTTTGCCATGAATGCCGGGTGTTACTCAGGGTGGTTTCTTTTTCAGGTTGTGTTCTGTGACCTTCAAATTTCACACCCTGTATTATTTATAAATGAGACATTCAAGAAACACAAATTCTCAAATAAAAACGTACAGTCTGTCAGTGGAAAAGCAAACAAAAGGAGCTAATGTACTGTGGCTAAAAAAATTTTCAAACAAAGTAGTGGTAATTTACTGCCTCGCTACTAACGGGACCCCACAAATAGAATCAGAACCCTGAGCCCCATCGGGGGAGCTTGATTTACCAAATATCCCCCAGATAATAAAGGAAAATAAAAAGGTAAATTGTGCATGAATGTGAAAGCTGTAATTCTTCCCCTTTCACCACATGTATCAAATTCACATCCAGCGATTTCAAAAGAAAATCTGGAAATCTCTAAAGAACTGGGGCTAAAGTTAGGAGGCCTTGATCCACCTGGCTTTCTCCACGTTTGGTTTTGTTTATGTTTTTTAAGATGTAGTTTGCCTAAGAGTCAAATTCTCCCTGGGACATCCAAAAGATTTTCCCTCTAAATACTCCTAGCCAGCTCATATCCCTGCCTGGAGAGACTTGCCAAGGTGTCAGCTTTAGCCTGGATTTGTCAGTAAGGGTGGTGAGGCTTGCCTCTCCCCTCAGGAAGCCCCTGGACCCAAAAGGGTCCGCGAGCAGTGTGGCTGCACCCACCGGGACGTCCTGCAGCCCTGCTGTGCTCTGTGGCCTCACCTTGTGCTGGAGCTGCCAGGGGACGCTCGGCCCGCGCAAGGGTCTCCAAGAAGTTAACAGGATGCACAGTCTCATGCCCAGGGACTGGAGCAAATGCTGCCGTTCCATCCCCTGGTTTGGCCTTCTCCAGTGATTTCCGCTCTGGATCCCCAGACCATCCCAGGGGAGGGATGCTTGCTACAGGTGATCTTTGTATTGCCATACCTTTGCATATTTAAGGATAAATCCCAGATCAGCCTTAAACCATGGACTGATTTGGGGTGCATTTTGTAAAATCCTGACCCTTGCTGCCAAACGCTGCGGGGAACATTTGCTTTCTGTAAAACACCTGGAACACCATGAGACTGCTAAGTGCTGACCGCGAGGTCTATGCCACACAGAGAGGCTGTGAGTAGTGGGGAGCTCGAAGCCCAGGCTTGGCATCAGGGATGTCTGGAAATGAAAACGGTTCCCAAGCCCTGACTCATTCTAACATTTTATACTCGCTTGCCAAAGCAGATAAGCCATGGAAAGGGAAAGGAAAATAGGCAGGATCTGCAAAAACTCACACTAATGGATTTTCCCTGGAAAGCAAAGGACCAAGTGAAGAGCTCCGGGGAGGAGACGGCACTGGCACTGGGAAAACCTGCTGTACCCCAGCACTGGTGTCCTCAGCTCCGGCCCAGCCACGGCCAGGACACGTCTCTGTGCACGGCCAGGGAGCTGCTGTGATGAAACGAGGTCCTGAGGAGGCTGACGGTGGGCACGGGGGGACTGGGGAGGATCCGATCAGAGTCACAGCGTTCTCTTATCAATCCCATAAAGAATCCTGTTCCAGCGAATGCCCACTGAAGTTGAATTCTACTCACAGTTAAAAGAAAATAATACTTCAAAGCTGATTCTTTCTTGGCAGAGACTCCAATATTATCTTTGCCTAAGGATGAAGAGTTCCCAAACAATTCCTCTACTGTACCAGATGTAAATAGGCTCTCATTCAGAGCCAGGCCTATCCATTTCTTTGTAAACAAACCGACATCTGACGGAAGGAAAAGCCAACCCTTCCACAATCGTTTTTGTGGAAGAGGAGCGGCTGAATGAAGGGCTCTTCACCTTTTTAAATAAGGATCAGGGAAAAGAAGAGATCACGGTAAATCGGAAGCTTTCTCGAACAAAGAGCTGGAGCAGGAGCTTGTCCCATGGTGGAAGGGGAGACAGGGGAGGCAATGCATGGGCAAGGAAAAATGAGAAACCAAAGTATCATACGGAACAGGAAGAAAAAAAGAGGAGGAGTGCCCAGGGCTGCCTGCCTTGCCCCCTCACGCCCCCAAAAGAAGAGTCACATTAAAGAACAGAGCATGGACTCTAAAAGCCGGCACCGGTGCAGAGCGTTCTCACGAACTCCACGTACTCCCAGTTCCATCTGGCCTTTCTGTTTCACCTCAGATATCATCTATTGCCGCAGCCCATGCCAAACAATTTCCGGATGAGGGAATGGCTTCAAGCCACTGAGAGCGAACGGCCGAGCCGTGGCGAGCGTCAGGAGCCGGTACAAAGCCTGGTGCAACGGGGCCACGCAGAGCACCCACGGCCTGGGGCCTTCTCTCTCCGAGGAGCTACGGTCCCCGCCAGCGTCTCCTGCCTGCCGGGCAGCTGCCACTTGCAGATGAAGCTTTGCATCCGGCCACCAGCCGCCCAAGACAAGCCTTTTCCCCTCTTTTTTCCCCTAAGTTCACTTATTTTTCCTTACATAATTAATTTATTTGATCACATGCTCATTTTTCTTTTTCCTTGGTGGCATTCCCTCCGTACACCACGATTTACCAGTCGGAAAAGAGAGAGAAATGCTCCTAGCTAAATTTCTCCCATTTTAAAAGTGATTTTTTTTTTTTTTTAATGCACAGTTTGTTTGTTTTTTTAAGGTTTTGGTGAGAAACCACCTCCTCCCTCCCATCAATCGCTGCTTTCAACAGCTCTTCACGGGTGGCTGCGTCTCTTTTAAATTCATTTCCTGTTAAAAAGAATAAACAGGCAACTGTTTAATGCTGTCGATTTAGCTTATTTAATAGAAATTGAAACCTGAATAGGGCTCAGTTGTAAGATAATCACCGCAGAACTCGCCGAGCTCGGGAAAGTAACTTATTAAGCAATTATTTCAAAACGCAGAATATTGTTTAGCAAGACTACGAGCTGGTCCTCCTCCCCAAACACAGGAGATGTATTTGAGGAAGAGATGCCCATTTCCAAAAGGCAGCAGGTAGAGCGAGAGCCGCTTAATGCGGACGGCCATTTAATTGGGAAATTTGGCTGGAAACCGCTTTCATGTGGTGAATTTAATAGGCTTTAAAATGAGTTTTACTGGGACGCCTGCGTGACCTCACGGCCGACTGCGGCAAAGACAAGTGGATGTTGATTTCTTGTGATGCTTGTTTGTAAAAGAAATGGAAACTAAAGTGCATGCCTCATTTTCTCCTCTGGGGTTTCAACTCCCCAAGTCAGCACGCGTTGCAGTTATTTTGCTTTATATAAGCAAGAGCTTCAGACCTTTAGCAGAACCAGCAGCTCCCACATTAAAGCCCCCGTCTCTCTTCGACAAGACGAAACGTGTGCACCTTAATTTGCTGGTAGGCACACCGGGAGAATCCGCCCCTCTGACTAAGCTTTTTTGGGCAGCAAATGCATTTTAATCACATATGTAAATCCGTGTTTAGGTGTGTAAGCTTACAGCAGTCTAAATGCTAATCAGAGCGAGCAAAGGGGCCGGTAATCCCCCAGGAATGCCGGATTCAGCCCAACTGCCGCATTCCAGGCGGATTAGGAGCGTGAAACTTCATTTTACCTGTTTCTGACAATACAGCTCAGGAACAGGTGCCACGGAAGTAACGCGGAAAATGGTTTAAGTCCTATGGCAGGGGCCAGGCCCGGTGCTGCCACACGAAGTGCAAGCTTCGTTTTGAGCAGTGAGACAACTCAACGTTCAGGACGGTGGCAGTCGCCCCAAATTTTACCTCTGCTTGCGCTGGAACTGCTGCTTTCTGACAGAGCTGGCACAGCAGCAGTCAGGGTGGGACACCTGAACCTGAGCTGACACAACCCGGTGTGCAGAGGGTTTTGAAGACAGCAGACGCCAAAATGGCAGGCAGGCCGGCAGCACTGCCACCAGGCACCTTCCTCTGGTTCCTACCTACATCAAGCAAACCAAATCTTTGGAGAGCGCCCACCTGGCGTACGTGTTACTGAAAAAAAAAGGAGCATTTGAGCTACCAGCTGATAGCAAGGGTAACCAAAATATGAGTTAAAAATCACCTGGTCATAATTAAAAAAAAATCAATCTGGTCATAAGAAACCAGTCTACACAAAACCTCCCACTAGGAAAAACAACAAAGAAGCTTCTGGGGGCTATTTTTCAGCATAGATCAGAAACAATTTACTGTAAAATTACACAAGCTTCAATATTTCTTCTGTACCTTCCCCTCCATCTAGGTTTTGGTTGGAGGCACCCAGCTTCCCTGCAATATACAGCAACCTATGGGCGCTTTACCAGTTGAACCCTTGGGCTCATGGTGGAGAACGAAAATATATCACTGATGATCATCCACCAAAAACTATTTCAATCACTTCAACAAAGAGCAACCATGTCTTCTCCTGTGATCAAGGGGTGGGTTTCTAGAGAAAAATCTACCTTGTAGGTCAGGAAAGGTTGCTTGCCAAGAGCAAGCCTGAATTAAGACTATACGAAGATCTTCTCTTTGGCATTTCCTAACTTTTGAGCGTTTGGCTTTGTAGTCTTAACTTGCTTTTTCTAGGCCATTTATTTTTTGAAAAACCAAACAAAGCTGCCAAACAAGCAAAGAAACAGGCAGGCATCCTGTTTGGGGAAACCACCTCCCTCACTGCTTCCACAGCCCGGACCTGCCGTGAGCACCTGGGG
>WHYT01015776.1:106012-141477 GCA_009806455.1 Tetrax tetrax
GTTAAGGGAAAATTAAAAGAGTATTTGACAAATTGCACAGTTAGCGTGGCTAACAGCATCCTCCACCGTAAACGTTATGTCAGAAGCATTTCAAAGGCCAGATTGAGTCAGGAGCTGCAGGCCACTGCCTTGCAAGAAGGGCTAGAGGGAGCTAAGCAATTTGGGTTAAATGGTAAATGGTGGGGCATAATTTACAAAATGAAGGGGAATGAGAAATACATCCCTTTTTTCACAATATACACCCTTTGGAGAGCTCCAAATCACACATAATTACCACCTGCAAATGGATTTTCCCCATCTATTCATTTAAAGCCACAACATTTCATAATAAAACACATCGAGGCAAACTGACTGTCTGATGCTTGGTAATTTTGAGTTCAAAACCTAAGATCCACCAGACAAAACGTCAAGCAGTTCATAAACCAACAGAATTCACATCTTGAAATATTTTGACCATGTGGAACATTTTACTGGTCAAGAAACAAACACAACATTCTCCAGAAATCCCAGAACCACATGTAATTAAATGTCAAACGATCACAACGCAAGGTTTATCTTAAAAGCCCCCTCACCCCTTTGCTTGCTGATTTTGCCAAGTCAAGAAAAAGAATTAAGATTTTTAAATCTGATTTCACATCTTTCTGGGTTTTTTCCTGTCCACTTACCTTTATCTAATTCACTTGAGATGTTCCATGATGATGTAGGCATGAAATCAGCAACAACTGATGAATTTGCTCCTGGAAGGGGAAAACAGAAAAAAAAAAAAAAAAAAAAAGATACAGTTAATATATCAGTTCCGTACCATAAGGAGAGTAAGAGGCATTTATAAAGTCACAGTAATAAAATTATGTGAAGAACAGCAGCTATTAAAACGCACTCGATGCTCTGCGTTGGCAGGCTGACACATATGGGCAGCAGAACCAGCGGAGTGGAAAAAGGCACGGGGCCAGCGCTGGCGTTTGTTTTGCAATGCTGTCACCGGGAGGCCTTGTGTTAATTAAGCAACCAATCTTTGAGATGGATTTGGCCCACCTAAAAATCTCTCCACGAGTTTTATAGAGGCGGAACGACTCTGCAGCGTTACAGCTAAGACAAACACCAACACTACGAGGGTGCTGAGCGTGTTATCTATTAACGTTTACAAGCGATTTTAATCCTGCAATCCCATGCGCACGAGAAGAGACACAGTTCATGCGCTGAAGTTAACGGGGCTACTTGTAGGAAAACTTCTCCCATGACTGAGGTAAACGCAGGCTGGGAAGACTGAGCTGATCACCAGTAGCATTGCCTCATTGCTGTGATACATTCTTCCTTTTCAAGAAAAAGTTGAATGGTGACTTTTGTCTTCACTTCCATTGTTACCATTTTTTTACCAGTAAGTCATACAGAGGATGGCGTTAAGGGAACTGCCAGCATACTCAAGCTCAGCTATAGGTCACGGCAAAACACCTCCCGTATCTGAACGTCGATGATTTCCTCCAACACCCATGTGAGGACCCTGACATGTAACCACTGCCGCAGGCCATGCTACATCCCAAAAGGTGGCAGTGGCCGGGCACAGTATCCATGCTGAGGTGTTCACTGGGCTCCCCGAGGGTCTTTGCAAACCCATCGTCACGCGGTGTCGGGGGAATTGCTGTCCCTCTGTAAGAGCTGACCCACGCGCGACTTGATGCTCTTCAGGCATCTGGGACAGACTGCTTCAGGAGCGCAATCTCTCCGAGTCACCCCCCAGGGATTAATTATACATAGATACGAGCTTTAGCGAGCAATGGTGGGAAGGGTGGGAAGAAGGGGTGCACACACACACTACATGGCACAGAAATGCAGTGCACCTCCTAATTCCCTGTGTCCACCCAGCCCCAGGAAGCCTGACCTCGAAGGAGGAAAGTGATGCTGGAGAGGAACGCTGCGGCACCAAAAGTGGGAGGGAATTTGAAATAAAACCAAGCAGTGCTCAATGACGAGCGAGATGCTGAAAAGACTCACCACAAATTAACACCCTGTGGCCAGATCCCTCACCCTGGCTGGACCCCCAGCGCCGGGTGACCCCACTCGGTCCCATAGGTGCACAGCGAGGGCAGAGTTGGGATGCTGAGCACCAGCAGGATCCCAGATGAGAATGGGAATATTTTGAAGTATATGATTTTTATTTTGACACCATCCCTTTAGCTTGTTCCTAGACATCTTTTAACTACAAAGCAACTTCAGTCGTAAAACCATGGTAGTGCAAGGCTGGCTATCCAAAGATGTTCTGTGTTTACTTGACCAGTTAGTAACTATTCTATTTCATTTAAAAAATCACAAGAAAATTGTAAACACAAAGTCCTACAACTGCGTGAAGCAGTTAGGCTCAGATACAGGCACTACACTTTTTATAAATATCGTCTTTCTTAAAAGCCCACCTGGTAGCACTGCTTATTTAAGGCTCTGTCAAGTATTTCCAATGTAAACACCGAATCTGCAGGCATCAGAACTCGTCTCCAAACACGTTCCCTGGCCCGCGCAGCTACGCAGGGCAGAAACCCACTGACAAGGACAGATCCAGAGCCCGGGAAAACGGCATCGCTCTGAAGTCACCGGTGACACCTGTTTGCACGAGCTAAGCTTTTGGCCCACTGTGTCCATCCCGCCTCCTCCTTCTTTAACAGTTGGATCCAGTGCTAACACCACCTCCACGGCGACCATGATCAGCCAAGCAGCAGGACGCTGTGCTTGAGAGCTGCTCTGAGGCTAAAGCTGAGATCTGGGGTGGGTGAGCCATACCAGTGGGCAATTCTGTCCAGGACCTGGTTGGCGTCAGGCTGGTGCCGGAGGTAGGGATGCTCAATCTCCTGTGCCTTCCCTGGGCCTTTGCCCATCCATCCCTCCAAGCCCAAAACCAGGGCAGCTCCTGTAGACCTGGGAAAAAACCCCTCCGAGAGAGGGATCCGCAGTGCCGTTGCCTCTCACATCTCCCCTGGAGACCAAACAGGTTCATCTCGTACCGGCACAGGGCACCGCTCAAACCCACGGCCATGGGCTGCGTCCTTCACACTGCTCACACATTCAAGTTCTGCACTGAATATTATATTTTCTGCAGGTAATATTACTTCTGTTCACCTGCAAATATTCTAGTGTTAAGAGCCTACAAATCAACCGTATTCTGCCATCAGCCAACACACATTAACCAAAATGAAAAAAATGTCCTAATACTACTATGACCAACTATAACATTTTGTTATTTAAACTCCAGAGTGTTCATATTAATGTTTTCTTAAACAGGCTTTCAGAACATGACCATAAATCTCACAGAGCAGACATCCATCACCTGATCTACAGAAGAAACCACATGAGAAGACCAAACTTTACTATTTGTGAGAGTGCTCTCCGGGCTGGTAACTGATAATCTTCTGATATTCCTGAATTAAAGCTCCAGTTTGAGAGCAACACATTACTGTGCCGTTAGTGAACATTTTATTCGACTGAAAGGAATATGCACAGCAGTTCCACAGCTTGGGAACATAACATTGATTCAAAGTTAATGCAGAAAACAAAAGTATCCCAGAAAAGAAGTCCACAAGATACGCATGAATTTAATTTCTAACTGGGATGACTTAGGATTGCTGTGCACGAAAGCGAGAGCAGTGATACCTCTCCTCAGAAAAACTATATTATAACCCCCAGGCCAGATCCACATCATGCTCTGCTGGAAGGTGAGCTCCCAGCCAGCCCATGGAGAGATGAGTCATGGATGGGAGAAGGATCAAAGCCTTGTCTGAGCAAACTCATGCCTCTCCTGGAACCAAACCCTCCTGCTCCTGCCTGATCCACCTCGCTCAGTACCTCTGCCTCCAGGAGGAAAACAGGTTTTAAAAACCAGACTGGGAACGAGTAGGACTTTTTTTGCTTTTGGAATCCATCAAAGAGCTGGAACTCCAGGAAGGTCACACCAAGAAGGTCACACCGAATGCAAGAAACCCACAGCTATTCCACCCACGACCTGCAGGAGATCCGTCCGTCAGTGGTCCGTCCACTCACTTCGCTCACACACCCGACCTTTAAACTCCCCCTAACCAACTGCTCCCTTTATTCTGTAAATCCCATACACGGGATTTATGCCAGCGACTTGCATTTGGGGCGCTGAAACTGGTTGGCCCATTTGCTGTCGCCATTAAAAAAAAAAAAAAGAAAAATAATCTGCTGGATATTGTCACTAGATTTCAAATGAGGAGTTTAAAAATTAATCCTTAATTGTTAAAATTGCCCTCTTATGCCCCGCTTTAACTATTTGAATAGGAAGATTTATTTTGAAAAAAAGTCAACCTGAGAAATGCGATCAGCAGAGAAACATTATCCTGTTAAGGCTTTATTTATAGATGAAATCATTCCAGATGAATGACGAATCTTAACCCTAACGCTGGAAAGATCAGTATCTGTTCAAGTCTCTATCAGCATTAAGAAATGTTGGTCTTAAGTTAATGAGACTCACAACAGCCAATTATAACCCCGTGAAAAGCCAAGGAAAGTGTATTTAAATACATTCCCCACAGAGAAGTTGGCTAACATCTGATTTTATTACCGTATTGCATAAGTGTACTGAATTTCACACAAGTCAGGCCTTTCAAAGCCTTTGTGATTAAATAAACTTCAATAAGGTTTACAAAAATCTGCCTCGGAAGAAAAACTACAGAGCTAGTCCTTATCCCAGGCGCACACCACCATCTCATTTTCTCACCAGAAGCGACCATTACTCAGCGCTCCGGGGTTTGTTCTGTCAGGGTTACGGAGCCATCAAAAGGCCGGGCCGGCCTCATCCCCGGCCGCAGAACCAAAGAGGAGAAGATCCAGGCCCCAGGCCCAGGCTAATGAATATCTGTGCCGTGCATTTGTAATGTGAAGGAAAGAGAATAAAAGTCAAAACAGGAAGAAGGGAGATAACGAAGATGACACCAAACCCAGAAACGACTGAAGATGTTAGTGGTTATAAATCTGCAATACAGAAACAAAGCAGAGAGCAAATTAAGCTGAGGAATGTGGCCATTCCGCTGGCGAGGGCCTACGAGCGATGCGCGAGGTCCGTATGGCCGCTCCGCGTAGGAAGGTACGCGCCCAGCGGAAGCGTTGCCTGGGCCAGGCTTTCTTCCGTGAAAATCCCAGGCCTTGCAGGAGCACATCTTTCTGAGGTGGAAGATGTGTCCAGCTAAAACATACAAACAAAAAAATCCAAACTATCTTTGTAACAGGCATCCTCCGTTTTACTTTATGTCACACCAGTGGGTCATTCTATACCCTAATTAAACAATTATAGATATAATTGGGAGCAAGTAATTTTCTCTGATACAAATACAAATGTAAGTGCAACGTCTGTCATTCGGATGTCACTGGCGAACACCCGAAATAGCAAAAAGAGCAAGGAGGTTTTTAGAGTAACCAAGAATCAGAAGCCTAAGATAAACTACAAAAAAATGAATGTTTAAACTAAATAAAAAACAAGTTTTCCACTTGAAAATCTCTTTCTGAAGCTGCATAGAAAGCCTACCCCAAGTAAGATTTGATATCCTACGAAGCAACTTGCCTGAGGAAGAGACAAAACGTCGGTTTCACAAGACACTAAAACCAGGATTGGGCAGACATCACCACAGACACAAACGGGGAGCAATCCCACACTGTTGGGAGGGTCAAGACAGGGTAACTTAACGGGAGATCTGGGCACAACCAGTCTGTCCAAATCACTGATAACCATTCTATAGCAGCAGATCTCCTAGAAACATCAACGTCCCTTCAAAAGGTGAAGGGACAGCCTCTTCAGCCATCCACTTGGATATAGTAGGAAAACAGGAATCACAGAGTTATACAGATTTAGAGCAAAACCTAATTACACCAAGCGCTCAGTATTTTTTGCTTCTCTGCACATTCCAGACCGACACTTCATCTTTCTCTCTGTCTAGTTCCTACCTGACTGATCTCTTCCAGGATCTGCCCACAGATATGCCTCACGGCTGTTTTTCTTCACAGCCGTATCTCGGTTATCTTCCTTTTTTTTTTCTTTTTGCATCTTCTGTTTCACCGATCCTTTGTAAGCTCCCCACACATTTTCATCTGATCTCCCAAGACATCCCAGTTTGCAACCAGCCGGTTGCCAGCCCATCCACAGCCCACCCTGGAGCTGCTGAAGGAAATCTAGACATACTTTCTGCAGACTGTAATGGATACGACCTATTCTTTACTAATTTTCTTGTCTGTTTAAAAATTGGCACCATCGCGAATTTTCCATAACATATCTCAAATTTTGCTTATATCTTTAACGGATTTTATTTTCATGACATCAGTATCTCTGCGCCTCAGAAGCCACGTCTGCAATATAAAACTCTGGTGTTCCAAAAAGAGGCAGGAGTCATAAATACTTCAATCAGTTGAACGAGGCAAAACTGCATGAAGGTGGGAAGTTGTTGAGGGTATTTCTGCTCTTCAAGTAAGGCAGGTGTCTCTCAAGGAGAACACACTGCCGTTAATAGTACGCGATACCACACGTCAATGACAAACCTTTCATTGATTGATTACGAACGTAGCAATTCCAGCGCACGACGCTGTGTAAAAAATAAGGTATTCAGCTTTCCTCCGCCTGGTTACTCTACGGCTGAAGAAGCAAAGACAAAGCTTGTTCTGCCAAAACCTCGCACAGGCGGAGCCGAGCAAGAGATTTCACCAGCCGATTCCCGCAGAGTTCACGGCTGCTGCCATCGCCATGTCAGAAATCGCACTTTCTGCCGGCAAAGGACCCGCTGGAGCTCTTCAGGCCGTTCCACGCAGATAGGGGCAGGGATGACACGGCACGACGCTAATAACTTGCACATGGTTAATTTTGTTCACGTTCTTAGAACGTAAAACCTTCATGCAGATCTGGCTGTGATTTATGTGTAGTATATCACTATTGATAGCCTGGGGTAGGTTAATAATTGGCATTAGATAGGGAAATTTTCAACACCAATGAATAATTGAAGCTCTGTGGATTTCAGATACGCAATACATTAATTTTCAGCTTGAAAAGTGAGAAGTGCAGCACGATGATTTAATTTAGCGCAGGACTGGAAATCGTTAGGAACTTCATTTATACCACCGCCTATTTCATCTATCAGAGCGCCTCATCACCGCTACTGGCACTTTCATCGGCACGTACGCAACGAACAGCCTCGCTACCTGGGAGTCTTTCGAAATCCCTCGAGCTCCCGAGGGCCAGAGATAAATTGAAGGATTAGCCCATTGATGCTGCACCACCAGAAAGAATCGCAGTGCCCTGTTTGTGATTGCGGGGCGGGAAGCCAAGAGCGCCGCACGCACCTGACGCCTCGGCTCTACCTTCTCCTGCAGATCGGCTCTCTTCGATGAGGATATGCCAGGAAAGCTTTTGCTCAAAGGTGGGCAGTCACTGGTGTTTCCTGTACTTACAGGATACCAGTAATACCCATTTAGGGGCTACTGGGGAGATTAAAGCTTATTCTCAAACATTATCATTCTTAAGATTTCTTCTGGAATATCAAACTCAGCAGAAAATTATCTGCTACGTACTCAATACCTGCAAACTCTTAAAGTACCTCTAGATGTTTTGGCAGTAGTCTAACGACTACACGAGCCAGGGCTGACTGCAATATTTTTAGTAACTTGGTCTTCGGCTAAGGTCGTATCGGTTAAAAACTGTTTTCTTCCACAGGATCTCAAAAGAAGAGGTTTTTAAGAGGCCTTTTTTATATGCTAATACTTTAATCCTAAATTTCTAATTACTGAACTACAATTCCTTTTGATTGCAGCTATTAATTACAGATTATCATTACTGTTATATGGATTTAGAAGTCACTGTGGAATCTGGGTGCACTTTACATTGCTCTAAATTGGGTCGTTAACAGTTCTACTTAAGAAGAGCAAAACACTGCACCCTGGAGCAACCCACAGCTTTAATGACAGGGAATGAAGAAAAGAAATGGCCAGTTGGCCGAACGCCAGCTTTTCATAGCTCACAGTTGAGTCTTTGTGCTTACGAACTGTGGAAATGTGGCTACAATGGCACTTCAACGCGCGGCAACCCGACGGGAACCTCCAGCGCATGAGCCCAGCATTCCCTGGAACAGCTCAGGTGGACCCGGCACGATCCTACACCACATAAAGCCACCGGACCTCTACTTTTCTCCAGGAAGAATTATTTGTGTTCTGCTCAATCTGAAATGAGCAGAAGACAAATGAGCAGAGGGATGTGGATGCAAGACATTGGAGGAACACATCATTTTCTTGCCCATCAACGCAGGTTGTGTTGGATATGGATATCGAAGAGGCTGGTTGCTCTTCAGTGGTCATAACCTTGGAAGGGAGCACAGCACAGCTGTTTGTTGTGCAAACCTACAGAGGTTGGGAATTTGCAAAATAAATGCAAATTTCCCATTTCTCCAAACCTACCTGAAATAATACTGGACGTCTCAATGCCAGGATTGGTGAGGAAGGGTCCAGGGAGGAACAGGAGGAGGCAATGTTTGCTGTTAGGCCCTTTCTGGGGGCAACACCATAGTAGCAACATCTGGGTGCATGAGATGGGGACCACTCTAAGAACCCCAAGCAAAATGTCCTGAATCTAAAGAGCACCGAGAACCCTCCAAGCAGAGAGAAGAGGTTCTGCTCGCTTGCAAAGCCCAGATGTTCCTGTGACTCTGAATGACCCCCATCACCCAGCCCACTCCTACTTGGGCAGCTCGCTTTCCTGAGGGCATCAAAGCATTTTGGGGGGCTCATCCCTCTACTGACATAACATCCATACAGGTTCCCACCTATTTATCTCACAAAAGAGAAGACCGAGCAGCGTCCACGAGTGCACGGCTGGGAGAGAAGGGCTTGCGGACGGAAGGATGAAGTGCCCGGACAGGGCTTTGCGCTGCACCTGCTCGCTTGTCCCTGGCTTCCATCAGTGCCACTGCACTAAATCCACTCGCAAAAGCTTTAAAGAAGGCAACGCCAGCCAAAAACAGGGAGGGCAAACAAGAAATCATTTACATCCACCATAAATCGCGGCACACCGTCACTCCTTGCACCTCAGCACCTGAGGGCCAGAAATGATTGAAATGGATAAGGCCACTAGCAATCTACAATTAAACCCTTATAACTCGTGAGGAAAATTACAGCAGAAGCCTGCCGTGTGCAAAGTCATTATTATTTTTTGAGCTCGATAATTATTTTTGTTGCAGTGAGGAAAAACGTAGCCATGTCAGCTCAAGAATTAATGAACGGGCCCTGAAACAATTACTTCTTAAATACACAGAAGTCTCCCCAGCGTAAACACGCTCCGTTTTACACCATATCCTCTCGGTACAAGGCGTACATTGCGACATGACTTATTGGCTGCGTACGACGAACCAGTAAATGTTGCACATTTGACGGCTTTAACCTCATGCCTAGGATTTTACACGGGTTGATGTTGATGAATGTACAAACTGCCAAATTTATAAAGAGGCTGAAACACAAGGATACACTGTGAAACGTATGCTAATAGAGCACAATTTATATAAAAAGCGGGGAATGTAAATATTTAACCGATGCCAGAGCTGGATGCTTTGGCCAAGTCAGGACTGAGCTACATTGATTGTTCAAGAGGAACTTACACCCTGGTCTAAACCCACACAAGCCCCATCTCAGACAGGCTTAAAGCCCGTACGTTTTGGAAGGTAGATTTAAAACTTAATTTCTTCTGCTAAAAGGCTGGTTTTTAAAATTTTCCTTGAAGTCAACCAGGTGACACTTGTGAGTAAGAGCTGATCGGTGTGCATGTGGAGAACTGGGCTTAGCTCCCGTCTCAGCTGGGAGCGCCGAGGGAAGCGCTGGGAGGCAGGATCCTGACCCCGATCCCTCCGTCTCCGGCGCACGCGGGCACAGCATCCTCGAGAGACCAAAACCAAACCAAGACCCTCCAGCCAATTTGCTTTTATTAGCAGCCTCAAGAGAGGGCAAGGTCTCTCGGAGGTGAAGACTGAACTCCTTTTTCGTGGCTCCAGGCTGGGTTTCAGACCCTACCGTAACATGACACAGGCACGTCTGTCCTTGTCCTGCCCTCGCCGGACTCCAGCTCAGGGCTGTCCACATGCTAACTAACAACAGCAACTTTACAGGCAATCAGTCTGCACAAAAGGTTTATATCCATGCTTCAGAGGTTTATTTTCAATCCCTTCATCACCGAAATGAGTTAATGTACTGAGTTAGTCACACTTACGGCTTGCTCACTTACTATAGGAAAGTTTTCTGAATCCAAGGTTCATCAGGATCTCCTGCATTCAGATAATCTCTAACATTAAGAAAAATTAAATCCAAACTTAACAACAGGATCAAATTTATTTTCATTGTTACTTTTGGGGGGATCTACAAATTGCTCCATCAGTGGCTTAAGCATGCACTTGTACTGGATTCCCTGTGACTTCAAGAGATGCAGAATTATTTTCAGGGGCCACTGAACATCCCCTGACAGGTATGCAGACCTCAGCACTGCGAGCCTCATGCCAGCAGCTTCCCAACGGGCATCGAATCCAAAGATTTGATGAAGTCAATCTCCTGAATCCTTCAATTACACAGCAATCCTGATGCACTGCCTCAAGCACAGCGAGGACTAAGGAAACGGTTGGCACAAGAGAGCCACTTGTAAACAACAGGAGTAAGACTTAGCAAGCCTTCATCTTAATTGCACCCAGAAGTACAAATGTCTGTAGTCTTCATGACCCCGTAATGGCTTTGCCACAAAAAAAACCCAGAGTCTTTAAAAGTTAATAGCCTGTACAATAGGAAATCCACAGGAGCAGGGCAAAGTTGCCTTGTTCGGTCTTAACAGCTTTTGCAGCCGCTGAAGCCTCGTGGAAGGATAAACCACCACCGATTTTTTTTATTAGCTGGACAAACAAGAAGCTAGCCATTTGACGTAACGCTACTGCAGAGCTACAGAGATTATGTTTCAAAGTCACGGCAACTGCCACGCTTTCAGAAACTAGCTAGCTTGGCAGTGGATATAGGGTTTCTCCGAAAGGCACGGCAATCCAAACAAACAGGGTGAGCACCGTACAGCCAGATGAGGTTCCAGTGGACCGACTGCTTGCCCGGTAGCTGCAAAGTACACAGCTGCGTGCAAGTTTTTCAGCGCTGTTCCTAATTTCTTCTTCTTCAGGCCAAAGGACGGCAGTAATCTCAAGCTCAGCAGGTGATAAGAGCGCGTGTCTGCCAAAGTAAGCCCAAGCGCACAGATTCTGCGGAGTTCAAATGAGCACATGCTTATTACAGGGCTAAATTTGACGAGGGGGTTCATTAACATTAGTCAGGTCTGATAGCATCCAGATACGCTTGAAATATTTTGGGCAGACTATTTACAAGTAAAGGAAAACACAGTTTCTGCTTGAAAGCTTCGAAGCAAACAGGACACTGGGAAACTGAAACGGTAGCAGGTCCCGTAGCCTCCTCAGCAGTTTCATACCCGGTATTTACAGCCTGCTCCTCCTCTTTTTCTCCACTCATCTGTAATTAATTCCCAAATCACTCCTTATGGTCAAGACAAATTTTTCTGCTGTTTAATTTTCCAGGTCTCCTAAAGTTCACTCATGGGTTCCTTCCTCACTACGCCAGGAGCTGCACCCTCGGTTCCGTCCCACTTCTCCACTCTGACCATCTTCTACAGGACTCCACCAAAACAAAATCTTGAAGCTACGAAAGCGGCTTCTGAACAAACGACGGAGAGAGACCCTGCACAACTGCAATGTGGGGCTCTTGAGGGGTGGCTGCAGTTTTGGGAGGAGGGCTCCTGTTTGAGAGATACAAAGCATTGATTGCACAAAGTCTAAACGCTACATCAGTGATATGAGAAAGATGTTGGAAATGCTTTTTTTTTTTTAATTATTCTGGCAGATTACCTTCTAATTTTTGTGACTCTGGTCAAATATCACAATCTACCACCTGGTTAGTTTAAATTAAGACGCTGAAGTAATCAAACTCCTTACCCTGTGGCTGTACAAGACTAAAAACTTTCCATTATTTAACAGATGGATGCTCGAGGAATATTTGAACCTAATCCAGACTTTACTGAGATACCTGGAAAATCCAGCATCAATGAATGATTTTGGATGTTTTCTCAGGTTCCTGCATGTCTTAATCCTCCTGAAACATGGCACTGCTAAGTTGTGTATTTTCTTACCCGGATTCCCAAATTAATTGACTTTGACACTGGGTTTGCGGGCTGCTGTTAGTCATGCTGTTTACATAAGGCCAGGGATAACAGATTATAGCATTACAAGAATCTTTTAAAAATTTAGCTATTAAAGTCTCAGGAAGGGGTGTAACAGAAGTAAGAGGAGAGATTTTCTTGCAGGTTACCTGGTTTGATAACGACATCACATTTGGTGATCTCAGCCCAGCTCCCAGCAGCCAAGCACCCCTGTCACAGAAAGCACCACCAGCAGACGCAGTAACCCTCTCAGCAACTCCAAGAGCTGAAGGACCAAATTTCTCTCTCCCAGTGAGCGATCTCCCAGTGCCAGCACTCCTCTGGGATATTAACAGCTCAGTCTGGAGGGATCGTGAACTTCAGGTTAGTCCTAAGCCTGTGAATGGGGGAAATGTCACCATTCTCATAGGAATTCAAACTGAAAATGTTCTCAATTTAGGACAAAAGCTGGATAACAATCAGTATGAGCTGCAGTAGGAGGTATATTCACAAAAAGATGTGAACAGGCCAAGAGAAGTGGGTTCAGCAGAGAGGTATATCCCGAGTAAAGCAATCAAATCCCTTCTGCACCAAGGGCCAGAGAGAAACGTCCCATCTCTCAACGCGAACACGCACCAATCGTAAATATCAATCATGCCAAAGTGTCTTTTTTCACCACATTTCTCAGCAAATCGTGTCTTGTTTGAAATGCCTGGGCTTGGTATGCTGAAGGCAGGAACTTTCAGAAGATGTGGTTCTCTCCAAACCACAGAGCAAATCATGCCCTGTGATTTTGGTTTCCTTGCATTACTGGCTTAAGGCTCTGAAACCATTTAATACGTACACATATATGCACAGGCACACACGCGTGCGCACGCAACTGAGCAGAGACAGATTTTGGATTCGTATACAAAATCCTGCACGCACAGCATCACATCACCGACAGCGGAGTCTGAGCATCTCACCTGGGATGAATTTCACAGCAGAAATCACAGCACGATGTTCACCGAGAAGCATTTCTTGTGGTGAGCGACATAATTTTGTTCTGCCTCGGGCTTTCTGCTTTAACAAACTGAGCTGACGCACCCGGCAGCAGCATGCACAGCTCTAGACACAGGGTTTAAACACAGCTGGGGAAAGGTACGCATCCAAATGTCTTGGACACTATCTGGGGTGAGGTCTTAATTCCCAGTATTCTGCAACACCGGGAATCCAGGAGCTACGGATTCCACAAAGTGGTGATGAAGTTCTACCAGATAGTGATGAACTCTCAAGTCCTGCTTGGTGGCCAGAAGTTCTGACCTTTCATAAACTGCATTTCAATTACGACATTTTTACTAATCAAAGCATTGTTGGTGCTCCTTCAAGGTAAAATTGTATGAAAACAGGGAGTTATTACACCAAACTTTATCCACTTCTGCCTGAGTCCTTTAACAACAGCTTTAGCCTGGATATTTAGTAACCTGCACTGTCCTGTCCAAAGCAATGAATGCAATTGTTATACCCACTGACGAGCAGAACCTCTGTTAAATCCCTTCCAGCATGGAATTAATTATTAAACATACTTGTGCACCTGTGTGCAGATCTATACTAACAAAGCTGAAGCACAGGGATAGCATTGAGGACTAATTTGTCTTGCAGTAGGGTGTGTGAATGCAAGAGACTCATCTAGAAATACGGGACATTAGGTGACAGAGCTCCTCTCTGTGCAAGCCAAATTAACAGCAAGGACAAGCAAAACCAGTCTGCTGTGATACCTGGACATTACACTCCACAGCTTTGCCTTACAAGAAAGAAACCAAACTTCTCTGAACAATTTACTGGCTTTACACACGTAACAAACACACATAACAAATGGAATCAGGGACGAGCCTGGCATCCTTACACCTTGCACACTTGGTATCGGCCCAAAAATATGCTCTTATTTCTCAGGCATGAGAAGAGATGGAGGTGGTGAAGGGGACGAGGCTCCTGTAAATTTTCCACTCTTGCAAGAGGTCTTCCTTTCTATCTAGAGACCTTTAAGCACGGCAGAGGAAAAGAAAAGCTGTATCATCATTGCATTTACACACAGTGCGGCACACACCGTGGCATCTCAAAGAGACTGCCAGTTTCTCAGAACCAGAAAGCTGATTTATTTTTTCTGGGAAACCTCCAGACACTCGTACAGTCGACCTTCAGGGGTCAGGGACGCCCTGCACCTCGCCAACTCTGCGGGTACTGCTGCAAGCCCTTCCGCTGGAGGCTCCTGCCCGTACCCAGGCATTGCTGCCCAGTCCTGGGAGCGTTCCCGCTGTGGTTGAGGGAGTTCTGACTAACCAGGATAAATAAAGGACTGCCCAAAGCTTTCAGGATTTGGCTTACTTAGTGCCATTACGCTTGACGTTGTGCCAGGCAAGAAGAACTTGATCTCCACTCCAAGTGGATAAACACTGCACTGCAGACACAGGAGCCTTGGAGATCTCAGCATGTATTTTGGTAAAGCAGTGCAGACGGGTTTACTTTTCAAATAAATAAACACAAAAATACTTCATAATACTTGGAACTCAGCAGAGAACAGTGCGGCAGAATTAGCTTCTCGTGTACTGGGTTGAGGAGAAAGTCCCAGTGGTTGGAAGCGTCACTGATGAAGGGAAAGAGCCAGGCTAGAGAGAGGTCACCGGAGATTCCCCTGCACTGAGCAGTTAAACACAGACCAAAACCAACACACAGAACCAGAAAAGAGACATTTTCCCATGTATACAAAAGGATATATTTAATTTGAGTAGGAAATTCATATTTAACAGCTAATTAATACCTGCATGCCCCCCACCCCTACTGCAGCCCCATCAAAAAGACTGTCTGGTAACACCAGGAGCAAACACAGAAACCGAGGAACAGGCTGAAACTTTAACTGTTACACTGCCCACCTGATGATGCTACTAGCGTTATTCTGTGAACTAAGAGTCAGAGAAAACTCGGGGAAAACCAGTGTGGTTTTTCAAGAGGTACTTGGTCCCACTTGTCATTCCATTGAAGCCACCAGTAAAGCCACTATTGAATTAGGAAACACAGAGCACTCCTGAAAGCTGCACAAGTGGATGGAAAGTGCCTTACAAAAGCTATTAGCTCACAACCGCTCTCCGAGTTACAAGCAATGAAAATAAAGTAAAGCAAAAGCTATGAAGGAGGTAGAAAAGGTTTGAAAGCCCTTCTAAACCATCACAAGCTGACTGCCTGCATTAGATAAGCAGCTAAAAACCTCTCGCAGTCCCTTTCACGTGCACACGATCTACTGAAGGCCACTGCATCTTGGCTAGGCTGTAATTAAATTTAATGTTTATTTGTACATGAACCATAGAAATCAGCGGCAGACGCCGTTCCAGGGCACTCCCGTGCCGGCGAGCACAAGCCAGCGTGGCCAGCCCTGGCTCCGGAGGGCTGCGTGAAACCCAGTGTCGCGGTGTTTGCCGGTGGCACCCTGATAAACTGCAGGACCCTACAGATTACGCGCTCTTACCAGCAGCTCAGACACGCTGTACGTTTTACCTAACTCAAATATTGAGGAGAAGAATTACATAACTCAGAGATTTGCTTTGGCACAGGGCGAGGACACCGTGGCACCGTTTGTGTGTACGCAGCAATTTTAGAATCCAAGGATTTCTCGGCACTGCATGCTTGGAGATCTAATAAGAGCACTCTGCAGAGTTTCTGGCTGGTTAGAAAGCAGACAAATGAGAAAAATGAAGACTTTTGTTTTTACTAGGCTGTCAGTTAACATTTAGCAGTATGGCTCAAGTTGCCTTTTAAAGGGTGCTGTGCTCCATCCTGGCTATTATGTGAAAAATGACACAAGGTGCTGTTATTTAAGCAGTAAGTCAGCCCCTAATGACCTTTTATACACAAACATTTGTATTCTTCAAAAGGTGGACGTGGAAGGCCAGGAATGAAGGAAATCTCCCTTTAGACAACTCAACTAGATTTCCAGCGGCCAGTGTACACACAGCGCTATTAGAGCTCCGCACCGCTTGATTAGCAGCCCAAAACCATTTATCCACTTAAAGATTTTGCTTTCATTACCTCAGTTTTAAGGCACCGTGATTCAAAGTGCTGTTCTTTGCAAACACTGGTGACTAAGGCTGGCTTTAAGGCGCACGGTTGCTGGACCATAAGGATATCTTTAGTTCTGCCCAAGCTAACAGAGGCATCAGGTTTGATCCAAAAGGGAGCGGAAATGGTGCTTTACTTCACCGCTGAATGACTCCTTCCACTCCGCTCTCACAGGAGAAATACATGGCACCGCTGCAGAAAGAGAAGTGAAAATATGGCATTCCTTCCTGGCCAGAAAAGAGAAAAGAAGGATGGGTTTAAGAAAGTAATTTCAAACACAGGGAGCTGTTGTACAAGAGCAACTATGAAGACTATTTCCTCGTGTTCATCTTCACCCTAAAATAATAAGGTCCTTAAGTAAAACCAGACACTGGACTGAAGGTTTTATGGTCTCTTCTCCATTTACTACTGGAGCAGAGACAGCTGGTGGGACAGAGAGGGAAGATCCGTAAGGAAGAATGCATTAAGTCACGTGCTGCAGCTTCTGGAAAACCCTACAGAGAAGCGTTTTTTTGTTTAAAAAGCTTGGAGGTGGGGGGAAAAGAAGAGAGAAATATAATCCTTGAAAAATATTCTTCCAGATAAACAGAGCAGCTCTGGAGAAAGGACCAGGACACTTTGGAGAGCTCCAGCAGAGAGACAGCCTGAGAAGGATCATTTCTTTAACGGTACGCATCCCCTACGCCTTGGTTCTCTACTTATTGACTATTTGGCTTTGAAAGGGTCATAAACCAGCAAATACCATCAGAAATAAAAGATCAAATTAAAATGGTATCTAGGGCAAAATGGAGACGAGATCCATTGCAAAACAGTAATTCCATCAAGCGTACCTGCCCAGCTCCATTTGATTATGGTCAACTTGGAGGTAACGCTCTCCAGGAGCTGTGAATATGGTTTCTACGTCTGCATAAGCGGATCTCACACAAAGAAAACTTTACATCTGTGGACACCAAATTTAGGTTAACAAGTCAAAAAGCCATTGAGACATAAAACATCAAAGAGAAGTGTATGAAGGCAGCTTACATGCATGAGTGGCAAAGCGAGCGGACACCAAGCCTTAGCCCCATCTGCAAACTGGAGCGTTGCATCACGTATGGCCAGGTCACACACAAATAGCGCCGGTACTTGTACGCTAAGCTGCAATATAGGCCTACATCTCAAAACACACTTCTGAAGGACTGATACAGAAGCTGCAGTGGCAGCAAAATGTCTCAAAGTATCCTCCGTGGCGTGGCAGTACTTTGACAAGCTGACTGTACACACACTTATGAACACCAGCTCTTAGGAGTATCGATTTTACACCCTGAGTAAGACAGCAAGCATGTTTATCTTGCTTTCCTTTGAATATTTCTCTACGTTCAGAAACATGGTGATAGAAAGAATCAGCACTAAAATGGTAATTGCATGTAAGTCATACAAAGAGAGGGGAGAAACCCAATAAAACAGGTCCAAAAGGTTGAGTGATTAATTGCCAAATCTAAACAAAGGAGATTTACTTGAAGACCAGAAGAAAGAAAAACCTGCAGCCCAGATCACACGTGTTTCGTGCCAACCGCCTGATCTTGAAACGTAACGGGTAACGCGGGCTGAAAGCCCTGCGCGGCCCGCGTACCCAGCCCGCTACAGCGACCTCCGGCACCCCCACCGCACAGCAAAGATCATTTAGAACCTTGCTTTGTAACACCGCACCTCTGGAGCACTGGGTCTTTGGAAATCCTTCTGAATGAGCTTATTTTGAGGTGAAACTCTCATAATGCTAGTTGGCAAAAGTTTAGACTGGAAATCTTTAAAGGTATTCAGCTTTTTAAAGATTTACTCTGACCAGAATAGCAGAGATGGTTGGTATCAGGAGCCAAAGGTCTTTTTTTTTTCAGCCTGGAGAGAGTAAGGAGTCTGTTGTTTCTTCCATCTGGAACAGTAGTAATCTATTCCTTAAGCCTGAGCAATAAAATTACTCTAATTTTCTGTTGTCTTGGCTTGAATAAATATTTTCAAGACAAGTTATGTTAAAAATACGCACACACTGACTGTAGAGTTAAATGTGCATAACATCTGTGCTGCAGCTCAGTGTGGCAAGTTGGAAAGGTATCCCAACGGAAAGGGACTTCAAAAAATCCCTGTTTCCATTTGAATTAATAACCTCCTAAAGAAAAACGATTGTAAAAAAAAAAAGGGGGAATTTAAATTAAAAATATAAAAAAAGAGGGTAAATGAGGAAAAAGGAATAGGGGGAATAAAAGAGACTGGAATTCCTGTGGTGGTCTGCACAGGAACAAATCTCAGAGGGACGGCAGGCTGCGAGGAACACAACCCCCTGTCATTTCATGGGATGCAGAGCTGCCCTGGCCGGGCTGAGTGGGCAACCAGGGTCAAAAAGTGAGGAAAACATTACAGATTTTCTGCCTCTAGGATCTCCTCACAGCCCTCGCGAGTCTCGCCATGGGAGGAAGCGATGTGGATTGCAGCTGTTTGCTAGTTCGTAAGAAAAATGGGGAAAATACACTCTTATTTCATATTTCTTATTACTAACTATTAAAAACTTCTGAAATGTTGAGTGAAAAAAAAAATCAAAGGTGATTATTACAATTATTTCTGGCAAAAAGGACCAGGGAAATGCTCCCACTTTTCCATGCAGATTCACTAAACCATCTAAGGGGTGATGAAGAAGCAGCACAGCTTGTGTTTTTGGAAACCTACATTAACAACTCAAACACATTCTGCAGGACGTACCCCTGAGGAACAGGTCCGTGCAGCTACAAGAACGGTGGACGCAGGCACAACTGGGTACAATTTTGGACCAAAGTCCCACGTGCTTCTCATTTCTCCCCTGCGCATCAGTGACAGGGGCTGACCAGCATTTCTTACTCTGTAACTGTACTTTAGTTTCAAGCAGCTCAGCTCAAAAGAAGTTATTTCTCATTTACAAGGCACCGCCTGCATTCCAGCCCAACGCAAGGACGGAAATGGAGGCACTTTTTCCTAAAGCAGTTTTTCCTTTCCATTGCCATTTCCCCCAAGTACCACAATATTCGGACACAGCTGTTCAGTTTGAAAAAAAAAAAAATTGTTCTTCCTTCCCTCTAAAATCTCAAAATTCAATTTACAACCTTTTGATAGCTAATGCCCTCTTCTGCTCTCTGAGCCAGATATTTGTATTCCCCTCAGAATTTCAAGCTCCTTCCTACAAACACAAACACGGTGGGTTTGCTTCCAAGGAAAACTGCCTTCTGTACAAGCAGAACATTTAAGAAAAATACCAGGCAAACCCAAACGTACATTGCATTCTTCTCCCTCATCTGCTTGCTGCCGAACGGGATGCAGTTCCCGGTGCCTCAAAGCCCGGCTGAGCTCCGCAGCAGGGCAGAGGGAGGGGAGGGGATGTGGAAACCCAAGAGCCGCACAGCTCTCTGTCTCCTTTGAAGAGAGAATTATGTCTGTTGAGATAGAGCGTAATTGATGTCGAAAATGCATGCGTACTAATAAATTAATATCACAGCAAACTCGAATTACAGGATTTATGGGAATGCAATATAGTCCGTTTGGTAAACAGATCTGAAGTACAGACGATTTGGGAGGATAAGAAATACAGAAGCTTGGTTTCCTTCCAACTGAGGAGATTAATGTCAATATTTAAGAAAGCACCAATTCGCTTGCATAGGAAAGGGAGAAAAAAAAAAATCAGCCGTCTGAAACAAAATATTGGATTGCCTGAGAGCTAGAGGATTATCCAAATATAGGAAAATTTCAGCCCGCTGCTCTTCATGCGTTTGAGTCCATGGGGTATCACCTAACTGCTCTTTGGAAAAAGAGTGGGAGATTGGAAATGCTGGAAAAGGTGCTTCTTATCTTCCGGACAAAGGACAATTCTCTGGCGTCAAAGCTGCTCGGCTCTGCCGCAGAGCGTCCCCACTCCTGCACGCCCCTAGCTCATAACTCATCCTGATGGCTATGAGCCAGGGCTTGGTAACCAGTTAAAATGCTTCATGCTGCAGAGAAACGCCGTTCTTCCTCTAATGGCATCTAGAGTAAGTTCTTCTGGAGGCACCAGGGTTTTTTTTCCAGAAGAGCAGCCTTAGCCTCATGGTGTGTATTCCCTGAAATACAGACGTGAGCAGGAGACGAGGAAGGTCTTCCACTGCGAAGGCGAGGAGCACACCCCTGCTTTCCATCCTCCAGCAGATAGAGATGTGACATGAAGAACCTGCCCAGGGCCTTTTACCAGCCTCCACAGCCCCTTTTTACGCTCTCTCTCCCCAAAAGCAGACTCACTGGGTCGCTCAGATCAACACAACACATTTTACTATGGAAGGAGCAACTCAGAATAGTTTAAACGTATCCGTCCTTGTAATTCCTTAGAAACGCTCCGAAAGGTCAAAGGTTTAAAACCAGTTCTTTGAAAAGAGTCCCATACTGCTGAACTTTTAAAGGAACCTCAACAGGAACGTTAATTACCCAGTCGCGCATGATGCACACTTAACGTGCCAAGTGTGCGGTAAAACTTGAACCAAAAAGCCTCCAATTCATTTTTCCTGAACGCATTTCAGGGCCCAGCTCAGCAGAGCCCTTAAGCACACGAGTAACCTTGTTAAGACTTAAGCATGTGCTTAAATACTCTACTGTAAGAGCAGCTCATGGTCCTTATCACAAATGGACCAGAACCAGAAAACCCCGTCTGAAATGCCAAGGATGCCAGGTGTATCTGGAGCTCCAAAGGAAGTGTTACTGTGAATTACTGCCTGCCTGTACCTGGTTTATGAACATCTCACAGTATAATTGTTATGAAAATGTACCATGTTAATTGAAAACATTAATACACAGTCCTTTTCTCTGTCTGATCAAAACGTACTGCTCATCCATCACAACAACTGGTGGTGAGAAGAGCAAAGTTCTGCATCAGGCTTTGGAAGCGCATTGTAGTCTGGTTCCATCAAGTACTTACTTACAAAGGACGGCAAAAATCATGATTTATTTTGAGCATCATTAAACTGAAATAGCGCACAAATATTTTCTGGTTTTACCCACACACAACATTTTTATTAAGCCCATGTGTGAATGCATGAGCGCCGTTTCTCAGTATTCATGGGCTTTCTCAATTTGTAACTGTCGGCATTGGCACAAATGGTGAACACATTGCTTCAAAAATTGTTCATATTTATAAACTTGGGTTATTCCTAGGTGCTTGTTTATGTGAAAATATCTCGCTTATAGAAGAACTTAAGATAGTTTGTCCAAAAAGTTACAATTTAAATTCCTTTTCCAATAATGATGCAAATGCTGACCACTTTTTCTTTTTTTGGAGAAGGAAACCATGTATATCTAAGGAGGGTTTTCACCATGTAATTAATATATCACCACCTTGAAAAGGCTCAAAGTTTCCTCAACGTATATCAGTAAAAGCAGATAAAACATCCCTCAGTTATTTTTCCAGAAGATGGGCTGAAGTTTGCATTGCAGTAAATTCCAAATGCCGGTGCAGTCGTGCTTATCTTCCTTCTCAAGTTAAGCGAACACGGAAACTTGGAAGATCTTTTGCTAGCCAGTCCTTGCCATCTGCCTCGCTCCGCTAGCTTTGAACATGGGATTATCAGAATGGGCCCAGTGCATCAATGAAACGATGGCGCACGCAAAACCGGTGCCTTCAGTTGAAAAATAACTCGCAGAAATTAACGGGAAACAGTAACACAACATGAAACGCGTTATCACAGACAATGTCATGGGGAAAGCCTTGGCGTGTTGTTGTACTTGACTGGAGGTCGGGAATGGGATTACTCACTTTATTTCAGATCTTTTGGTTGGGAATGCTGGTAGTGGGATGCTGGTTCCCTGTGAACACCAGGTGAACGTGGAAAATTGGGATTTCCTCCAAGGTGCCCCAGCAATAGCCCCATCCAGGAGCACAGAGCAAGGCAGCACAGATGCAGAAACCTTGTTTCAAGTAGAAAGAGGGCCCCCTATGAAATTGCAGCTCTTAACGGAGGAACATGTGGGAGGAGGTTGATGTTGGGCCCCTCGCCGTATGGCTTTGGCTCATCCTTCATAGGTGGGAATTGCCCAAACTGATATCCCCCAGCAGTCCCTCTCTTTCCTTTCAGGCTCACTTCTGACACACTTCTAGCCCCAAGCAAGGGTGTACTACTCGGTTTCTCACGGCAACTCATACATCCTGCTGCTTTTATTCTCAGACACAAAGAAGGAAGAATCATGTAGAAGACATTTCACAGGTTTTCTCCAGGTAGGTTTCTAAAGAACTTAGCTGTTCATACCAAGCAACTGACTTGGCTGAATAGTAAATACCTATAAACACCATAAATTAAATAGTAACTGAAGAGGAAAGATGCACTGATTACGCATCTCCATTTATTTCACTATTCCTGCAATTTTCTGTTACTTTTCCTTTTCATACACTTCATCATGATGTTCAAATGGACAGGCTCATCAACTTTCTGATACGTTTCCCTTAGTCACATTTCTGCTACTTCAGCAAACAGTCAGTGAATTGCACCACTCTCAAATTTATAATTAGAAATAATTTAATCGCTCTCTCTCATGGAAAGAAAGATAACTTATCTTTCTTAAAAATAAACAAATCCAAATGGAAAGAATTAATTCATAATTAAATCATTCTCTCCAGAAAACCTACAAGCAAGACTGATGATATCCAGAAGAGATAAGAGGATTAGAAATATAATTTTAAAACTGTCTTAAGGGCAAAAGTTTACACCCACATCAGTTAAATGATATCCATATCAGTTACAGCGAAGGAACTTAGCTCAGTGCCAATTAAAAAAAAAATATTAGCAAAATAAAACTATAAAAATGAAACGAGCAGACAGCATCTTTCAAAACTGTAGTATGTTCCAAAGTGCAGAAGGGCTTCAGAAGGGAGAAATATCTAAAGAAATTTGGAAGGTTTTTAAGTGGAGTTTAAATATTGTACAAATAGCATCATGGAAAGTTTTTTAAAGCTTTCCACATTTTGATTATATTAAAACAGTGTATTAAAATAAAACATTCCAAGGTGAAAAGACAAAGGCAATCTGAATGAAAGAAACACGGGGTATAAGCAGGAACCCGCACGCCAGTCGCGCACAATCGGGGATGCGTGAGCCCGTTTTCATAAGGAGCTGACTTTGGCTTTCATCAAACACTTGAAACTCGCCCAAGCCGTACCCACCATTGAAGAAATCTGGTTAAGTGCTCTTCTCTTTTCTTTCCCGTATCTATCAGCACAACTTGATTTCAGGCAATAATCTTTGGGATGGAAACTCAAATCTCAGAAAATTTCAAAGGCGCCTGTTCGCAGGGTATTCCAGCCTTGCTAGAAACAGGAATTACTGTCCTTCAGCAGCCGCAAGAGAGCCTAATTCTGCAAGATTCACAGGCCAAATTCCAGCCCCAAAGCGTTTGCTATGCTTGGATGGGCTCCCCAGGAGCAGCTGAACTTTGCGTGCTGGCATGAGCTCGCTCTCTGACTCTTCTGAAGTTTGCCCGACCAGATTATGGATGCACATCAACGTTCCCGCAGAGGAAGGCCAGCCAGCTGCTCACACTGGTGTCTTTATCTCCAAAATAGCTGACATATTTTCCTAGCACAAAGTGAACGAGCATCTCCAGAACGGCAAGTGCATTACTGCCCAATAAGCCAACCTCAACAGGAGCGGAGGAAGCCCAGCATCGCCCAGCATCTCCCAGCACAGGGCGGCATCTGGCATGACCGTTCCAGCTCTCCCGGTCATATGGTCCAGCACAAGGCCAGGGATGGCTCTGCTCCTGGCACTGGCACCTAATTAAATTAAACATGGTAACCCTGCTCCAGAGGAAACAGAACTGAATGCTGGATCCAATCTGATAAGAGGAACAACAGCAACAACAGTTTCTCAGGCATTGGCCATTGACTGCAACAAATAATTTAGGGCAGATACAAAATGGGTTGCAACTGCTTTTTATTAAATGTCATGGTAAAGTGCTCAGGCACTGATGCACAGCCTATTAGTAGCTTTAACATTTCAGTGTTTTGGTGGGAATGCTTCAAAACTGAAGAATGTTTTCTTTGGCCAAAGCTCCACCATTAGATGCAGTTTCTCCTGCCATTTTAAGAATTGCTTTATGACTGTTTCCATGGAGGTCAAAAAGGAAATTACTGTTCCAGGAATGCTTAGATAGCATCCACGGCAACACAAAAGTTTAAGTTATAGAGCTGCACTCTGGCCAGGCCGATGGTGTGATGATTAACAAGTTGTGCTGCCACAGAGGGCCCTGAGCTGGGAATGCAGCTGGGAATAGCGCTTCCTAAGCCCAGCAGCCGGTTCCAGCGACTGACCCAGCATTTTCCAGCTCATACATTTTCCTGCACACCCAATAATCAAATTTTCTTCCTATACATTTCATCAGTCACAATTACTGTTTGTATTGTTTCCCTACCAACTGCCAGACATCAGAGAGATCAAACGATGACACCTTCTCCCTTTTTTTTTTCTTTTAAAGAAAGTGACTCTGCTTAAGACTTCCCTAAGAACGGTGAATGTGAATTTATTAGCTTCACTTGCTACGAGGAAGCTGTTAAAGGCATCAGGAAGCAGCCAGATAACCAAGGCCATAAAATACTTTAGAAATTAATGAATGAAAGATGGGCTGAAGCCACAAAGTGGGGGTCTGGTTCTGGTTTTTGAACTCGTACAGAGTTCACAGATGCTCACAGGCAGGGCTTTTATTCCAGAGAGTAAAGCACTGGTGCTCAAGTTTAGAGCAGAATCAAACTTTTTCCAAAGCTCAGAGTTATCCCAAATCCTTGGGTTTTGTTCTGATACATTGCTAAAATGAATCTGAAATCCTGTGAGCTGGAAATTGCTACAGCTGGCTTTGGTCAAGCATTTCCTGAGACAACGCTGGGGGAAATATCACTGCTGCTGCTACCACCGGCTATTGCAGGTTTGAAATACCGTGTCGATGAAGAGTAACACCCATCCCTGCTTACGAGAACTCATGATCTGAATAGGTAAAACACAGGAAGGGGAAAGGATGAAGCCATTGCCCCAAGCCAGAGCATGCTACCCGCTGTACTGCCTTGGCCCTTCTGACCTGTGCTATCCAAAAGCGCCCAGCAAGGCTGATCACTTATCTTCCCGCAAAACAAAGTGAATTTTAAGTCTTACCCAAGTTCTGATGAAATCAGGGAATTCTCTCCTGGTTTAAATAGATTCATTGAAATAGAAATCCATACTTTGCATGCTGGTGCCTCGTTTGGGCAGGGAGAAATGGAGTCTTTATGTCTCTGTCCCTATTTTGCCACTCAAAAAGGGAAATACCCTGGAGGAAAGGATGGCGGATAGAAGAGCTCAGAGACACACCCACCCACCCTTACACAACACTTCAACAAATCAGACCTTGTGTACCTTATCCCACGCTGAAGGTGCATTCTCTCCTCAAAAATTAAAATTACCTTTTTAGAATAGAAACCTTTTTTCTTTCTTTCCTTCCTACACCATCCCTTTAGACATCTGCATTAGCACGAGACCAGTAACAGCTGCTGAGACTCACTATTTATTTTTTTTCTTGTACAGTTCCTCTGTCTCTAAATTATACTCGCTAACTGGAAAAGCATCCACTCCAGAGTCTTCTAGCTTCTTTACGGTATTGGCTGTGGCATCAACAGATAGGGTCATGGACCACCCAGGAGACAAAATGGCAACTAAGGGAGATGCTTACATGGAAAAACGAATGTTAGAAAACTATTTGATGTATTTTTAGCCCCTTTTTAATGCATTTTAGCAGCTGGAAATGAGGGGGGATGCCAGAACCGTGGGCCAAGATCCAGAAGCCATTGAAGGCATAGCAGCTTTTCCATGGACTTCGATTGGCCTTGGATCAGAATCGCTGCGGCCAGGCTGCCTCCACCGCACAGCTCGGAGCGACGCGATTCGGCTGCTTGCTGGGATTACAGTCACGGTTTCCTTCTCGTTTCATATGTGAGCTCTAAAGAATTACACACAACCAGCACTCTAGGAAATGGGAGATTTATGGAGAAAAAACACCTCTGCATACAAAATAAAAAATCTTATCCTTGAGAAATGCGCGTAGCAGAGTATAGAGATGAGAGGAATTCTTTGCAGAGTTTTTAGAGCTTAGAGCTATGACTTTATTTATAGCATCTATTTTAACTGAGATGGGAACAGAGAGGGACAAGGACAGCTTAGCTACAACCTTAGATGCCAGGTGGGCTTTAAAGTACTATCTGCAGCTTCTCTGAATAAAAGTAAATATCAGAGTCCAATTTGCCTTTCTATAGTCTTTAAGCATAAAAGCAGAGATAAAGGACTCTTAATTTTAAATACACTGATCTTTGGGATATAAATCTGTGAAAGAATTACAAAGATAAAAATAATTCAGAACTATGATTAAACTAAAAATCACATTTTTAATTAAGCTTGTGGATTGGGCTGCAATATTGTAGGGCCATATCGCTCTGCCTATCTCCCATGTATGGCAATACGAGGAATACAGCTCAAAGTAGATTACAGGCCTTTTGTAATTATTCAGATTTGTTTATTTAATGGCCATATTGATGCAAGGCATTCTTAGGAATTGCATTATCATAATATCTGGCTATCATTCTCAGTGCTTCCCGGATTTGCAGTAATTGCAGAGCCAAAGAAGAGACCCAAGAAATGTGCAGAACTTCCAGAAAAAGTTGTATCACTGTTTTTAAAAGTCAAGAATCACTAACATTAGTGAGGCCATTCATTCCTATCCTAAAAGAGATTTCCAGGCTGCCTACAACAGTGGCACAATAATCCACATTTAGGAAAAAAAATTCTCCTTACCTAAGGAGGATGCTTATTTTTCCATCTGAAACAGTTTGCTGTGAGACCTGAATCAAGTGGTCAAATGTTTTAGCAAAAGTTGTGACAAGAAACCACCTTATATAGCTAATTCCGTAACGTGGCAGAAGCTATTCTAACACTTGAACAATGAGCTTTTTTGCAGCACATACTCTGGAAATAAGTGCCTAACTGTCCATTCTCCTGACAATTTTCTTCCTGGATTTTTTTTCCCTTAAATCCCATCAATGAAGGATTACCAGGATTTATGTAGCAATTTAATACCTTCAGGAAAGAAAAGGCACACAGTACAGGAAGAGAAACAACAGGAATAGAATGGATCTATCATAATTTAAGTTAAACTCGCGAATAAATTTACCCTCACATTGACTGATAAATATCTCGACTATTTGAACTTGTTTCCTGGATTGTGATTCCATCCTGCAGCTGCTTTCTCCGACTGCTCCAACGGGCTGGATTTTGGGGAGCACTGTTACCCTGCGCCGAGAGGTCGACAAGATGAGAAGTCACAGCAGCTGGTAACACTTCATCCCCCTTGGCATCGAGCGCTGGTTTGGTTTGGTTTGGAAATGCCACGTGTCTTGCAGGCTGTTCATACTACCTGGCCTGGGCATGCTTTAAAGCATTTTTTTAACAATTATTTTTATATAATTTTTAAAATGAATGCTTAGTCTTCAAATACTCTGTTGAGTCAACCAAAACTGAAAAAGTTTCACACTAAGGCCCCGGGATTGGATCCATACAGCTTTACTTCCCTATGAAGTGTCCCAGACACTGAACACTCCTTGATCACCTGATTTAAATTCCCATTTATCCAGACTAACGGCTCCCGGAGGTGTACCGTAACACATGTTCCCTGTTCTCCTCCCTGCCCACCGGGAATATCTCAGGACAATCTACCTCCACCTCTCGCCTCCTGTGCCTTCTCAAAACGGGGATGGGGTTAAGCAGCTCAAGTTTTCATGGCATTCTCTGCCAGCGAGAATTAGAAAGCCCCTGTGACCGGGAGAGCAGGAGATCCAAGGAAACAGTGGGGTCAGTGTGACCGGCAGCCGGCTCAGCGCCTTCGCAGCCCCACTGATAACAAGGCTTTTTTTGTCAGCATCTCAGCAAAGAAAAGCTTTGAGGAAGGATTGCTGAAGCAGTATAATGAAATAGCTTTGCAGATACTGACGGGGAGCTCCTTCCACGCATGAGGGGAGAGGTACGAGAAAACACAAAGTCATTTGTTTGAAACTTTAATGAGTAGATGATGAAGGCTGAGCCAGCAGATGAAGGCAGGTGCTCCCCTCCTCAGCCCGAGGAAATACGACGGAGAACAGAAGAGGCTGGGATGGGCTTTGAGAACTAAGAGAAGCAGCTGGCATTTGGTAAGGCAGAGGAAGAAGAGGCAGTCGAAAGCACGTGGAGAAAATGGAGCTAGGCAAAGACAGGGGCTAAAGAGTTTATTTTTACAATACTGCAGCACAGGAGTCCTATTTAACCCCTTTTGGGCTGGCTCGTAGTCGGGTCTATGTACCCCTGTGAGCATCTGGGCTTTATAATCAAATTCCTGTGCATTAATTAAATGGGTGGATTAAAGGAGAGAAATCCTCTGTGGCATGACGGAGGAGAGGCAGCACTGTGAGCTCAGCCCTTACAACCACCATGGCAAAGCCCTTACAACTACACGGCAAAGAGCGCTCCTGAAAAGCTCCAGACATGAGAAGGTCTTTCCATCTGAGCCTGCAGTCAGTGCCATAAGGCACAAATCCCCAGGAAACCAGGCTTCCCCGGTGCATGTGCTCATACTCAGCTCTATTTCACATTGCTCGTGCTGCACAACTCCTAGGGGAAGGGAATAGTTAAACCTGGCCAGAAACGGCAAGGGCAGAGCGGTGTGCTCTGGTGATGCCCACCGGATGCAGGGCTCCAGCTGCGACCCAGCAAGAGCTCGGGGATGCAGCCTCCGAAGGAGGCCAGATAGCACTGGTGTCCTTATCAGGAATACCTGCTGCCGCGCAAGGCTGCCTCCTGGAGAGCGGGAATGCAGCAGGGGCTGGGCCATTTTGGTTTTCACAGAGGTCGCCTCTTCTTCCAAACCACTTTAACTCTGAAGTTGTCCATCAGCCTGCTTCAGCGCAGATCAGGAGCAACTCACAAACCTTCACGCAACAATTCTTCCGTTCAGCTATTTATAGAATTTTTACATGTAACAGGTGCTTATATGCTTTTCCTGTCTAACAGTAAAGAGAGAAATGTTGGAAAACATACCTCTGAGTTTGCGTAGAAACAATAAAGATATATATACATATATAATGATCAAATGCTCTGATCAAAGCAAGCAGAAGAACCACTGGATGCAGATTTAGTGATGGATGTTTGTTTCATTTTCCTACAACGGACATGCTGCTCTACCAAAAATGGGGCAGGAACGGAGCATGCATTGTGCTTTCCTACTGCTGCTTTTGGAAGAGCCATGGTGTAGGTGCTGACTTGGGATTTCCCACAGGGGTACGGAGAAAGGGGTCAACCAGCCTTTGATCTGCAGGCCAGGAGCCTCTCTGGGCCCAAAACCAGATGGGTTCAGATGCTCCACAGTTTGACTCCCAACATCTTTGATGACTCGTTTTGGCTGGCTAAAGAGCTCATCTGCTTTTGAATGGTGCTTCTCAGGCTGAAGTCACTCTACCTTTGGAGGACAATGTGTGTTTTTTAACCTAAAAACAACAAATCGGCTATTATCGGCACAGGCGTTCTGTAGATTCTTCCCTCTTCACTGTTGGAAAGTAAGAGGTTAAATCCCTTTCCATTTTAACAAAAATATATTTTAACTAAATCCAACACTTTTATTTAACTTAAAAAAAGAAATGGGCATGCTGTGCTCTAATAAATTTTTCCCTGGCGCTTTTCCTTCTCTTTGAATCTTAGATGAGGAGGGAAGAGAGAGAAAGAGAGACAGAGAGAGAGAGATTAACTATTTGGGCTAGGCTGACTGCCCTTTAAATTGTCAAAAAGCTTGAAAGATACATGAGCTTGCTGCACTGACAGTCCCAGTAATGTAGGTCAGACCCTGAGGGTTTCCAAGGCTTTCAGACCAGCCTATCTGTAGACACTAGACACAGGATGTCAGCATCTCATTTAACAGCTTATAAAAAGCCCCAAAATTGCGACATGGTCGGGCCTGGCCAGAAGAATGCTTTTTATTTTGTTTAATCAACAATTGCTAAGTTAACCTGGCAACACACATGAAGTTAAATCATGCTGAGACTTCAGCAGGCCGTTCTGAGTGTGAAACTTTCTCCTCTGTGTTGGGAAATCACATTAACAATTTCATTTACGCTTGTCTCTTACCTACGTGATATTATTCCCTATTGCACTCTCCAAAAAGCTCATTTCACGTTGCTGCAGCTGACCCAAGCAGCCGAGTTCCCACCGCTTACTTTCATAGTTAATCCTCGAAGCTCTAAAACCCTGCAATAAGGATTTCATTCCTGACGCTTGCTCTGTATTTTCCATTTCTCCGTTTCGCCCATCATTCCCTTGGACGACGTTAAAACAGTTCCTCTCTTCTCTCAGTTTTTCCCTTTCCTCTCCAACGCCGCCCACTACAAGGCAGTCAGCGTTTCCCACAGAGCTATTTGCCGTTCTAAACTTGGAGGGGAGAACGCGGCATCTGAACCGACGTTGTGTGGTAACTATTAGCAAAGGCTGAATCGCAATAATTGCGTACTTGGAGACGATACATCCCTTCCCTCTCTCGAGTCCTGGCTGTTTCGGCAAGCTGCGTGTATCTGAGGCTGAGTGATAGGTGTTGATTTTGGGTTTTTAGTTTCTGCAGTCAAACGAGCTTCTCAGGGCTTCCTTCAAGTCTCTTAAGTGATTTTAAGGAAAAAAAGGAAAAGATGTTTTCTGCAGCCAGTTTCAGGGTACAGTTTACATCTACCACTTTCAGGCATTTCTAAAGACATTAGAAAGACTACAATACAATCTCCTTTTTCCTTCCCTCCTCCGTAATTTAGTTTGGGAATTTTTGTGCCCTCCTGTGTGACAGACCCTGGTGCTCATCACCTACCTGCCAATATGACTCCCACATCAAGGCCTGAAACCTTACCAAAAGGCTGCAATTTAATGCCCTGTTCCTTCGCTATGTGTTTCAGGAGGGAAAAAAAAATATATATATATTAAATTGGTTGGAATCCGAAACTCTCCTGCCCGAGTGGCTGAAGTTCAAGCAGCCAGAATAAATTTTCCTACAGCACTGCCCTCTCACCCGAGCAGAGAAGAGACTCCGTTGCAAGGTTTTGTGGAGAAGCAAACACAAAAGGAAACGCTGAACTCGTGTTGTTATAACCCAGGAATTCGGAGAGTTAACAACAACCCGCTGGGGCAATAGAAGCCTTCATTCCTCGTTTCTCCAATACTGCGTTGCAGCGGACAAGAACACAAAAAGATCATTCACCTACGCGTTTCTCAGCAGAGCCTAATCAAGTGGGACGGCGGAGTGGCACATGCTTGCTGAGAGAATTTCAAAGGGGGAGGGAAGAGGAGGGCTGAATAACATTTAATAACTTTGAAACGCGATAGCTACCTAGAAAATAATGTCATGGCTGGGAACAATGGTGTTTCAGAAGCTACTCCCAGAATGACTGAATTCCTTGTTTAAATCTACAGGAAAAAATATAAATATGCGTTAGTGGTAGTCAATAATATAGAGATTTGAAAAGTTTCAGCTCAGTCAAGTGATATTTTTGAAATATTTCTCTTATAATAAAATCTGAAGAAAGCTAAAATTTTACCTAGAAACCTCTTGCTCACAGTTCCATTTCAATACTGGGTTTGGAAGTCCTAGCTGATGAATGAGATTTGAGGTTTACAGGACAAGTACAGTAATTTTGTATATTCACTTCAGAACTTTGCTTTTACAGCATGAACCCCGCAAGCCAGCTGGAGCTCTCCCTTTGCAGGATCTGCTAGGAGTGCACGAAAAACAAATAGGGAAACCTCGCCAGTTAACAGCCATCCTGGCTTTATCAAGACTCCGCATTTTCGGCTGCGCCAAGTGTCAAGGAAAACAAATGTATACCTATGAGTTCTCTTTAAATTCAGGGTTTAACAGCAAAAGTAAACTACAGCCACTTAGCGTTATCTCCACTGCGTCACACAGAGCATCTGAAATAACTAGAATGTAACCTAAAAGATCTTAGAAGTAAAATTGTCTCAATCTAGTTCAACAAAGTTAAATTACTGCATGAGATTGTTTTCAAAACCTTTACATCCCCGCCGATCTCAGTGTCAGGTGTGTCAGCATCTCCCCCAAAAGTACGAGAGCCCTTCCAATAGGCGATTGCGTTACGGGTTGGATAATGTCGTCAAGAACACGCCAAGAAAACGGCCTCAACCTTACTTTTACAAACATGGCAATGATCAAACCCAGGCAGGATGTGAGGGTTGATTATGTTTAAAGCAATTTAACATGTTGCAACAACGTTAATGCTGCTCCATTAAATGAAACTGCGATCTAACAGCAATACAAACACCAGGGCTAGGGACCCGGTGCCACAACCTTGATTCACATCAGTTACATCTACCTTCATGAGTAATCTCCCCGAGGTAAAGATAATGGATGAAAGGGAAAAACTGAGAAGCTGGTTACAAAACTTGGCTTCGGCTGTGCAATTCAGCAGTTAGTTACTCAAAACCGGCAAAAAGTAACGCCTAATCTCCACAGCAACTGGAGTGTTCCTCACCCCTTTCCGTCTGCCTCCACGTTCTCACAGATTGCTGTAGGACACCACAAAGCACCTATCAGTAAATCCTGTCAGAGTGATTTCCCTCTTCCGAACACCTCCCCGCAGAAGCCAGGTAGAGCCACAGCCTTCTGGCAGCCGCAGTCCCACTCCAGAAGCATCCACTGCCAGAAGGCAGATTGGGGTTCAAGGGCTGGAGGAAGCTACCCACACCACTTCCACTCAAACAACCACTGCGTAGCAGAAGGACATGCTATTCACAGATATCATATTCATGGAGAACACTTTTTTGGTGAGGATAGCTCCAATAGCATTAGGTTAGGGATTTGATCAGTTATGAAATGTTTTTTTTATTTGCTTTATTTGATTACTATTCACTAGTGCTTTTTTTTTTAATACAGGAGACATTAAAATCACATAAATCTAGTTTACAAAAGTAGTGAGGAATGCAGCATTGCTTATACAACAGCAAAGATAATAACTTCATAATAATTTGTAGATCACCGACCACAAAAGCTCTACAAATAATGGCTTCCCTTATTTATATGTCAACAGATTCGGTATTCTCCGATGATCGAGATAAACAACTAGGCATCCCTGAGAAATAAACAGGCACATGAGATGGAACACAAATAAAACCGCAAAAGACCGAAGTATGCCAAAGCGAGCTATGAAAGCGTTCCCAGAACTGCCAAAACAGGTATTACACAGGGAACTCCACCGTTACCACGGCAGCCTTTAGAGTTAACAAAAACATAACTGCTTCAAAGTTCTGCAATTATCACCATCTATGCCGTGCAAACTCAACTGCATTTATGCAGAAGCGTTCTGAAACCACTTGTTATTTTTTAGGGATGGCAGAAGACTCTCCCTCACACTCATATTCCTCAGTATTACAATAAGCAGCACAGCAGTAAATTATTCCCATTGGTAACAAGGAAAATTACTTTAGCAGCCACTCTGGTCCACAGAAGACATCTCCCATCACTGAATCCATATATTTAAACCTGTAGATCCCAAACCCCGTTAGCTAGCAGACTACTTGTTACTTGCCAATAGACTTCCTTGGATCCTCTTCATCAAACTTTTACCTGGACAGATACTTCAACGTGCTCTGGTTCACTACTGGAAAACCTATAGAAGCAAGCCCAAAGTTATCGTCCAGTCAGCGCTGAAAGTGGGTTTCCACTGTCTCTCAGTGACGCACTGGTCAACAACTTCGGGAATCTCCTCCAGTCTTTCAAACCTACGTTTGGAATCCTGAATTCAGTTGGAGTGGGACACCAACCTAAAGTAATTTAAAAATCACTGGGTAAACCACCAGGTTATGTCGTAAATAGCTCACGCAGAACTGAAGACACATCTACTGACAAAATTAACACAGAAGTCCTGTGGGAATGCTCAGGAAGTCTGACCTTCACCAAACACATTAATTCCTTAATAGAGCTCACTAATTAGCTACTCACTGTACTGCCCAAGACTTGCAGGATTGTCCCAGAAGGGCAATTTTCCCATCCTTAAACAGGTTCTCATAGTTTTATTTTTAAAGAGTTCATACGAAAGGATTTTAAAAACCAATGGATACGCCTTCGGTTGGAACGGGAGGGAAAAGGAGGGTGGGAAGCAGCGGTGGCAGTGCTTCTGCAGTGCTCAAAGGCTGGAGTCCTCTGACCCTCCCCAGTAAAACTTCTGCCCCTCAAGACAAGTCAGGAAGTATTTTCAAGGTAAGTGTCAGGGATATACTGAAAACTGGTTAACTCTACTGTTACACAAAAACATAATTATGCTGTACAGATAAAGACATCACGCTGCCACGGTAGTCGGACGCAGCATTTCCAGTAAGAGCTCCAGAGACAACAGAGCTCAAGTAAGCTGAGTCAGCCTGGGAGGTCCAGAAAGGAAAGACACGAGTGCCTCTTGCCAAAGCCCCCGAAAAGCTACCAATTTCTCATTCTTACCACTCCCTGCCAGGGACAGCGTGAGTTCGGAAGAGGGCACAGAAGTCCACAGCTCTGAGGACCCATCCACCGATGCAGGTGCCACTCTGACGTAGTCCTCAGCAACACAAAGATCAAGGGTGTCACAACTACCTGGGTGTGCAGCCTACGAGGGGCCCAACTTTGTGCGTCGGGGTTCACTCCCGCAAGGTCTGACCCGCAGAGGGTAAAGAGCTCCAGTGCAGAGGGCTACTCCTGCCCCACTGGCTGGCCTCAGCGTTTTCAGAGCAGCTCGTTGCGGCTCAGCCCTAGTGCTTTCAAAAGTGAGCAGCCTATTAAGAAACAAACTTTCAAATACAGCCACAGACACCTTTAAATTATTTAAACATAGAACTCTGTTAAATGTTTGGATTAAACAAGAATATAGAGGCAAAATGTAATCCCACAATTAAAAGGAGATCTACGGAAGATGCTCATCACCTTGGTAATTCAGCTGACATTCAAATGCAGACGGAATGTAACGACAAAAGCTACCAAGATTTGTAGGTAAACCATCAGCACACTCACTGTTTTATTTTGTCCATCTTGATTTTGCAAATAGACTTTTTTTAAGGAGTTAAACATCTCTGTAGATAGATTAGATAGATATAAAACCTTTTTTTTTTTTTTTGGCAGAGGGGGG
>WHYT01015777.1:0-23700 GCA_009806455.1 Tetrax tetrax
TTTACTTTGTGATAAATTTTTAATTTCCACACGCAAAAAACCTCTGGGCATCTGAAAGGTTTATTGCACTGTTAAATATTATAACCTCCAGAAAAGCTACATTTACAAATCCTACAGTTTAAGAAGAGTCTAATATAGATTAGGAAAAAAAAGCCTATTGCTAAAAGAAGAGGGGGATACACCCTTGATTTATTTCTGCTTCATTTTTATTTAAGAGGAGAACTAACATAATAAATCAATAGGACAACATTCAAGCTTAAGAATATATAATGATTCTTGCAAACAAATGAAATAAGTGCGATGTGTTCAGAAAATTTCCAATACAACTTCCTCAACATCGACATCTTCAACTCACAGACCATGAAGATGATACACCAGCTGCGCCAGATGTACCAACTGCGAGCTCCAGATGCAGCATGCAACAACCCCATACTACATCTCTCCTGCCCTGAAGGACTATTATGACAGATGGAGCCCAACGTTGTGGACTAAATGAACTCAACAGACTTTGGAGGAATGGCCCATAGATTGAGGGAATGATATCTGCATGTGTGTATATATATATAAGCATGACATAGATGGTGTGGAATAAGGGGTGGATACTGCCCTGGTTTTGGCAGAAATTAAATTAATTTTCCTCTCAGTGGCCAAGGTGTTTTGGATTTTGTATATGAAGAATGCTGATAAACACACCGATCATATGAGTTGCTGCTAATGAGACCAAGGACACTGTCCAGCTTTCCAGGTCTTGCTAACGTGCAGGTGCAGGAAGCTGGGAGGGATACTGCCAGAATAATTGATCCAAACTGACCAAAGAGAGTATTCCATGCCATAAATGTCACGCTCAGTACATAACTGGGGGTTGCTGGGGCAGGGAGGGGAAACATATCTCTTCCCTCTCACTCCTTTGCTTCCTACTCGATTTCGATTCCGTGATGGCTGCTTGGGACAGGCTGTATCAGTCATTAAGACACTGAGTGGTGAGAAATTATGTATTGTTCATTTTATATATTTTAGTATCCTTATATTCTGTTATTGTAATTTTCCTTTGCTATTCTAGTAAAATGTCTTCATCTCAACCCACAAGTTTTCCTTCCCAATTCTCAACATTTTCATGCAGATATAACCGAAGATATTATTCAATAGTGATCAAGCCCTGAACAGATTTAACTTTTAAAAATTGTGTTCTAAATCCATTTTCCACATTTCCTTAGAGTAGCCCTTCTGTTACAGTAGAAGATAAGAGACATCTAGAATTCCCACAATGAGAAGTTTAGCTCTTTCATGTAGAGTTGTTAGCGAATTAGTCCAAGACTGCTATATTGGCCCACTTACTCATACTTTATCACCAGTAAACCATAGACTGTGAATGCCACAAAATACAACTGCCATTGCTAGTAAGTTTCATTTCACCTGAATTTGTTTGAAAGGGCCTTAAATAAGGTACATCAAAGGATCATAATAGCTTGCAACTCAGAGAGACAGGGAAATCACATCTGGTAAGCATGTGAGCAGAGTGAAGGGAGAGAAAGAGCTCTTACAAAGGATAAAAAGTTTCAAAGTGCTTGCACAGAAATGCATATAGACTGGGAATCAAGAAGAGACAGAGCTTCACAAATGGACACAGTTGCAGTATCATTGGCATAACTGAGACATGGCAGATCAGTTTGCAGGTCTGCAATGCTATGATGGATAGGCACAGACTACAGGAAAAACAGGCAGAGACAAAGGGAGGTGAGTTGTCTTGTACATGAAGGAGTTGTTCAAACACATGGAGTTCTTCTATGGCAGTTTGTTTTATAACTCGTGTTGGGAGTGTTACAGTCCACCTGGTGAGTGTGGAGTGGATGAAAAATCATTTAAGAAACTTGATAACATCTCCAGGTGACACATCTTTCTTACTATGGGAGACTTTAAGCCCCCTGACATCTGCTAGAAGTCAATATGGAGAGATGGAAGCAATCCACAAGGCTTCTGAGGGTATCAGGGACAACTTCTTAACACAGATGTTCAATGGGATAACCATGCTTTCCCAGATACGCTAACAGACAAGGAAGAAATCGTTGGTGGTGTAATCGCCAATGGTAGCCTTGGCTGGAATAACCATGAAGTAGTGGAGTTCAAGATCTTAATTGACATGAGGAAGGCAAGTAGCAGAGTACCAACTCGGAATTCAAGGAGTGCAAACTTCAGCTAATTCATGTATACTCTAGGGGCCAGTTCTGAAGGGTAAAACAGGGCAAGAAAGTTTGCACATCTTTAAGGACAAGCTCTTCCATGCACAAGAATAATCAATCCCTATGCTCTAGCAAATGAGCAGACGCATCAGGAGTCTGGCTTGGCTGAGCAGGGAACTCATGAATTCCAAATGAATGAAAGAGGAAACAAGCCTCTCTATGAGGACAATTAAGCAGTGGACCAAAAGGATCCACTCGATCAGACTGCCCAGAGAAGATGCAAAATCTTTGTCCTTTGAGAGTTGTCAGGACCTGAGTGGGGAAAGCCCTGAGCAACCTGGTCTGAACTCTGTGTGGATCCTTCTTCAAGCAGGAAGGTAGACTACAAAGATTCTCAAGGTCCCTCTTGTCTGAATGGATCTATAAAATTAAGTATCATTTTTAAAGTTAACTATTTTCATAGGAATGCCTTAAAAACAACATGCACACCACTTCTATTATTAACTCAGTTGATATTAGCTGACCTTATACAATACGGCCAATAGGCAAATTTTGTTATCTCTAATACTTTCCATAGCATAGTCCTGTTGGATACCAAAATGCTTGAAAAACATAAATAAAATAATGTAATAAGAAGAAACAGTAAAACCTGTATAAGCCAAATAGGAATTCTGAACACTGATATAGAAAACTAATAATTGATAGAAAGGTCAGTTATCTGGGAAAAAAATCTCTGCTCCAACTGATGTTAGAACAGGCTCTGAATCAGGCCACTGACAACAGAAGAACATATCCTCAGAAGCTGACTTCAGCACTGGAAGAGGACAGAGGAAGAGGGAGGCAGAAAAGGCGGCTCCTCTAGAAGATGCACAAGCAGAGGATCTAAACTTTAGGTACTTGCTCTGTTGACCATGGGGCAACTCTCCAGTATATTCTCTAGATCCCAGTCTCTCATTGTAAAATCTGTTTTCATAGACATCCCATCAGACTTAAGCAGGTACCACCCTGGGCTCTGTGACACCGGGTTACAGTGTTAATTTCCTCTCCGCACACCAACTTCTCATGCAATATGCCTTCTCTCAACTCCTTTTCCCTAGTCATTTTCCCAATCTCTTCATTAAGCTAACAAGAGCCACCTTCATCTTCTTTGTGCCTCAGCCTTCAGAGCAATCAGCCCAGTCTTCCTTCATCTAAGGCAATCAATTTCTGTTTTTTTCCTCCTCAAATTGCAGTCCTAGTCTACCTCAATATTATTTCAGTTGGCATCCCAATCCCTTCCATTCCCTTTCTTACTGCATCTCCTGGTCCATCTCTTGTTCATTCACTAACAGAGACAAATTGTTCTTTTCTTTTTTTAAGACTATTTGGATTCACCGTAAGTATAGTAAAGATACATGCTCTGAGACACTGACACGGTTTGCAGCAGTTAAGGGCTGTTACCATAAGCAAGCAGCTATCAGGGGTGGCAGTGGAGAAGGGAAAAAAAAAAGACAAGGTCTTTGTTTCTGGCAAAAAAAAAAAAAATGTGGTTGCATCTACAGTTTTTGCAAAGCTGTTCTCTATTATTTCAGGTGTTGAAACCATAACGGGATTCATTTAAACTATCGAGAAGTACATCCTTTTCTTAGATTTCCATAACTATCAATGCCACAAAAATAAGTGGTGTAGTTTTCCTGGGTATGGAGTCCTTTTACCCAGACCCTCAACACTGCACTACAGAAAAGTAACTTTCCTGCTTTATTTTTGCCAGTTTTTCATTGCTCTTATTTTCTGGCCTCATGAAGAAGCTGATGGTTAGCTAAGTGAGATAAACCAGCCAGAGGCCATATATGTCCAAGCATCCTAATGATGGTTGCAGGTAGTAAGCAGAGTCAAGTTGCTACCTAATTAGCTGAGCTCTTTACTCTCCCCTAGATTCATTTTGCGCCCCACATAAAAAAACAGCTACATTTCCATCTTTCAAACCACACCTGACCAAGACCTCATACTGCCCTTCTCTGTCTTATGCTCCTATCACAGAGGCATGCCAGTTCTAGTTTTCAGTTGATAATCTGCTCCCTTTTCATATGATCCTCAACACAACTTGCATTTCAATAAGGAACAACAGCAAAAGCTTTGTAATTTTCCACATCCTATTTCAAGTTCAATGCTCACATATGGCAAAGTGTGCCATGCAAAGGACATGTAGAGATCACTCCTTGTCAACCATAAGAAACAGACAGAAAGTAGAAATATGAATTATTTAAAATGAATACATTGGAAATAATGAGAACTTTATTGCTCACAGCATAGTGAATGTTCAGAAAAATTCATACCTAATTTCAGGTATGTCCACTTCAGTGAATTTTACTTCCTCAGATTTCAGTAAAACACCGTGATGTTCACTGGAACAAGAAAGCCCAGGGAATTTGGCAGCAGCCAGACCATGCAATAAAGACAGAGGCAGTTTTAGATCTGTCAAAGCAGCTACTGCAGAAAGCTTGCCAACAAGCTATATGGCCAAAAAAGGAAAACTTTCCTCAGATAATTAGTTAGATTGTGTTTTGGCCAATTGCAAGAGAAACCCTAGCTGTTAACAAGTGTCTTAACTGTTTTCACCTTTCTTTCTTCCCCTTCTAACTAAGGAGTATCCTGCCACTTTCACAGATAAACTTTCAATAATTGGAGCCTGGATCCCTTAACTATGGGATAAGAATTTAAATCAAGTTGAGTCTCAGGGTTGCAGTTAAAAGTTGAAGTACCTCAGCTGAAGTTCAGATTTTGCAACACCAACATTTCATAAAACTGAAACCCACAGGTCAGGTCAGCTGATTTCTTAGGGTTTCTGCTGTAAGCTTCTACCTTTTCTTCTAATTCCAAGGTAGTCCAACACCTACAAATTAGATAAATTCAAAACAAAAATCTGAGTTTACAGGATCCCATTATGGGGTTTTGTGGGTTGGGTTGGTTTTGTTTTGTTTTGATGGTTTATTAGCTTTAGAGTAAAGGAAGTTTGAACAAGGCCAAACAGCTTTGCTGGTCTTGACAAATATCTGGCGTATGTTAAAAATGGCTGGTGAACAGCTCTGCTATTTCACTGATCTGGAGCAGGGAGATTAGGCAGGAGGGACTTACAGACTTTTGTATAGCAAATATGGCTTTTCACATAGCCATGAAAATCTCTCTACATTTGCCAAACAAAGGTTCAAAATTATAATTTTTAAAGGCTTATCACATTTTTTAACACACACAGTCCAGACAAACAGCTAAATTTCTCAAAAACTCGGTTAACACTCAACCTACCAGCTACACAAAGAAACTAAATGTTTATTGCCCTAAGACTCTAGGAGCTTAGCAAGGCTTTTCCTGGCATTTCTGAGTCACTCTCAGCAGCTCTGAGCCAGAGGAGAATTGGATGGGAAACTGTGGGCAGAAAGCTTGCCTCCAACAATCTTCCAACACCCGTGCCGAACTGAGAAGTTATCTCTTTCAACTGCCTGAGTAGAAAAAGACAGAAAGAAAAGATGTGGTTGAGGAATATGGCGAAATTGGAAATTTGGAAAGAGAGGAAAGAGCTACTTGCTATTTGAGAAAGAACAGTAAGGAGTCAGTAGACCAAGTCCAGAGGAGATATTCGGAAGATGGGACAGACAGAGACCACCCAATACTTGCACCATCTTGCTTGACTCTCTTCTGCCTAACTACTGTATGTCTGCCTTCCCTCATACACAGAGTCCCACTTTCTTCTTCCCTCTTTCAAGTAATGAGACTGTAATAAGACTTGTCCTGCCTTATGTCTGTTCCCTTTCCTGTCTGATTTTTTCCAACTCTGCATTCAAAGCAGGATGGTTACTGCTGCAAACTGCCAGGGCAGTCATGCATCATGACACAACCCTAAACTGAATTTATTTTTCACCTCACATCATTTTCCCAATCAGTGAACAGAATGAATCTACTCTTGGCATCCAGTTGGAAACAAAACCCAGGTTACACAGCAAAGCTGTTTTCCATAGTGCCCTTGTCTGAACTGTTGCTGAGAGTAGAAGCCATGTGGCCAATGGGAAATGAAACAATAATCCTACAGATATTGCTACCCTGAGGAATTGGCTTGTATCTCTTCTCCTCCTCCACATTATATCATTTAAACCAGCTCCTTAAGGGTGACTATTATGTGCTCTTGATCTGCTGGGTACTGAATTCGAAGAAGTGTTGAAAACTCATTGCATCTGTTAGAATCAAAGGGGATCTCTGCCTGGGACAGATAAAGTACTATGAAATAAAACAATCTTCTGAACTATCAGGCACAACTTATCAGAACCGTAGCACCCAAAATTACCAGATATGTTTAGTGTTTGCTTTTTAGTATTTCAACTGCTCACCTGAAATACCATCTCCACATTGGAAATCAGGTACTGCAAAGACAACTAATACCACTTGTGACCTACTCAGACCTAAATTGGTAAGAACCACAGAAAAGCCTAAAGGAAATTATTTTTTTTTTCATGCTGAGCATTCTTTGATTAGGGTGCAGTAAATAAAGCCTATGGCCACAAACAGAACAGTGAGAATGAAACAAAGCAATGAAGGCAGCAGTCATCAAGTAAGCATTATCCCTCCTGTGCACTGAATTAAGTGTAACTCCTAGGGGGAAAAAAAGCAGTATGTGATTCTCTAATTAAAGACTCTACCATTGTGCATAAGCATAGGGAGGCCAAAATTAGGATTATACAAGCAGTTTTAATTCTTGAATTTGACAACTTTTAACCGCTTCATTTCTCTACTTTAACAAAACTCTTAATAAAGCTTTTCAGATGCAATTTAGAAAAATACATATGAAAACGGCTCCAAGAATAAAGCTAACAAAAATAAAAGGTAGAAATTAAAAACACGTTTTAATTCCATGACACAGCTTGCATAAATGTTCGATCTAAGAAAACAAATTTCTCACTTTTATTATGAACCAATACAAGTGACAAAGTGATATCATAGCAATAAAATGTAGGAGATGCCAAAAGATGCCTTTCCTTTATTTTGGTATTGTGACTGTTTTACTTTCCTAAGCAAAGAGCAGGAAAATGGATTTTCAGCACCACAATCGCTGTTACTTTCTGTAGTGACCTACAATTTGATCAAACAAAACCACACAGGAGCAAGGATACTAAGTTATAGGAACATCTATCCTATTTCTCTATTAAAACTCTCTGTTTAAAATCATAAAGTATGATTATTTAGAGAATATTGCTGTGAGTCTGCAGTATCAAGATTTTTGTTCTCAGACTTTCAGAATTAGCATATACACACACAAAAAAATTCATATAAATATGCTAGAGAGACCTGATATATTAATTGGTTCTTTTTGTCACAAAGGTAGTTAATATAATTCTAGAGGTATTTGTAAATGACTGATTTTGTTTTCTTTTTCCTTATAGAATAAGCCTAAGTTTACTTTTTATAATTATTTATTTTTATATTGTATCTTAGCCCTTTAAATAAACATAGTAAGTTTTCGTGCAAAGTGAAACACAGTATTATGTGAACTTTCAGATTAAAAATAGAGACACTTCCGTAAATCTACATATTAATCCACTTACAGGTTCAGTAGATTTTAATCCAAAGGAAACCTCATATTTGCAGAGCCATTAGGGCCTTGCTCACTGTAGCTTGTGTACAAAAGGTTCATTAAACTATTTAAGAAGTTACTCCATAGCTTGCTCTGCAGACTTTATGGGCTTTGCACCAGATAATCTTCACTTGTATAATGCCAGGGTTTTATATACAGAAAATGTATGCTATTCATTACATTAAGTTGTCTACAGTCATTATGGTCAACTCCTGAAACTAATCTGTTTCCTGCGTCATGACTGTTCCCTTAAGATCTTTTCCAGTAGTATCTGCAATTAAAACATCTGTATTTGAATACAAACTAATCCAAAGCTAAATGCTACTCTTGTAAAGAGAGTCAAAGAAATGAGCACCTTAGAATAACACGTCAGATTTTTCCTCTGAAGCTGTGTGTTTTATTCCAGATCTAGCGCAACTTTTCTCAATTTAATCTTAAGAGCATTTATTGTGGTGAGCAAAACAACAAAAAAATAGTATCATATATAAGCACTGTTATCTTGTTTCCCAGCAGAGAGACCATAGATCTTCAGCTGTTGCCACAATCCATTCGTCCAGTCTGTTTACAGCTGAAAGTCTCCACAGGGATTTACGCTCGAGTCAGTTCCTCATAAAGTATTGTATAAAACACTCAGAGATAATAAACACAACATAATAACAGCTCTACATGCATGCCTCAATGTAGTAGGTTACTGGATCAAGACTGAAAACTCTCCTTAAAAGTAGACTCAGCAGCCTGGCAGTGTCTTGTTTTAAAGGTATCTTGCTGGCCAGACTGATATAACCTTCTTTCATATACTGTGGGAATCATATAAGTCAGCCTTTAAGAAGTGAAATGGGTATGAAGCGCTCTCATCTCTGTAATTACATGTCAATTATCTATTACCTCTCCTAGAAATAGACATAATACTAGTATTAACTGATTCCAATACTTAGTCTTTTACAAATATTAGGATATATCCAGAATTGCAAAATGCCATTTTACAAGCTTGAATAAATGTATTAAAATATAAGTTCTTTAAATCTTTTCGTAAGCATCCTGTGCTACATTAGCAGACTGCTAACATCAATACCGCAAATTAATTGTCCTTTCAAACAGCTTTTCTACATTTGTTATCAGCAAAGACACGATGAGACGGGAAAGAGAACTGTGTACACATAGCAGCTAAGTCAGTCTCATCCATTTGCTTAATGTATAACGCTTATGACAATACCAGATTTCTTTGCTATCGAAACGGAACAACCTAAATATTAGGCTGTGACATCACAGAAGCAGCTCATTAGGAAACGACAGTGTTGGAGAAGCAAGCTACTTATAAAAAAAAATAGATTTATCAGAATCAATACATTAAACAAATAAACAAACAATCCTTCCCTTCAAATAAACCATGCAACTGCAAGCACCATTACAAGTATTTTCAAGAAGACTTTTCAAGCTAACAGCTTCATAATCTGTCACATGAAGACAAAAATTCCTAAACATTGCGTAAGTGTATGGTTGTCTTCTAATGTTCAAGATGGCCAACATTTTCTCATTATATCCTCCATTCAATTATATGGTGATATATTTGCAAGTGACTACAGAGCTAAGCAAACTTTTAAAGAGCCTTCCCTCAGGCTTTAAGTGACATTTGTGTATCTCTATGAATGAGTCATCACGGAACTACGTGGAACACCACCCCCAACAACAAAAAACCTGACTCTGAAATCCTTTTTTTCCTACATTATATAAAAAACCAAAACAAAGCTTTAAATATAACAGACGTTTTAATTACAATAAACACCCATGACTTCAATATATTATCTTGCCTTTTAAAAGGAGAATATTTTAGTCCAGTGTGAAAACTATTTAGTGAGATTATAAAAATATTAGCAATCTAATTATTTTCAAATATCAGAGATACTATTAATAATCTAAACAGCTGCAATGTCAGTGGATTTAATTAACAGTTAAAAATATGAACAACAGGGAGCAAGACAACATGCTGTTTTTAAAGATGTGCAAAATGAAAGTATCCTCTCCTGTACCTGGAATATTGATGACCCAAATTTGCTCTAGCTCATTGCACAAAAGACAGGCACAAGCCTGTTTCAAATTCTTGAAAGTATACAAATGAATTTTCATTTATTTTCCCTTTCAAGCCACTTCAGAAGGCAGACACTGGCACTTGTTCTTACCCTCCTGAGCCTGCTTGAGCCCAGCTGACAGCTTGCCCTTTCTGAAGTTTCTTGAGACGACTGAGAACAGCTAGATCAGGCCTGGAGAATAAAACTGTGCCACAAGCCCACTCAAAGGAAAACAACATGGCTTAGACTTCTGCAGCCAAGATCAGAAAGTTATCCTTGACTTCACTAATGAAACCAAGTGTTTACAAAGGTTTTCACTGTAAGAATTGGTGATAACTGATCTTATATTTTATGATCAATAAGTGTGCCAACGCAAATAGATTATGTTGGGAGCTACTCCTATCCCATCTCCTGATCATTTTGATTAAAAGCATACGTATTACAGAAAAATAAAGAAGAAAATCTGTAGATTATTCAGCTGCTGTTCTCCCTGGATGACATTTTTTGTACACAAGTTTTCCAAGCTCAATCTACCTTGAAGTTATTTAAAAAATTAGGTCTGCTCCTTTGCCTCTTCATCTCCACAATTCATTTGTTTGGGTTTTTTTTCCTCAGCTTATAAGCTTTAGGAAGAACCATCTTAGCCATTTTATTGTCTGGAAACTGAGATTAGGACAAATAGATCCTGCTTTACTTTGTAGAAGGAAAACAAAATCTGACATTTGCCATCTGTATAGCATTGCTAAAACTTTCTTCCTTCCATGTTTAAGAATCTGTAGAAAACTAGAATCAAAAGAGTTTCTGCTGAAGAGCTCAGTTTTCTACAGTAGGCAATCAGAAAGCACCATATTTGCTTTTGTTCTCTGTCTCAGCAAATCCTAAGCCTATCTGCCAAGTTTCATGGTTTTAAGCAGAGCACATTTTTCATGTGGTACAGAATGATCAGTCCTCCAGCTAAGTCGTTATTACTTACTGCTTTTATGTGTCCCAGTCTTCTCAAAATGACAGCCAGTTTGGACAGTCTGCTCTGCCTTCCTTGTGTCTGATGATACTGGGAACAGATGAATGGGAGGCACACCCGGCTGTTCGAGCTGCCTATCAACATGAGTAAAGACTGTGGGGCCTGATGATTATTTAGTACTGACAAGCTTTGAAGAGAAATACACTCTAGGCAAATAAGGCGGTGGGGGGGGGAAGTTGGTTTTTTTTTTTTTTAGAATATTTCCCAAATAACTTCTGCGTGAAATGGGGCTTTCTCACTAACAAGAATTTTCCATACTCAACACTCACTTTAAAGAGTTCAAGATTACTATTAAAGGTGGTACAGACCTACTGACTACTCAAGTGTTAGGTATCCAATGTGAAAAATCATAATTCAGCATGGTGTATTTTAAAACTAAGGGCTGGCAATCTACAAAAAGAAAAAGGAGTTTCTGCCTTTTATTTAACTGAGGCCTTTGACTTCGTAAATCACCAATTAATATTAATTTGTTAGCTTGAAACTGAATTAGGTTTGACTGCAGTACATTGCCTCTTTGGCTCCTTCTGTGGTCAACGCAAGCAATTACTTCTAATAGTGTTAAGAGCTCAGATGAAAATGTTAAATAGAGGAGTCAATTGCAAGGTCATTACTTTTTTTTCCAAAGTAATGAAAACAAAGTACCTCATGCAATATACAATTATAGGTTAATGATACAGTCCTATAGAGTGGCTCCAAGGCCTTGTTCAATTTAAAACAGTGATTTAAACAATTTCAAAGTATCATTTAAAGGATTAAGTGTTAACAAGAAGTGTTAGTCACAGTTTAAATGTTATAGCAAAGCTATCTCTGATTAAAGAAAAAATGAAAGGATAACATTTTTAATGCAAATATTGCAATGAGAAAGTGATCTAAGCCAGTATGAAAACAAGACTCACTAAAACTAAATATTACAAAGGCAGAGAGAAAATAAATCTCATAAAGTAGCATTTACCTATTAATTCACCTTCCAGTTTCTGCAATATGAAAGACCATTACCATAAGATAAAAAACAACACTTGGGAAAGTTTGTTGGCACTTTATTTGCAACTATATGTTGCAATGCCACATGAAATTAACCCTCAGCAATACTAGTTCTAGAAGCCACTTTTTTCCTCCCACCTTATGACTCATTTCCATCACAAAGTCCCACACTAAGTTCCCTTTCCAGTATCTTCTACAACACAGAAGATGGCAGCACACGTTTCATGGTGATTTTGACTCTCATCAAATTAAAAAAAAAAACCATCATTTCTTCCATGCTACTACACTAGCATTTCCCAAATAGGAAAATACCCCAAGTTATAATTAAAATGAAAAAAACCACAGTATCAAATTTCTTAGCAATAGCAACCTACAGATAATAATAAGTCAGAGATAACAAATAGAGAATTTTGTACAAAGACATAAACTTTGCTGAAATTTATACTCTTCAATCTTTGGCTAGAGTTCCGAGTTAAAACAGCAAAGAAAAAAAAAGTAAAAGAATCATAGGATCATAGAATGGTTTGGGTTGGAAGGGACCTTAAAGATTATCTAGTCCAACCCCCTTGCCATATGCAGGGACACCTACTAGACCAGGTTGCGCAATGCCCAGTCCAACCTGGCCTTGAACTATTCCAGGATGGGGTATCCACAACTTCTCTGGGTAACCTGTGCTAGTGCCTCACCACCCTCATAGTAAAAAATTTCTTCCTTGTATCTAATCTGAATCTAATCAGTTTAAAGCCATTATCCCTTCTTCTATTACCACATGCTTTGTCAAAAGTCCCTCTCCATCTTTCTTGTAGGCCCCCTTGAGGTACTGGAAGACCACTATCAGGTCTCCCCGGAGCCTTCTCTTCTCCAGGCTGAACAGCCCCAACTCTCTCAGCCTGTCCTCATAGGAAAGGTGCTCCAGCCCTCTGATCATCTTCGTGGCCCTCCTCTGGACCTTCTCCAACTGGTCCGTGTCAATCTTACATTGAGGGCCTCAGAGCTGAATCCAGTACTCCAGGTGGAGTCTCACAAGAGCACAGTAGAGGGGGAGAATTATCTCCCTCGACCTGCTGGCCACACTTCTTTTGATGCAGTCTGGGCTTTCTGGGCTGCAAGCGTACATTGTCAGCTCATGTCGAGCTTCAAATCCACCAGCACTCTCAAGTCCTTCTCCTCAGGGATGCTCTCCATCCATTCTCTATCCAGCCTGTATCTGTGCCTGGGATTGCCACGACCCATATGCAGGACCTTGCACTTGGCCTGGTTGAACTTCATGATGTTGGCATGGGCCCACCCCTCCAGCCTGTCAAGGTCCCTCTGGATGGCATCCCTTCCCTCCAGAGTGTCAGCCGCACCACACAGCTTGGTGTCATTGGCAAACTTGCTGAGGGTGCACCCAATCCCACTCTCCATGTTGCTGACAAAGATGTTGAACAGTGCAGATTCCAATACTGACTCCTGCGCAACTCCTTTGGTCACTGATCTCCACTTGGACATCGAGCCGTTGACCACCACTCTCTGAGTGCGGCCATCCAGCCAATTCCTTATCCACTGAGTGGTCCATCTGTCAAATTCATCTCTCTCCATCTTAAAGACAATCATGTCATGCAGGACAGTGTCAACTGCTTTGCACAAGTCCAGGCAGACGACGTCCGCTGGTCATCCCTTATCCACCAATGCTGGAACTCTGTCATAGAAGGCCACCAAACTGGTCAGGAATTATTTGCCCTTTGTGAAGCCATGCTGGCTGTCACAAATGACCTCCTTATTTCCTTATGCCTTAGCACAGTTTCCAGGAGGATCTGCTCCATGACCTCGCCAGGCACAGGGTGAGACTGATTGGCCTGTAGTTCCCTGGGTCTTCCTTTTTCCCTTTGCAAAAATAGGCATCATGTTTCCCCTTTTCCAATCATCAGGAACCTCACCAGACTGCCACAACTTCTCAAATACGATGGACAGTGGCTTGGCAACTTCATCCAACTGTTCAGTCAGGACCTGTACATGCATCTCATCAGGTCACATGGACTTGTGCACCTTCAGGTTCCTTAGATGGTCTCAAATTTGATCTACTTCTACAATGGGCCATTCTTCATTCTCCCAGTCTCTGCCTTTGCCTTATGCCACTTGAGCAGTGTGGCTAGAGCACTTGCCAGTGAAGAATGGGCTAAATACGTCATTGAGTACCTCAGCGTTCTCCATGTCCTGGGTAACCAGGTCTCCTGTTTCATTCTGGAAAGGGCCTACATTTTCCCTAGTCTTCTTTTTATCACCAACGCACCTGTAGAAGCTTTTCTTGTTGCCCTTGACATCTCTGGACAGATTTAATTCTATCAGGGCTTCAGCTTTCCTAACTTCATCCCTGGCTGCTTGGACAATCTCTCTGTAATCCCCCCAGACTACTTGTCCTTGCTTCCATTCTCTGTAGGCTTCCTTTTCATGTTTGAGTTAGTCCAGGAGTTCCTTGTTCATCCATGCAGGCCATCTGGCTTTTTTTGCCTAACTTCCTCTTCATCATGATGCATCGCTCCTGAGCTTGGAGGAGGTGATTCTTGAATATTAACCAGCTTTCTTGGGCCGTTCTTCCCCACAGAACTTTATCCCATGGTACTCTACTGAATAGATCTCTGAAGAGGCCAAAATCTGCTTTCTTGAAGTCCAGGCTAGTGAGGTTGCTGTGCACCCTCCTTGCTGCTGTAAGGATCTTGAACTCCACCATCTCATGGTCACTGAAGCCAAGGCTGCCCTTGTGCTCCACATTCCCCACCAGTCCTTCCTTGTTGGTAAGAATAAGGTCCAGTATAGCACCTCTCCTGGGATTCAGGGTCTCTCTCTGAGAGAAAGTGTAGCCACTACACACTTGTCTTCTGCGTAGGAACACCTCATCCCAAGCAGAATCCCTCCATAGAGACCCCTCCAAAGCATACCCTCCCCACTTCCATTCACGGGAGTCATCATGAGATCTCACGGTATAGCATGGCAGTAGAACTGAACTTATGCATGACATTATGCTAAAGCAAAATTGCTGAAAAATAAATATCTTAGTAAAAATACTGGTCACTGCCCATCTGCATGATGTGTCCAGCTGCCCACGCCCATGGGACTAAAGCAAAGGGAGATGTGCTTGTCAGAGCTTTCATAGAAGTCCTGTTGGATGACACAGTGTGAGTTGTATCCCCAGGGAGAAAACAATGGCTGTCTGCCACCACTAGAGGATACACACACCATGAGGGTACACTTCTACAACTCGGAGGGATTAGCCTGCCAGACAGATGGCTGCACTAAAGGCAAAATAGTTGTACTTCTCACTGCAAACCAATACAGTAAAATAGTTGTAAAATGTTATATTACTGAGGCTTTTATCCACACATTTCATTTATTCATAACGAAGTAGGTATCATCAGATTTATGAGTAAAACCACAAATGATTTTCAGTCAAAATTATAACATAGGTAAGCCCTTACATCTGAGAAAAATCTGATTGCACTTCTACAATTTCTCCATGATCTCTTCTCTAGCCTCTTTGGTCTCTATTAGAAACCAACATTACACCTCCATTCAGGCCCCCATTCTTGTTACACAGATAGAGGGATGAAAGTGGGGTTGGAAGCACATTGGGATGCAAAGCCTCTCCTTCCCCTCTAGCCTCCTGCCACTTTATTTTTCTTCTTTTGTAATGTACACATCAGGAAGGTCTCTGAAAACATCGAAACCACTAAACAACTGCCGTTCAGGAGCAAGAGAATGAAGACAACACTAGTCCTTCTGATCTCTCACTAAATAGGTCCAGACAACCAGGACTTTTTAAAAATAACAAACTATAAATTTACTCCTTAATATATAAAAAGAAAGTCTGACTCAAATACTAGAAGCCCCTTGGCCAGCCCATACCTTTCACTACTGACAAGAAAAATACAGTCTAGAAGATAATCAGAATTTTGAACAGATACCAATACCTATTTTTGACTCCTCCCTATCAGAACAGCTGAATGGTAAATACCAAAGACTTCACTTTCTGCAGTAGAATAATGAAACCGTTCTCTGTTGCAAAATATTACAGTATACAATTTACAAAAAGAACTTAAAAAAAAAAAAAATCTTCATCTTTTAATGGAGTGCTCCTGTAGGGAGTTAAAACAAACTGTCACACCATGCTTTTACTTACTTTGTCTTTGGATGCAAGAACTTGGTAAGGTTTTGCACAAGAAACTTACTTTCAGAGTCTTCCATGCCACTGTCATAGACATCTGTCCTTTCCCTTTCCAATAGCTAACCAAACCAGTTGGTTTAGAGAAGGCTTATTTAGCACGCAGTCTCGTCACTTAAGTCAATTCCATGAAGCAATTGTGTAAGAATTTGGTTCCCAATTAACAAATCTCCAAAGGTTTTAAAAAAACCCAAAACAGCACTTGACACACACATATCATTTCTCACATGCATAAAAGAACTCTCCAGGGAAGGCCAAGGGGAAACCACACACTAATGCTGTGATGGGGGCACGCTGATGCATACTGAGCAGACAAAATGCTCCTGCCACACAGGAAAGCCACTAGCGACCCACCCCTCCGGCCAAACACAAAAATATGTCCAAGCCCAGGGCTCCAGCACACACGTACCACCTCTGGGATTCACTTACGACAGACAGTGTGCTTTAACTATGCTACAACCAGAACTGGCTCTCTAGATAGAATAATCTTAATTATGCCTCAGAAGAAACCGAATACATTTATGTTTTACCTGAGATATGGCATCTTATCTGCTACTCCCAGGCCACTGCAGAAAGTATGATTTCCACACGATATCTGCACGCATGTCCCAGGAAAGTTCAGCAAACTCTTTTGGGGCCTTTTGTCATCTCCTTTTAACTGAATATGTAGAGGAAAGCATAGAAATCTCTTTTTCACAGAGAATGTATGGCAAGGCATGCAGCATGTTGAAACAGAGACAAAACATGGCTTTATAGACTATTTTTCACACCACCTTCAAGCCTAGAAGGGCACCACAAGGAGGAATTGATTGCCACAGATTAAAAAATAGGAGTGATGTGCCAGGCCATGTATTTGCAGGCTGGTTTTATTCACAGTGACTGAACAGTATCTATAAATATATATAAACACGCACTACCTATAATCCTCTCTGTTAAGGATTAATACTGATACCATCAATACGTACACAAAATGCAGCTCCCCGTTCCCATTCCAGTGTCGCACCTCCTCCGCTATACGTCCTGGCACAGCTTCCCTTCTACCAGAAATGGGGTTAACCCCCCCCCACCCCCAGGTGCCCTGTCAGCCCCACAGCGCCATCCTGCCTTCCTGCAGGGCAGGCTGGGAGCCCCAGCAGCAGCCACAGCCTATCAGGAGGCACCAGCCACAGTTACACCAGCCAATCCAGGACAAGTATTTTCCACCAGCCCCTCCCTCCCCAGGACAGGGCAGTAGGCCCAAGGCCCAGCTCAAGGAAGGAGCTGTGGATGGCGATGAGCGTTGTGCCCACTGCCCTGCTTCTCTCACACAGAGCAGGGGCGTCAAGATGTTTTACAGATAAGAGAGAAGACATGTTCAGAGAATGCATACATACTTCTAAAGAGAGCTCTCAATACACGTTCCACTGACAGCCTTACTTGTATCCCTGCAGTGATGTTGCCACGTGCTTGCCTTGTGATACAAGCTGCACACCGAGTTGTCAGTCCTCCCACACCCTGTGTTGTTTATTGCTAGTTAAATGTGATGTTTTACACTAGTTGCTATTCAATCTATTTATTTCTAGCCATTGCTTCAATCGGCAAAAATATTTTTTTCTTCCAAATCTTATCCTACCTTCCAAATTACTAGTTGCCACAATCTCCCTAAACTTGGTGTCATTTAATATTGGGATTCTCTGTTTCCACTGTTCAAAACACGTATGAAAATAACGGGAAAAAAACATGCAAGCCTTATTCAGTATATCCTTTCTAGCCCTACTGTGCCACACAACTGGGCTAGAAAATGAGTTTTGCATGCTCATCCTGGTTTCACCTAGCCCACACTCTCCTGGCTTGCTGAGGAAAATATTATGTCAGACAAAGTCAAACAAGGTACCAAGGTCAATATTTATAACTTCTACTACACGTCATGTAACAGCACTCATATCCAATTTACAATTATAATTGGAATTACCATAGTACTTAAGAATAAATCTCGGACCAGAAGCCCACTGGGCTAGGCACTGGATAAACATAAGAAAAAAACCACCAGAGAATTGCTGACCTGTAGAGCTCACTACCTGACTACTAATAAAGACATAACAGTGTACAAAGGTGCAACAGAGCAGAAGGTGAAAATAAGATGAGCAACAACATACCCAAAAGCTATAGCATGCATGCCTGAAAAAAAATTATGCTAAAAGAAAAAACAAACAAACACTGAATTCCTAAACACCCAAAGATGTCCTTAAGAAAATATTTAAGGAATGATAGTCCAGTAGACTTGTAGATATATGTATGGAGCTTTTCTGATATCAGAGGCAAAACAAGAAATTTAACAAGTGGCTAGTAAGGTCTGTCTGGGCTGTCTGATGGGCTGATTACAAGCAGGAGTTCACTCTCTTGCTATTTAGAGGTCAGGTAGGGCAGAGAGAAGCTGCAAAGGGCTTTGGAAGCCAAGACACGCAGTTTGTATTTGATGCAGCCAGGAAGAGGATCCAATAAAAAGGTACACAGAGCCTTCAAATAATTAGGAAACATCTAGTTCGGCACAAGACTAGACTGCTTTTCAATTCTGTAGGCTTATTTAAGTGACTCACATCACTTCTCACTACTTCATTCTTTTATTCTGATCCTGTGTCATGTTTTGTTCTAATTACTTAGCTGTCAGGACAGGAATATTGACTATTTCTGTGACTGGCAGAAACAGGTAACCTGACTTTGTTGTCGTCCTCTGAACCCAAGACAACCAATTTCTCCTTCCAATCCTATGTCCCATCTCAAAAACAAGCCAAAACAAAACACATCTCCTGCTAGGTTTCTCTCACTGCACCCCTGTCATTGCAAGAGCTAGAAATGTTAGTGGTGCCTCAGTCATCTCCATATCACCAGCTACAAAAGTGATATGGTGTTACCTGGGTCCCCAAAATTTTATATTTTAACTCAACTGCAGTTCATTTATTGAACACTTTGATTCATGTATCCCATGAATTTAAGACTCATGATTTGATAGTCAATCTTTTTACATGTGGAGAGTTTTATAGCTTGGTATTTAATAATTTGTTGAGAGTCAATGTCTTTACATGTAAATGGTTTTATTGTCCATCATTTAGTAATCGGGATGAGGCAATTTTCCTTATCGCTCTGGTGACAACTGCTTTAAAAAAGACAATTCAAAGGGGTTTTTTTTGTGAAAGGTTTTTCCACAAGACCTTCTATCACTTGATATTGTTTTAGTGCATCCATACTTTGTACAAGCATACACATTCAGAAGAACATTAGCACTGCAATTGCTAGGATTACCAGATTCTCCAACTCAGCTGACAACTCTCTGAACACCTTAAGTCTATTTATGACTGAAGGCAGAGAAGCATGAAAGTTCACATAGCTTTACAGATTGGATGTATTTCTTCCCTAATGACACTATGTGAACATATTGGCTCTTTTATGAAAACAAGTTTTGAGTTATCCAGTGTCTTTTGGGCTCATGTAGCATAACAAGGGAATGTTGAAATAATTACATATGCATGTTATACAGTTTGTGTGTGTATACAGACACACTCAGAAATGAATGTCTTAGTTCTAGATATCAAGAGAAAATTAAACAAATTCAACAGAGACTTTTAATTTCAGAGAATACTGAAGATACAATGGGGAACACTAAGGAATATCTCTAGCTTAACTGAAACTAGACAGGTGTGCTGTTTTTGGCTGGGGTAGTTAATATTCTTCATGGTAGCTAGTATGGGGCTGTGTTTTGGATTTGTGCTGAAAACAGCACAAATTGATAATAGAGGCATGTTTTAGTTATTGCTGAGCAGTGCTTAGACAGAATCAAGGCTTTTTCTTGCTTCTCAAACCACCCCACCAGCGAGTAGGGTAGAGATGGGGGAGAAAGTTGGAAGGGTAAAAGTAAGAAAACTTGTGGGTTGAGATAAAAACAGTTTAATGATTGAACAAAAATTCTTCTTCTTAATAATAATTTGTAAAAATTGTAATGAAAAGGAAAACAACAAAAAGAGACAGAAACAAAATCCAAGAAAAACAAGTAATGCAACTGCTCACCACCCACCAGCTGACATTCAGTCCCCAGGCAGCAGTGACAGAGTGAAACCAAGAGTGATCTTGAAATAATCGGGAGCAGCGATCTCAGAACAGCAATTTCTGGATTTCTGCCCACCAGTCAGTCCCCACTTATACACCAAGCATGACATCTATGGTATGGAATACTTCCTTTAGCCACTTTGGGTCAGCTGTACTGGCTATACCCCTTCCAGCTTCTTGCACCTGCACATTAGAGAAACCTAGGAAGATGAAAAAGTCTTCAGTCTCTTAGCAACAACTATTAATGTCAGTATTATCAACATTCTTCACATACTGAATCCCGTACTAAATCCAAAACACAGCAGCTACTGGAAAGAATATTAACTCTATCCCAGCCAAAACCAGGACAGATAGCTGACCCCGTCTTACCAAAGGGATATCCCATACCATATGACATCATGCTCAGCATATAAAGATGAGGGAAGAGGAAGGAAAGGGAGTGACATTTGGAGTTACGGTGTTTATCTTTTCCAGTAACTGTTAGGTGTGATGGAGCCCTGCTTTCCTGGAGATGGCTGAACACCTGCCTCTCAATGGGAACAAGTGAATTAATTCCTTGTTTTGCTTTGCTTGCATGTGTGGCTTTTACTTATTGAACTGTCTTTATCTCAACTCACAAGTTTTACCTTTTTTTTTTTTCAATTCTCTCCCCTACCTGGGGGGAACAAGCCAATGACTGAGTAGTGTTTAGCTGCCTGACAGATTAAACCATAACAATAGGGCAAGCTTCTGCCTGCATTACATGTTGCTGTGATAGATTTAGGCACCCTTCGTCAGATGGGTAGCAATATTGCATAATGGTGACCACAGGATCCTCTTGGTTTTTTATCTGGTGAGCAATATACATTGCTAGCCCACAAGTCAGATACTTGAAGCTCCAGGAAAAATATACTAACACTGAGGTCACCCAACATATCCGGGTGACCAACACCCAACAATCAGATGACTGATTTCTTAAAAGGTTTCCATGTTACACCAATTCATTTTGATTCACTGCTCTTGTGGAAGTAATTATCCTTCTGCTATTCAGATTCACTCAGATTCATTTTAAACTCCAGGCAAACTTAAAATGAAAAAAAAAAAAATTTCTAGAAAAACAAGGGTTAAGTTCATTAGGGATCTATTATAAAATGGAAATAGACTTACAAAAGTAACATATAATATTAAAACACAGTTTTAGTTTATGTGTAATGCCAAGACTTCTCAGCTTCTCCAGTATTTCAACTAAGGTTTTAAGGACATGCATATGTTTTCATTTTAAAGTAGCCTTTTTACATCAAGCAATTTTCACTCTGTAGTCGTTCATTTTTTATTTCAGTAGATACTTCTGTGCTTCCAACAGCACTTAAGCATTTCTCTTTGATGTCAATGCCTGAACGCATTCAACTACAATTCTTCACATCTTTCTGATGAGCATCTAAATTGTCTTCTTATAGCCTGAAGAGTAACTAAGTTTAGCAACTACTATTATTTCATAGAGAATTTCAAAATACCTAGTAAATAAGTTTCAAAATGAACGACAGGACTCAAAATACGGGTTCATCATAGGCAAAAGTCACTATCAGAATAACTGAGAAACACTTGCACACATGAGAAAGAGCATAACCCTAGAGATTTAACAAACAGAATCCAAGTGAAAAATCCATGTAAAATATTGTAATACATCTTAAAATCCTTATCCACCAAATACACACATATTCTGCCTTTTACTACATGCAAAGAACTCTTAGAGAGCAAGCATGTTCGCAGACCCAAAATCTGCAGTATAATCAAGTTATATTAAGTTGTATTTTCATTGGCCTTTCCTTTTTTCTCCTATGAGATTTTGTTTTTTCTCCTTTTACTAGGTGAAATAACTGAATTTTGGAAATTCCTTGAAAAATCAAATATAGATGCAATGAGTTAATTTAATAGATTTATGAGCATTTCATTTAAAAGTAAGATAACAAATCGTACTCTTTCTACACTGAAATTGCATTTAATATTTAAAGAAACCTTTACTTTTCATCAGGTAACCGATTGCAAATTTATCTCTAGCATTTTATAACTCACATTATAAAGTCTTATGAAATAACCATTTGAAACAATGAGAAACTATACTGTAAGATTCATTAGATGTTTTGTACTTTGATATATATCATGCATCTTAGAATTATTTGATACAGACTAGAACATGTCAGCCTAAAAGCAAACCATAACATAATGAAATGTTAAACCATGCTTCTTTCCCTTTCCAAAATGTGAACTGTGCTATGATCATCTGAGCTTTTTTATTCTACAAAGGTAAAAAAAAAAAGTTATATAACTTTATTGTGAGAGTAGCTAGTTATTACATGAACTATTTTCCATAGTTTTCTTATTAGACTGAGAGCTTCATATATAGTTCATATATATTATCCAATGCATTAGTTGCAGAGCAGACTGAATATGCAGTACATCCTTTCTCTTCTGATATTGTCACAGTATGATTTAATACTATAGTATAAGCTTTTAAAACAGCATAAAATTACATATGCACACATTGTTGAAATTGCAATTACTTTCACAAATTGACCCACTATAATTTAGTAGATAAGATATGTAACAATGAATGACAGTTTTCCATTTCAGATGAAGCATGTGATACTATTTTGAATTCAAATATTAACATCTAATGAAACATTTGTAGAGAGCAAATAATGTAATTTTATATTACTTATACATTCCTTCTCTTTAATTAAAGACAAATTAATGCATGCACAAGATCATGTTCTGCCACCAGTATTCAGTAGTAATATAAAAAATAAGACAATTACTCACAAAAGCATGCATTCTTCACTGGCAGTTAGTAGCAGAAGATTCCTACTATTATTTCCTCATATTTCCATAGTTTTCATAAGCTTTCAGACTAACCAATTCCCTCTAAAGCTCTCTGCTCTATTCCGCTATACAGGAATCTTAAGAAGACTAGCTTGATAACTTCTGCCCTACTTAGGCAACATTACACCTCCAGTGCTAGGTGGTATGAATATCTCCGTACTTGCATAAAAGCTATACCCAAAGTTAGGTGTCTGTTGTGTTTGGTCCTGTCTATGCAAGTAGAAGATATATTACAACTAACCAACTTGTGCCCCGTCCCAGGAAAGCACATTGGCACAGTTCTGTTGTGCCATACACTACCTCACAACTTAGCTTGATTGCACATGAAGTAGCTATGCAACTTTGATTTCCTCCTCTAGTATGACCAACCCCAGCTCAGAGATCTCTGTATTGTGTGCCACTAATCAAATCATTAGAGTCCATATTCAGAGATAGCAGAGTTGTCTTTGCAGGCTGCCTTTGCAACTACAGAAGGAAGCAGACATATTGCTAGAAAGAAAAATACATGCACACAGATTCATCATAATTTGTCAAACTGTACGCCAAGGGAGACCTGTGTTGCATACGAAGACAGGCAAACTTGTCCTAATCAGACGCTGTCCTCTAATACTGTCCTTCCAGAAAAACAAAAAAAAAAAAAAAAAAAACAAAAATAATTTATTATTGTAAACATGGATCTTTCAGTGACCTACGAAATTTTGTGCTTGTACACCTCAAAT
>WHYT01015777.1:51154-80343 GCA_009806455.1 Tetrax tetrax
TGCCGCTCGGGAGGGGAAGGTAGTAGAGATAAATGTTAAGCCCGGGAAGAGGGAGGGGTGGGGAGGAGGTTTATCTTGTTCCCTGTCTCATTCTCCTGCTAGTTTTAGTAATAAATGAATAGTTTTTCCCCAAGTCGAGTCTGTTTTGCCCGTGACGGTAACTTTAAGAATTCCTCCCTGTCCTTATCTCAAACCTCGAGCTGTTTTTTTTTCTTATATTTCTCCCCTTATTCTTTCGGAGGGTGGGGGGAGCGGGAAAGAGACTGCGTAGTCTGGTCCCGACTGGGACTGAACTACGACAATCAGATTTATTCACGTCTGGTAATTTGCACCATTTTTGCCAGATAGAGAAATGGACAAAGTAGTTTAAAAATATTAGCATCATTAGCACCCTTCTTTTGGATACAAGGTTGAAATAAATTACAGATTACAAACCAATTTATGGCTTACAGTTTTATATTTAGGTTTCTGTAGGTCCTCTGTAGTTTTATATTCTTATTTATTTTAGAAGAGGTGAATTCTAATGCCACTGAAATTAAGACAGATCCCCAGAGTCATGCTGTGTAAAGAAAGGTATTAATGCAGGAGGTTTCCTAGGTTCTCTCACGGTAAGCAAAAGAAAGAAAACATTGTTTAACTATTAAACTGTTGCCTAAACTTCCATAAGTGCTCCTGTTGAGTGCCTGCACAGCCTTCCCTTACAACCTCAACTTTGCCCCAGACAATCATGCAAACCAGAGCTTGATGGTGGGTGGTACACCACCACCACCACACAGCTGTTGGCCTTTAAGGTGATTTGTTTAACTCAGAAACACACTGTCTCATGGAAACCTATGACAACTTAATAAAATCATTTCAAGATGACTGAGAGACACATAGAATGCCTAGATCAGAGACCACCAAGGACTAGCTGTGCCAGGTCATATATGAAGAGCCCAAGGAGACCATGGGTAGAGCCAGCTACCAAGGTGAGAAGATGCATGTGTAGAGCCTAGTCCAGCTAGGTAAGAGTGCAGCCACATGGGCACCCTCGCTCTACCGCTTCTTGAGCTGCATGGGAGACCATGAGTGCCCGATGTCTTCGACGGCTGAAAACGTGGTGGGTCCTCTGGTAACAGGTCAGTATACAAATGAGCCAGTGTGATTAATGTTTCCATGACTATGAATTCTGTCATCATATTAGGTAATATGGTGCTTTTGTATGATTGAGACATTATTAATAAGATATATAACAATAACTGGAATATTGGTTTATGTGGTAACAGCATAACTCCATATGGCTTGTGTTAGTTGTCATTCAATTCAAACATCAATCTCTCTCTGCAAATCAGTTAAGGTGTAGTGTTTTAGTTGCCCTGCAACACATGCTGTTTACAGCCTGATCATCTAGCAACCTGCTATGTGCTCCCTGGCATGTTTCCTGCTTGTGAGCCACTGGAAAATTCTTTCTTTATTAATATTTCAGCTCTTAGCATAAATACTTTCACACATTCCCCCCCCAAAAAACACCAATACCAAACCCCAGTGTTTTGGACTCCCTGATTATTGTTTTAAGTCTAACTTTCCAGACACAGTTTTTTTCTGTTTTCCTTATTTATATATAGTTCCCACTTGGTGACTATAATATTTTTAGTTCTAGCTGCCTCCAGGAGATGAATCATTTAAAACTAATTTTAATAGATGTAACTATTGCTCTTAATATAGTATATAAAAATAATATCTAATATTTCTTAAGGACAGAGTCAGGTAAGAATACAAACACTAATTTAGCCTGTGTGAATAATTAGTACAGACAGCATAGGTCAACTCAGTTCTATGCTGACGTAAGTGGAAGTTAAAAGATAACAAAATGTCAAAAGGAATATATACCGGGTCTTTCACATAGGCAAAATTTTTTAATGAAATTTCTTGCATGCTGCTTCAGTATTCAAAAGCATATGAGATGAGATGGTAAAGTATAATATCTGATAACATTATATAAAGAGATTTTCTATTGTTATGGTAATTTTTTAAAAAGTGGTTTCTAGCACTGAGCATATACCACTGTACTTCAGCAAGTCCTTTTCAGAAACCTCTTCCTTGAAACTTGACTGATGAACTTAACTAAGTTTTTGCCTTCATAGTTCATTTCTCTGTTACTTTTTCTTTGAGATAGTCTTTATTCTTGATTTAGTGTTTGTATCCTTCTATCTCTGTTCTAATTTTGAAATCATATAATCAGCATTTCCACATATTTCATAGATACATGTGAATTTGTCACATGTCTTAATTGTTTTGTTCTAAACTTATATGTATTGCATAACTGAGCTAAGTAAATTTGTTTTAATCTGCTTTTTTTCTTAAGCAAAGGTAGGTTTCTGATTTTGATAGATGATACACCTTGATAGGTATTTTCACGTCAGGACTCCAGTATGTTGCTTCCAAGGTGCTTGCTGGTACAGAACACTTTGATTCTTCTTTTGAGTTCCTTTTTCCTATTCTTTTCAGCATAGCTCCTGTTTTTAAAGTTAAATGTTAACATGTAGATTTAATTTGTCTTGCTTTCTTCTATGAAAACACTACTTTTGAATGCATATTTGTCAGAGTTATAGAAAACCTTACTGCCTGCAACAGTCTTGTGTACTGCCCAGGACTGAATCAAGATTTGCTTTTCCTCTTGCTGCAAGCTCTGACTAGTTGCTTTAAGAATGGCTCCCTTACAACGCCTGAAAAATTAGGGTTTGTATCTTATGCATATATTACATTCAGAAAAACATAGAATCATAGCATAATTATGGTTGGAAAAGACCCCTAAGATCATCAAGTCCAACCATCAATGCTACACCACCATGTCCACCAAACCATGTCCTGAAGTGCCACGTCTACACATTTTTTTAACACCTCCAGGGATGGTTACTCCACCACTTCCCTGGGCAGCCTGTTCCAATCCTTGAGAACTCTATAAGACAGTGATTGAGATTTTGCAGTGCAATCTGTCTGAGCTTCCTTAGTATGTCAGAGTCATTGCTATGGCAAGATAATACTTCCTCTTTTTGAGCATGAACTTTTAATGTTTGGTTGAATACAACTCCATAATAGAACTCTGTTTTTACCAATGTGATAAACTATGTTGCTTATACCTGATTGTACTATGTGTCTCATGTCTGACTTATTTGTACCAAATGCCATGTGTGCCTTTTATATGAATTTTTCATGAAGAAAAGTAGCCCTTGACTTAAAACACAAATTTGTATATCATTGAGAACTTTACAGAAAAGGGAAAAAAAAGAAATAAAAATCAGCACATTTGTAAATTACCATCATACTCTTTTTTTTTTTTCAATCCATAAAAAGTCTGTTCTAAGATTATAGAATATATAGAACATCCGTACTCTGTTTTGTGCATAAAACTGTACAGATTGATTTCTTCTGAGGCCTAGAGACTAGGCAAACAATAGAAAAGACAGAGAACAGTCTCCTGTTTTTAATAACTGTGCTTTCCTGGGTTGTGTTAAATTCTTATAACTTTCAACAGATTCAAGTTAAACAACAGGAATTACAACTTATTATTATTCTCAAAGAGTAACATCAGGGCTTTTTGTTTGGTTGGTTTTATTTTTTTAACAGAAAGGGTTTTATTGTTACTAATAGCTTAGGATTTTCAGTAACCTTATATATATATTTAAAACTGCACCAGACTGAAGAGAAGAAATTACTTGTCTTATCTTTTTCCTTGAAATCTTAATTGCAATAGAACAAATATTAAATATTTGAGCACACTAAAAGCATCATATTTTTAAGTCAGCAATAGATACTCTCACAGTAATATTACCAGGAAGTAAATGTGATGGGTTTAAACTGGCACATCAATCAAACATTCTATGAAAAGCAGATAGAAAAGAAAAATGGCTATTCTGTGTAATAACACCTGTCATGTAGATCTTTGAAAAAAAGTGAAAGTATTAGCAAAGTCAGTGAGTCAAAGTCAATATTTAATCAGACTAGCATACTGAAAGAGAGAAAAAAAAGATTTACAAGTTAAGTAACCTTCAGAGCAGGAAAAAAGAGGTTGTTTTTTTTTTTAATAACCAATTCACTAAGCAAAGACTTAATAGTGTGTCTATGTCAGTTTTACAACTGCTGTTGAGAAATAACTGCAGATTGTGTGTGCAAGGTGACAGTTTTTCCCCTTCAAAACAGCTCAAACATATGATGAGAGAAAGAACAGATGTAAGCAGCTGTAAAAATCATATGTATTCTTGAAATGTTGATCCAGAAATATCCCGAAGTTCTGACTGAGCCCCCTCATATGTAAACAGCAGTTATGCTAGGTCTTGTGCAAATATGGTTATTTGAAACCTTGTACAAATAACTATTACTAATAATGTCCTTCTACCATAGGAACATCTTTCATAATGTTATATTTTCTTTGTCTTCATGGCACGACGGTAGGACCTAAAATACAGGCATATAGTTTAAAGAAATTACCCTCAAAAAAAAATAGTGTTTGATCTCCTTGCAAAATGCCCTTAAGTATATCCTTTGAAGGAACAGAAGATCTTTGTATACAATACATATATCTCAAAGCATAATAGAGAAAGTGATATGCAAAAAATGTAAGTGCTTACAGAATTCAGGTAGGGCCATCTCATCATCACCAACGCTGAAACATCAACATCCAAGAATGCCATCTGTAACATGGATGGAGTCTGCCTAAAACTGAATATTTTGATATTTGGAGAGTTTTGTTTGTTTGTTTGTTGTGTTATTGGTTTGGGTTTGGATTGGTTTTGGTTTGGTTTTTTTTTAATTTTTTTTTTTTATACTGTTTTTTAAAAAGTATTTTATATATTTAAACACATTGGAGTATTAGTCAAATTTCCTGACGTCAAAGGCAGCTTATAGAAAAAAGTATCTATGAGAGGCACAAGATGTACTCACGACCTCAGGCAGGAGGTTTAAGAATGGTACACAGCAGCAGGGGAGGGCTGTATCTTGCTGGAGGTCTTACCTGAGGGGTGCAGGCCTGCATCTGGGCTGGTGATAGGCAAGTTACTCCCTGATTTGCAGCCTCTCTGACTAACATGATGTGACACCAACAGGGGAGATATTATGGATCTGTTTAAGAGATGTAGAAAACTCGAGAGAGATAGGTGCACTGCTCCTAAATGTATATGCTTGCACCTTCTCTTTTTGTCTCTCCATCAAACTTTAGGCATGTGATACCTCCTTTGCACATAGGTGGAATGGTCAGTATGATTTTCTTAAGTATCAGTGTGTTTACATAAGAGGGCATTTAGATAAGTGGGGACAGCAGCTAGAAAATGTTTTTGTCTCCAGTTTTTATTTTTAAACTTTCAATCGAAGTATAACATAAATCCACTAAAGCCTCATTTGCCTTTATGAAGAGTTTTGCTTTGGAGATTCTGATGATTAGATGCAACGGTAATGAATTCTGAGCACGGAAATGATGATGTCTACTGCCAGCAACAATCATGCAAATTTGTAAATGTTTACAAATTTGCAAGCTAGACATATGCACCACTGAGACCAATATTGTAGTGCTATATTTAGCTTGTTCTTATCCCCCCATAAGATACATATACAATAGTAACTTCAAGAGAACAGCATGTGTTCAGTTTTCTTTAGATTAATTTTTTTTTACTTAACATAAGTTCACAGAAATATATGAGGGTTTGAATGAAAGACAAGGAGGTGCAAGTCCAGATGTAGGAAGGAAAAGATGAAAGAGCTCACTGGACCTGACCTATTTTTTTCCTCAGTAAAACATTCCAGAAATGAAAGTCCAGTGCCCTCTATTGCCAGCTGTAGTGATTGCTTTGCTTTCTTGGCGTGTCTAACGCATTTGAAGAGAAGCTCTTGTTAGTCTGCAAGAAGAGGGTATAAAAACAAGAATGCAAAGACAAATGATTTTAACATAATAAAAATGCATGTATTTTAGTCTAGCTCCATAATTTTACTAATCCACTCTGAAGTTTCAAATTAAAGGTCTAGGATCCTACTTTATCTTAGAAGCATTTAAAATGTAATCTGTATTCACTCAGACGTTCCTAATGGTGAAAGTGTTTTGTCATGCAGATGCTCATTGTTTAAGATAATATGCTTGTATGCATTTTGGAAGGGAAGTCACTTACAAGGGAAAATATTTTAAGCCTTAAAATTTGATTTGGAAAAGGAATAGAACCTTTGCAAGTGTACATAAAAGATACTGAGAATGTGACAACACGATCTTTGGTGACTAACCCGCAGCAGCAACAGCTCTAGTACTTTCTGACTGGTGGGGATTTCCCCCCCGAGGCCTGCTGTGCACATGGGCAGGGTGGCTGTGGTGCCAGGCCTGGAGCTTCCTGGGGAACCTTAGCCCAGGATCAAGCTCGGAGTTGGGTATAAGTTTCTGGTGGAGGCAGACCCTACTGCCCCCAGGGAAAAGCTGTTCCTGAACTTGAATTTATGCCCACTAAGGCAAAGCAGAGAAAACGTGTCATTGCTTGCACAGTCAAGGGAGCTGACAGAAGTGAGTCTCACTTGCAAGAAAAAGGTGTTCTGAGAGACATGGCCAATAACCACATCTCCACCAAAAGATGTGCAGATAATTAAGTGGAAGGAGAAGTTTCACTTTTCATCAAAGTGAAAATGAATCTGCTCTCCAAGAGCTGTCTTATTTAATTGCAGTCATTTAGACATTTTTTGGGAAAAAAAAAAAAATGCAACAGGCAAAGTTGTAAAGTCTGCTGGCAATGGGAGAATGTAATGGAGGAAAAATATTAGAGAATCTCATCCCCTCATGGACACATAATAAAACTTTCACTGTGTGAACATCAACTTAAAAAAAAAAAAGTGACCAAGATGACTATAGAGATAGCCCCATTAATTTTTTGTTAACTTCTAACGTCTATCTTTGTGTCTTTGAAGCATAACAAAATACATTTTTATCCTTTCTAGGTTTTCATTGAAAGGGTTCTTTTCTGTACTGACTGTTTTCAAGGCATCTCCAGCTGTGCAACTGCCACAATAGGTCATGCAGCTTGCGCTTCTGATGTTAGCAAAACCAGAGAAAATAGAGAAGACCGCCCTCTTAAACAGGACTTTGTTTTTGTTATTCTGCATTGAGACACCACTCAGCTTCTGTTATTTCTTGCTTTTACAGGAAGTACAAAGGGATTAATTGTCTATCTTAATCCCTGACAGCATCCAGGCCTCTACAGTGGGCAAAGTTAAATATTGATAGATATTAAATTGATAAGTGAGACATGTCCTAAGTATTTGGCCAACAGTAAGCTGAAAAATTACTTGGGGAGCAAAATATAAAAAGTCAACAAGTTTATAAATTTGAAAGCGTGCACACAGAGTTGATGTTATCTGCAAAATTCAAAGCATTAAGATATTTGTGCCTTTAAACTGTGCCTGTTTGTATTGATGGTAACTTTCTTGGCGATAAAAAAAAAAATCTATAAAAATGTACTAGTACAAAGTAGAAGTTCTAGAATTCAATTCTGAGTAAAATAAATGCCAATATTGCCATTGGTATTACCTTAAAAAGTACAGTAAAAATATTTTTAAAGTTATTTTTAATTCCAAAGGAAATTCATTTGAAACATAAACATAACAAATATTCACACAGTATGTCTCCCACTTTAATACATAAAAATATGTAAAATATAGATCTAATAGGTAATTTACTATATACCAATGTAAATAATTCTGAGCATGTGTTTTGCCTGACACTCGCTTATGTATTCTGGACATATCCAAAAAGGGAAAATTACTCAACAATGCAAATGTGTTTTCTATACCAGGTTTAAACATCATTTGGCTTAAAAAAAAAAAAAAAAAAAAAAAGATTGAAAGCTTTTTCTTTAATAATACAAAATAGACATGATGGGCCTTTGATGTGCTCTTGCAAGATGTACTATAGAAAGGTTATTAGTATAAGAAAGCCAGGTATTTTAAAACAGTATGTATCCCAAGTGTAGTGTTGATCACACAGAGCTGGAAAGCAAAGTTAAGCACTATTAATCTTCAATGAGATTTCTGGTTATTTGCCACACTATGGCAGAGAAAAGTCATTTGGCTCCCACATTAGTAAACTGTTCTTTCTCATCACTTTCACTGTAGCACTTAAAAAGGCTGACAACAGAGGCACAGAACAGATTAATTAGGTATTTAGGATGGACGAATATCAATCGTGGTGTCTTACCAAAAGCAAATAATACCAACATTTTTTTTTCAGATTTATCACAAATGACACAATTTTCCATCTATGTGATTTTCTGAAAGTTTTCTTTCAGAAAAAAAAGATAATTTCTGAGGCTGCTCCAAAGGTATTATCAATGTTTAGTTAATGAATTCGGATTACATTGACCATATTAACTTTTAATATGCAGCCATCAAAGATTTGATCAGGGTTTTAGCACAGACACAATTTCAAAATTTTACTAACAATCCATCTTTTGTTTGTCCTGGAGTCAGTTTTGTTACACGTGATACCTGATTAGTGCTCCTTAGATTAATAAAGCACAACTTTGGTTTTGGTGAAACTCAGTGTAACGCTACTGACCCAAATAAGGAAATGGATATGGGACAAAACCTGAAGCTTTTGAAGCAAGCCATAGTGTGAATGTGCAATGTTAATATAAAATTACAATACATGCTACTTCGTGACCTGGTAGATACAACACTGGCTATTAGTGAGTGTTGGTTACTCAGTTCTATTTCTCAAGGCTTGAAGCAGGGTCAGCATTCAAACTTCATTTATTTTGGACATAATTACTCTTTTTAGGAGAATTCCTCAGTAACTCTGCTTATCTCTTAATTGAAAAGAATAAGCTTCCTCCCCTACCCCGTAATTAAGAATGAGTGCAAATGAATCTAGTTTGCATTTGATTAAAAAAAAAAAAAAAAAAAAGTTCAAAATGCCTCCTCCCTCTTTAAATTCTACCTTTACACAAAACAGTTTGGGTATCAGATAATGCAGGGAGATGTCAGTCTGATTTCTGTTTTTTTTAGCTGAAAACAGTGGTAAAGACTGGATGAATTACACAGTTTGAGAATACATCTAGACTGTCAGGTCCTGGTTCAACATACTGTAAAAGTGCAGGGCTCGATGTGAACACTTTTGACTGAGAATGGCTGCAGGGTGATCTGTGGCAACATGGAGCTCAGCAAGCTTTTATTCACTCTATTTCTCCAACAGCCTTTTATGCGGGCACTAAATTCTGTGTAAATGGCTAAAGCACCACAGCGATCTGAATGAACTTTTCTGAACTTGTCTACAGTGATATTAAAGTTTGTCCTGCAAAGCTGGTGTTGATGTACTCTCTAGAACTCAGTTCTAAAACTGAAATCCTACAACACCAGCAACACCCTACTGAGAACTTCTATTATGTGAAACAGCTAGGGATCTTTTCTACTCTTCCTATAGACATGCATATGCAGCTACTGCTTTTAGAAAATATGACACACCAGCAGACATTAGTGAAGCTTGAACACACCGTCTGGACCTGTAAGTATAGGATTTAATTCTGATTCACTGGTCACTCACGCATCTAAGCAGCTGTCTTCATTTGACCTTAGATTAGTTCTCAGTGTAGCAGTTTGGACAGACCTAACATTGAACATTTTAACCAGTGTTTTTTGTAATTGATTGCCAGCCCCACTCCCTCCAGCTCTTTTTCTTGATTATTAATTGTAGTCCAGAAATATGGCTAAAGAAATGGTACATCTGATGGAGTTTAACATTGATTAGTCACAGTGGTTAATAGATTTCCACAGAAGCTAAATCTTAATGAAATTTGACAAACAAAACTATTATTGTCTTCTCCACGAAGCTTCACCAGACTACTCCCCTCCCAGAATCTGCAGCACTTTGTCGTGAGTGGCCTTTTAAATCTATTTTAATTTGAAGTCATTGTGAGTGCTAGCACAGAAACAGAGTAAGCGTGTAAGCAAAAGTAGCACTGTAATTTTCTCTATCAGTTGACAGACTTACGGTAGTACAGTCTCTTTGTACCTCAAATATTTGACACACTTCCTCAAAAGGTCCGTAAACATTTCATTTGTATCAGTAGTTTTTGTTATTTGATATGCAGAAGGCATTTAATATGCAATCGCAGGAGATCACTAAATTGAATGGGAGTCATGAACATCTTCAGGTTGTCCATGAACTCAAGAAGAAGGAAAGAACTGAGACCGTCACCACACCTCCTATCATATAAGCCACATACAAACACTGGGTGATTAGGAAATTATTTTGACTGCTACATAGTTCGAGTAGTCTGAGCTGTAAGCAATGCCCCCTTCTGTGTTCTTCTATCCTTGCATATAGCAGTTGCCCGAACAATCTACCTGCTATCCAAAACAACTTTATTAGTAAAAACTGTATTTAACTTTGTTCTATCTTATTTTACTAGCCACCTATATCTTAAATTAGGCCATCAAGGGCAATGAAGCTGGTGAAGGGTATGGAGAAAAAGTCTTATAAGGAGCAGCGGAGGGAACTTGGATTGTTTAGAGAAGAGGAGGCTGAGGGAAAACCTCATTGCTCTCTACAGCTACCAGAAGGGAGGTTGCAGAGAGGTGGGTGTTGGTCTCTTCTCCCAAGTAACTTGTGATAGGATGAGAGGAAATGGCCTCAAGTTGCAGCAAGGGAGGTTTAGGTTGGATATCAGGAAACACTACTGAAAGAGTGGTCAGGCACTGGAACAGGCTGCCAAAGGAAGTGGTGGAGTCACCATCCCTGGAGGTGTTCAAAGAACGCGTAGATGTGGCACTCCAGGAAATGGTTTAGTAGGCACAGTGGTGTTAGGTTGATGGTTGGACTTGATGATCTAGGAGGTCTCTTCCAATCTTAAGATTCTATGATTCTGTGATTCTTTGGCACAGGCTGCATCTTTACTATGTTTCTTCCCATGAGAATAGAAATCTAATTCTATAGTCACCACACAAACAACTACCTCCTAGTATTTCCACCTGCCTATAAAAGCTGCCCCTTTTTCATAACTTAAATTCTCCATTAAAAGGATTACTTACTGAATGATCTTGTTTTTCCATAAAGCCAAGTGATGAAATACTTGGTATCGTTAAATTTCTTTTCATATTCTGCCTTCTTCAATAACAACAGCTGGAAAACCAAAGCATGAGGTAGAGAACCTATAAAAAATTACCCACTTTCCGCTCCTCAAAAAATCTACCATTCTCTCTTTATTTACTCTTGCTCCTACCTGGTTGAAGATTAATAATTTTGGTGTTTACATGAAAAAGTGTATTGTCCTATGTAATGTCATCTTTGACTATGCAGTGGAATTTTCTACCCCTTTGTAGCAGAAATGTGGACAATCTATTTCAACCTCTGAATTTATAAGCAATTTTATGAACATTTTTTTTTTTTTTGATATTGCAGATTAAAATAGTGACAACTCATCTACAAATTACCATTCTTTTATAAAACCTACTTACAGGTTAAGCTGTTAACCTCAAGTTAGCCGTAAGGGTATAACCTAAAATTCAAGCTGTCAAAACTTAAAATGATTAGCTGCTTGCCTTCTCTGTATTCACAACAGATGCTTTTATTTCTGGCATTAAAATTGTCAGTACTTTGAGACACTGTCTCCATAATGAGGGAACAAAATAAATTGCCATTATTTCTTTAGTCATAGGAGTATGCTCTTTCTTTTTTAGGGTGGGTTTATGGGTTTGGATTTTCTTCGTGATGAAATTTTCAAGAATTAATTTTAAAATTAATTGCCATTTACAAGGTCTTTCCTACATGCAAGTAAAGAACATTTCCATCTTCAGTAATGCTTTCTATTTTGAAGATTATTATGCCGTGAACAACTAAAAATGTTTAACCAGTGAGGCAATATAAGCTTATTTAAAATGGGGTAGAGGCATTGTTAACGTAATTGTTGTGGCTGTTTCAAATTTCCAGAGAGCTGCTGCACTTGAGGGCTCGTGATATATTTGCATTCTCCCAAAACACATAGTTAAGATTCTATTTTTCATTTATAAACAAAGGTTTCAGTTATTTCAAATTTTAAAAGTTGAGATCTAAGCAAAAGCTATCATACGCAGGACTAGATATATCTCTTGTGAGAGCTCTAATTATAGTTCTATTAATAAAAACTAGGTTACAATATGGTCCTTTGCTATCATTATGTAGACCCTGCAGATCTTCATTATTTTATAAATAAACTTCATCTGAGGACAAAGAAAAGATCTTTCTGAATAAAAAGATATTTAAGTAATATGCTCCACTTTTTAAAAGTTACTTCGAGTTTCAGCTTATTGCATGCCATTTAGATAGTAAACCACAAAATATCACTGAAGAAAATCATACATAATGTCTATGATTAGAAGGCAGAAAACACAAAAGTCTTTTTAGATTAAATTTTCCCATTTCTCCCATACTTTTAATTTACTAAGTGTTTTATCTCACAAACATTAAAAGACAGCTTTTGTCCTATAGTACTGAAACAATAATGTGTTGCTTATAGATGAGTCACATAGTGTAATCTTTAAAACACAGATTTTCCACTTTTGGGCTAGTAAAAGGAGCAGGAATTAAGAGAAGAACCTGCTTTTTAGAGAAGGTGTAAGAGAGACCTGTTTTTTTCTCCAGTTTTTTCCATTTAGAAGACTCCACGCAACCTGCCAAAAAAAGTTTGGAGAGAGACATGGCCTCATCCATAGCAATTGTAATCTTGCTGACAATTGCATTAACTTTTTCTAGATATCCTTTCATGGACTTCTTTGTAGCACTCCGAAGGTTTCTAGGGTCTGCACATCACAGACAGAAAACTGCCAAGATGGCGTGGTTGAGACTTTGTTATGGATTTCATGTTAGGGACTTGACTCTTTAGCTAAGAGGTAGCAGAGTTAATTTCTGAACTCCGCGCATGTGAGTATCTACACATGATCCAACTAGAATGTCACTGCATGCATGGCCAGAAGGATCCTAGGTCTTCCCTCTAGGACTGTGATTCAAACAATAGAGATTTTTTTTTTCCCCTCACAAATAAAACTTATATGTGGATACTTAAGTTATGCTGATGACACATAAATTAAAAAAAATCTAAAAAATCAGTGATTTACAATTTCTGAGATTAAAAGCATTATTTGTACTTACATTGCTGGTCATGTGAAAGCAGTTTGCAAATGTGAGTATTTCAAAGCTTAGCCTGAGAATAAGCATACTGACGTACAGGTACTCGAGACACTGAATTTTCAGGATATTAATACAGCTCTTCGGGGGGCAATGCACTATAGACCCAAGACAAATGAAGATTTACAACATTTAGAACTAAGCAGATATTTTGAATCCCATAAATAGCAGGGGGAAGTTTAGCTATAGAGGGCGAAGTGGATGGGTGGAAATTATATAAAACAATTTCATCCAACCCTAAGTATTTTACAGTTGACCACTAAGCTGGATTTCACTATTCATAAAAAAAAGAGAAATGAGTGATGTAATATATTCTTCTATCTTAATTCCAACTCCATAGTCTAATCTGCTCAAGACAGCACCTCTAGAACCACAAAGGAGTAAATGCAAACCAATTCTTCAATGAAAGTAATTTATTTAACACTTTTACAAAGCTAACAGTGATGAGAAATTTCTAAGCAGGAGCTTAGAAACGGCTAGAAACGGAGATGGATTTGAACCACTGAAAACAAGTCAGAAGAAGGAGGATAAGCTGTAGATTTCACGTGGAGATACACTTTTGTGTTTTGAAGACCACCTCTCCCAAAACATCTTGATCTTTAGAAGAGAAACACAGTCCAAGGACAGCACACAGCTATTAACTATGACCGCTCATGTTACAGCACAATGCAAGCAGGGCCTCCTAAATTTCTGCTCTGAAAACCCTCAACAGAAATAAAGCTTGCATGGTACTTCACTGCACTGAGGAGCAAACCATGCTTAATGCATGTATACCACAAGGGCATCCAGCACGTATCACTAAGCTTACCAGACACATGTAATTTCCCATTTCAGACCAACTATTCTATTGTTATACATAACAGTTTTGTAGGACAAGAGTAATCCATCCAAGATTTAAAGATCAAGATTTGATCTTTAAATTGACTGTTGTAGATTGATTGTTGAAAGAAAAAGACTCTGTCCAAAACACAGGCGACACATGAGGCAAAGAAAAACTTTAACCACAGTGCCATAAAAAATTTACCTTTTTTTTTTTTTTTTTTGCAATAGTATCATGTTGCTGACTCATTTCATTTGTGCTTCACCACTTCCCAGACCTTTGCTTTGCTTTATTATTGCCAGCCCGGTTATCCTCCTTTCTGTATGCATATATTTTACTTCTGTCCTAAATATAATACGTCACACTTCTCTTGTAATTCATCGATCAGTTTGAGACCATTTGTTCAAGATTGTATTTCATCCTGATCCAGTCCTCCAAACTGCTGGACATCTCTACTATAAAGATGCTAAGCATAAACGTATGCTGTGTCAGTCATTTGAATCACTATTAGAAAATGGTCCAAACCACGGAAAATTCCTGTGGGACTCCCTGTTTGACTGAACCACTGCTGAACATGCTTTTCAACATCATGATAGTCATATTCATGGTGATCTTTTTTAATAAAGACAATCAGATGGGACACAATCAGAAGCCAGACTAAACAGAAGATACATCACAGCTAATATTTCATTGTTGTCTATGGGCAATTATTCCCTAGCAGATAAAATGACAGATTATAGGATTGATTTAGTTTATACTGGCAAATACAGTTCAATAATTATCTCTAGGAATTTCAGAAACATTTAATCAAGTTAATAGTTTGAGCACAATTTTTCCTGTGTATTAAAGATAAAATTTTATACTCTCGAGGAGGCTCCTTTAAATAAGTTAGTTATTTGCTCTTTTTTCTCATTATGTTTGAGATCTTTACCATTCTGCAAGAGTTCACAAAGATAACTATTTCAAAATGTGTTATAATTGACTTTCATAATTTGCTGACGGGATCAGACCTCTTATCTTTGACCTTGCTGCTCTCCAATTCATCTGGTTTTGTGATTGCAGTTAGAAACAAGAAAAGACAAGCCTAATAGAAGAAATTCCTCTGTACATTAGGAACATAATAAAGGAATCCAACAAACAGTAACACATCTGCATTATTAGTTTGAGAAAAAGCACAGTAAATCAAAGCAGAGAACATTTTGAGAGGAGGATGGCTTCTCACATTCTGACTGCTACTGAAAACAAGGGAATAAAATTTGGATATTTTTTTCTAATAAATCAGTCAACTGCATTCAGCAATACCTGAAACTTGTAACTGTTCTCTTGAAAATTAAGCCTCAGGGGAGGAATATCAGGGTTTTTTTTTTTTTAAAAGATATAAAATATATTTTGGTTTATAAATTAAAAATAAAAAAATAATTACCTTGGCAAACTGTGCATTTATCCATTTTGTGAATGTTTTCTTTTGAACATCTTCCCGTTCATCTGCCAGAGAAAAGTAAAGCATTTCATTAGAATTATTCAAGAAAATAGTACAATATTATTGATTAAAGCTTTAGTCTTGGTTTGTAGTAAAGCTACTACTAATAATTCAAACATATTCAGGTTTTCTATTTGGATACATTCTGTCCTTGACAATTACATCAATATATTTATGAAAGCCTACAGGTTCCCTTCATAGTCATGGTCTATATCCCTAGCTCATCTCAGCCATTCTGTGATGTGTTTTCTTCTGAAAGGGAGCATGTTGCAATAGGATCTGAAATACCCGATTCAAATTTTTAATTTCATGTAAGTATAAAAAACCATGTTACCCAATGGTTTTGGCAGCAGCAAAACTCTTCTACAGCACTTTTAGAAAAGTACTTGAAATAACAAGTTTATATGCACATCCTCAAATTCCTTGAGGAAGTGAAGCCTTCTGGATCACAATGATAGTTCTCTATTGGCAGCCCCTGCCATACTTTATATCTTTTCTGCCTTGCAGCTATTTATCTGTGACAATTTGTGATATATTTTTCCTGCAGTAGAAAAAGAAAAAAGAAACCCAGACATTTGTTCAGCCATATATGAAATTCCTTCTCAATTCTTTAATATGAAAAACATTGTAGAGGGAGATTATTATCTTAGGCCTCAATTTCTATATCTAAGGTCTTGACGCAGAACTGGACACACAAAGGTACAATTCTGATTTATTTTACGTAGGTGGAAAGAGAAAGATGCCTTCAAATTAGAACCTAATCACTATTTGCTCAAAAAAAAAAAAATAAAAAAAAATCTATTAGGCATCATCCCTGAAATAACACAGAAGGGCAGACCTCTTTGTATGACAAAGTCAAACCAAATTAGAATTCAAGGGAATACGTGGAAAAGGCTGCAGAATGCTTATACTAAAATAAAGCTCACTCAATGCTGCCTTTTGGTTTGCAGTAAAATCTCTACACTTCTTAAATAAAAAAGGATATTAAATTCCCAGCTGAAGTGTTCAGCAATTAATAATGTTAATGGATTCAGATGAATTTGAAAGGCAGGTATGGATGAGCTAAATGCACAGCATTAATAAGGTACTTTGCTTTCCCTCCCTCCACCCCTCCAAGGAGACAAGACAAGGTAAATCTTTTAATACAAATACATCTTTTGTTTTAAAATTTCATCTCAATAGCACTTCAAAAGTACCTTCCGCAAGAATGTTTTTCATTCTCAAGAATAAAATATATTAATGAAAAAATAATACTGAAGTTTGTTAAGCCACTTTTTCATTATAAAAAACTTCTGTATACAAGCAATTAGTGTATGCTAATTGCTTTCAGATGATCATGAGTGAAAAGATTTATAATAGTATGACTGGAAACATACCATAGAAGTCAGGCACTATATATATTCTGCCACTGATATATGACTATTTGCTATAATAAAATTTCTCGAATTCTACTGTTGTCTATCCCAAGTAATGCTGATTGCTTCATCCTTTCACTGAAAGTTTTAGTTGAATAGCTAGAGGTTCATCAAAAAGCAAAAGCATGTGGAGGAGATGCATGCTTTTCGTAATAAATGATGCTAAAGCTGTTAAAAATTTTATTTTTCCCCACAAGGATTGCTTCCCTCTTTGCTACCTCTTAGTAAGCTGTTTATTATATAGTTTTGACTTATACACAGAAGAGAAGAGGCTGTGCGAGCAGCCAGGGATCGGGTGAGGAAGGCTAAAGCCCTGATGGAATCGAATCTGGCCAGGGATATAAAAAGCAACAAGAAAAGCTTCTACAGGTATGTAGGGGACAAAAGAAAATCCAAGGAGAATGTAGGCCCCCTCCGGAAGGAAACGGGTGTTCTGGTTACCCGGGACATGGAGAAGGCTGAGGTACTCAATGATGTTTTTGCTTCAGTCTTCACCGATAAGGGCTCTTGTCTCACCACCCAACTGTGTGGTTTAATTTTTTTTATTTTTTTTTTTTTTTTTCCCACAAAGATACTGCCAGAGATTTAAGTGCTAGTCATCAATTAATTCATGTCCAACAAGCTAATAAAAAACAGGGTTTCCTGAGGAAAATGAGAGTTAAACCCACAATTTGAACATTTGAAAGTTATTCAGAGTTCAGGCAATGCTCTGCTACCTTTGCAAACACAAATCTATTTCAGTGCTGTTATCTTTATACAGAGATCATTTCAAGCACTTTTATCTCTAGATGCTTGCTCTGTCAAGTTTTTACCACAGCAATTTGTTAGTGGCAGCCTCCTAACCTAAAAATCAGCCAATCTTTTGGTAATGCATGGCATGATTTCCCTCTAGTAAGCATGATGGTTTTTAGAAAAATATGTTCTCCTAACCCAGATTTAGAGATTGAATGCTAGATGTGGAAGCTGAATGACATTTGTCTGGGTGCTGTAGAAATGTGCCAAGAACACTCAGCTGCCACTTTCATAACGCTGTGTTTATAACACATCCTTCAGCAGCGAGCCGATGAATGGCCTTGCAGGTGTTTTTACTGTAAGGCAATAAGAATAATCAAATGGCCAGGCAGGTAATTCCTTCAGCTATTCAAGGATAATATAGTATGTTTACTTATTTTCTTTCAAGCTGGAAGAATTACAGGATAGCATACTGTCTCTCTTCAGGTTAAATCTAAAAATGAAACACTGTGGATCCTGAATTCCTTTATCACAGTAATAATGTGATCACTTCCCAGAGCAAAAATATGCTTTTCTCAAAATGCTGGACATTGAGTGGAACAGGCTTAACCTCCTTTCTGTAGGTTATCAACTCAGAAAATGAACACACTGAGGTCTACAGAAAGCCTTACAGTGGAAAAAAAAAAAAAAAAAAAAAAAGTCCTGACCTCTGAGATTTGGCTGCTTTTCATGCACTAAAGCCTGTACTACTACTGTGCAGACCTTGTTTCTACAACACATTCACAAATGGATCTTGCAGTTCTGATATATTTCTGGTAGGGTGAGCATCCAGCTTTGCAACTGTGAATGTAAACCTCTTGAATTAGCTAATGGCACATTTGACTTTAAAAATATTTTTCCAGGTTACAGCTCATAGAAAATTATGGCTAGAAAAGAAAGTGCAGTATTAATGGAGCTAACCATCGGACAAAGGACAGTTCTAAGATTTAATCAGGTGGCAAGGCTAATAGAGACAAGTGGTACACTGAAGAATGCTTAGGAACATGCAATCAGGATTCAGCAGAACAAAGATTTTCTTATTAATGGCAAGTGGTTACCAGACAACTTTTCTAGATACTTAATAAAGTAGTTCATGTTTGCAACCTACTTCTCAAATAAAATTGCCTTCTATTTTCCACAGGAAAACCCAGCATTACGTTGTCATCTCTTCATAAACTAGACTTTTTTTTTTTTTCCCCAACAGACCCCTCCTCCAAATACCAGCAAACACATTAAACAAAAAATGGAACAGGAAAAAACAAAAAATATCTACTATACTCTAGATACTATTCTGAAAGCATACAGCACTATTAACAAGTCATAAAAACCCAATACTTTTAAACAATTTGAGCTGACAAATATGAAGCAGATTTTAAATGAATAAAAGGTTTAGAAAAAATACAGTATCTATGTCACTACATCATTCCATTTGTATGATATAAGCCACTTTGCCACAGAAAACATGGGGTCGGGGAAGCTTCCACTCTTTGGTGAAATCCTCCTCTATTTTTCTAGAGGATCTTCAGCCTCTCTTGCTCTTCACACACCTGAATAAATAGTGCTTTCACAGGGTGGCTGAGGTTGGAAGAGACCTCTGGAGGTTATCTGGTCCAAACCCCCTGCTCAAGCAGGGTCAGGTAGAGCAGATTACCCAGGACTGTGTCTAGTCTGTTTCTGAATACCTCCAAGGATGGAAACTCCACAGCCTCTCTGATTATAGACTGCAACATCAAGACTGCATCTTTCCTACCATCTGCATTCTGCCTTCCAGAGATGTGGGTGGTGGTTTCCAATGCAAGTAGCTCAGGAAACTCTCCGCCAGAGTAAGTACAGCCCATTTTTGAAAATTAGAAGACATTCAACAAAAGTGCACTAACAGTTCAGGGATGTGGGAAAGGAGCCATATCCTCAGATTATAAGGTTTAATTTGAAACAAACAAACAAACCAACCATTGCCTTTAAGGTGTCAACAAGGACATTACATAATACGTGTAGAATGTTTGAACCACTGCAGAGACAGGCAGTGATAGGAGGCTTGGTTGTGTGACAGAAGATTTTATTCAGTCTTCAGCAAGCAGTTCCATCAAAGGTTGGAACACAAACAGGACAGAAGGAGACTTGTGCTGTTCTATTATCTAGTGTTGCCTTGAGCTGGGTTAAACAATAACTGAATAGCTATGTTTTGTCTACTAGGAACTATCAGAAAAAAAAAAAAAAAAAAAAAAAAAAAAAAAAGAAAAAAAGCGGGGAAAAAAAAAAAAAATAAAAAAGTTCCCTTGTACTAGCTGGAAACTTTGAAACAATGGTGTTAAGGCAAGTGTCAATTTCTTCCTTCATGGCAAATGCAGGTTCATCAGAACACTGCACTGTAGAGAATAAAACCATCAAAATTGCTCTTTGATTTTCTAGCAGCCAAACAATGCAGATTTAGAAAAGGCCAGGATTTTCTTCAGTGAGTGGGAGTGAGTACCAGCAATGGCAGGAGCTCTAGGAACAAAAGAGGCCACAGACAGTCATATTATTGATACTCTGGCTCTATTGACTCACTATTCTTAGAGATTTCCAGCACACTGTTACCACACTCTGCCAGTAACTACAACTGCTGAGAAATGTTCCCTTCCCATTCTTGCTTATCTGAGGGGGGGAGAAAAAAATCAATGCAATACAATGACTGAATGATGTTTGAGTGGACTAGCTTTGATTTTTAGTCATTGAGGTCATCCAAGACATTCACAAGCTGACAGGAAATACAATAGATTGCTATGACAGACAGCCAATGATTTTAAGTCTATTGCTCACACAAGGCAATATGTAACATGCAATTCTTTGTCCATCTTCTATAAATATACTGATGAGCGCTGTGTTGATTTTATCTGAATACCGTTAAAACTTCCTGTGCTACCCCTTGAGTCTTTAGTGTGGAACCTGAGTCAAATCACCATAATCAAACCATCTCCGGCTTCGCAAAACACTGATGAACCTATTCAAAATCTAAGCAGAAATGGGAGACTTCAGCATACAGAAAATCCTCATTAATATAAAAAAAAAATGTTACAACTCAATCCTCCCAGAAATAGTATATCAACATTTTCTGAGGACATTTAGTAAGATTCAAGGCAAATTTAGGAAAGGAGCAGGGGTATTACTATACTAAAAAGGCTTGATCTCAACTCTGCTCCCCTCTAGTCCCCTCCTTCAATACAGGAACTCAGAGACAGGGATTGCATTTGCTGCTTAGGGGACAGAAAAAAGAATGTCTGTAAGATCCAACCTACAAGATTTCTACTGACACCATAGACCTAGATTGAACACCAGGCTGAGAAAGCCTTATATTCTTCTCATTTCATTAGGTTAGCTCAAATTGTTCTCTCATTATAGATATTTGAGGAAAACTGCTTCCTAACTTCTCCTTTGATTCTTTAAGGCATTACAAGTGTTTATATAAGGTCTCCTTCTTCTGACCTAACTTTCCCCAATTCGCTATTTAGGGAAAAACTACAGAGTTCATTCGAGGATGAGTATGGAAGTCAAAGGGTAGTAAAAGAGCAAGAGTGGCACAAAGGATGCAGAACACAACAGAGTGCTAGCCTGGAACAGAAAGAAAGAGAAAAAAGAAAAAAAAAAATGGGGAAGGGATGGGTGAGGCAGAGTGAGGTGGGGTGGAAGACAGAAGTGGAGGGAAACGCCTTTTTTCCCGGTTTAGGGGAAAAAAGGGAAAAAGACATATGGAGATGTAGAAGTGGAATGGGAGAGAGACAAACAATGGCAGAGACAAACTCCTTCTGGAAAGAAAAAGAGATGAAGCATTGGTATGTCGTAGTTAGAAGATCATATGCTGAGAAGCAGTGCATTTGAACAAAAGGGCCACCCAAGCATGTGTGGCAAACCCCAAATGTGATCTGCCTCCCCAGGCCATTAGCCACTTCCAGAAAGCAAAGAAAAAGATTTGACTAGCATCCAAAATGCTAAGATAACACAAACAAGCTACATATGATGTCTAATACAGTAACAGGCAGCTGTGAAATGTACAGATGGAACTAGGTTTGAATAAATTAATGTAATTTGCTGCATCTTTGTTAAAAACCCCACATAATTTCTCAGACTTTCCCCCTAAATAAATTGCAGCAGGTGCAACCTCCAAGACAAAAGCCAGAGCATAATTCCAATGGAATCAAAAAAAAAAAATAAAAAATTAAAAAAAAATTAAAAGAAAGAAAGAAAATAAGCAGAATTTCTGTTCACATTTCCAGAACATTTTAAGTATACACAACATGGGGTATTCAGCTCCAATTCATACATTGGTAATGGTATTCACAGCAGTTGTCCTAGTCCTAGTCCTTCTCTAGCCTATCACACACACACACTTTGGGAACTGATTGTACTTATTTCTGTCTATGGATTTGACCCAAGAAGAAGGAGCAGAACTCCTAATAGGCAATAGCCTTTCTGAAGGCCCCTATGGGGCTAGTAACTGTCTTCTTGCTGGCTGGCTGTAAAGTGGAGTAGCTAATGATTTAGCTGCAGGGCTAGAAAAGGGCCCTGATTTCGTATCTCCTCTCCTCAGAAGGGAGTAGGAACACAGTGGCAGCTGCTTTCTTCTCCCGTCTCATGTAACACCACACTGACTTTCAGGACACCCGCCTCAAATGCTGGCTACCCACCCCTGCCTGAGATCTTTCAGAATAAGGACTTGAATCAGTAGTATCCTAGTTATTCACAGCTTTGCAAACACAAGCTTTGCTGGTTTTGTTTGTTGGTTTCCTATCTTTCTTTTCTAACCAGCAATGATTTTGGATCCAGGAAGTTTTTCCAAAAGGGAAATCACTCCTAAAATGAAACCTAAGAGGGGGCAGTGTTGCGATACATCAGAATTCTGTGGGGAAAAAAAAAAAAAAAAAAATCTTAAAATTAAAGAACAATTCCTCTATGCCTGAGAAGCTGGTGCTCAAAAAGGAAGGAATTCTGCTTATGCCATAAATTATCTTTACATGGAAACATATAATTATTCATTTGGATATACAGCTTTGTATGAGCAGTGTTTATTATCTGTTTTTCAGTGTCATGTACACAATATTGACAAATGAAAAGTAAGCCTAATAATGTATTAATAGGACATGCTATTTTAGCATGACACCATCATTATAATAGTATTTTCTGAACACTGTAGATGATATATTACATCCTAAAATGAGGTAACGTGTTTGCTCAAACTCCCATCGTTGTTAGAAGTGCTATACTTTCTGAAACCACAGCAGTTTGCTGGAATTTGCAGAATATTGTATGATTTAACTATATTATCAACGTTTCGGCAGTCAGACACCCATGAAATTGTGTTGCCAGTATATCCAAGCACCAGTTGCTCCTTAAGCCCCAACTCTGGTTGTTGGTCTGCCTTGGACAAAAGAGTAATACTTAACTGACATTAAAAAAAAATAGGTTTGACTCTTTTGAAGAAGTAACTAAACACGATAAACAGATTAAACATCTTGACTGTGTTAACTCTGGTTTCAGAGGTTCTTGCTTTTAATCCATTTTTGTGCCTACCCAGAGAAGACAGGAATTGTTAGCAAAAGAGTGAGGGAATCGGGATCAGCTTTTTTTTATTTCCCTCATCAGAGGGAAAAAAAATGCTGCTGCTCGCAGAGGAAGGATGGCAGCGTTAGGACAGATTGATAGGCGCAGGCAGGTAGCATGGCAGCAGCAGTCCCTCTGTGAGCCCTAACATACAGCCAGCACTAGGAAAATCCTCATCAGTTAAAGACTAATAAAATTGGTTTGTGTACACAGCACGTTTAGTGACAACTCGTAATAAGCGTTGTTACTCTTCTGTACCAATGATCTGAGAATTGCTGAAACTAATTCAAAGTGAAAGTGAGCATTCTCACCTCGGCTGCTGTTATCAAGCCGGCTGGAAGCTAACCCCAGCATTATAAATGTGCCTGTCACCACTGTGGGAAAAGTTACATACCAGAAAACAGCAGCACTGGCAGATCCTGTATTTCAGCAATGTCACAGAAAAAAACCTCCGACAAAACCCACAAAATAAGAAACATGGTTTTGAAAAACTTTAAATGGCCCTAGCCTTTACAGTTCTCACCAGGAAAGTTGTTACATGCACTGTGAGGAAGAAAAATGTGATAAAGGAGCTGTGGCCAACAGCAAACTTTGTTTGCCAGGACATGGAAGCTATAGGTTTCTTGGGGTTTTTTTGTTCATTTGTTTGGTTTTTTTTAATTTTGGAGAGCAGTGTTTAATTGATCAGCAGGCCACCTCATAGTAAAGCTGTGACAGAGGCACTGCGTGGGACTATTGTTATAACAGAGAATAATTATAAAAAAAATTAAAAAGTTAAGGTTATATAACTAGATAAAATTACCTACAATTTTCATATTTATAACTTCTATGAAAAATTGTTTTTGTTTTGTTCAGAAAACAGATTATAAATGGTTACTGTTAGACTGACCATGTCTTTCCTTAGCTGGAAATTTTTACTGTCCAGGTTTCTATTTATGTTCAAATACAAACAATAAAGGACAAAAGACCAAGGATAGCAGGGCTTATTCATAAGCCAATCAGAATAGCTTACATTAGAAAGAGAAAACAGGAGCCTAAAAACTTTCCGAATGATAGACTGTCGACTAATAACAAATGAAGCTGAAAGAAGCATCAGGGTTTAAAATAGCTCATCAGTCTGAAATACGACACTAGTACCTAGTGTTTCACACAAGCTGCTGATATAAAAATGAAATCGCTGTACTGTTTTCAGCAAATGCCACCTAGTGATACATAGTTGCAAAACTTGCAAGTACTTTGACTTTTTTGTGTTTTCTCCCAGATTTTCTGATTTGCTTCTATGAAAAAAATCAGACATGGTCTGATTTATACGCTTTATATGGTCACAGGCCATCAAAATTCATGTCACACACATGCAGAACACAGACAGAGGAGGATGGGTTAATCATACGTGGGGACCAACATTTCTTTCAGTATCTCTTAAAATATTCATTACAAGTAACCATGCTAAGACCACATTGGTGGCTAACACCAGTCTGTAATAGTTCAAGTTATTTTTTTGTTCCTCTGTCAAAAGCAGTTAGAGAACAGGCTGTTCCAGTCTGCTTGAGTGACTGCTGTCTACTTTATTTCATCTAACCCAATTAGAGTCTGAGTTAATTAGTAGAGGCTGCCACTGAGACACATATCAGAGAAGTTTGTGTTTAATGAGAGCAAGGTATTAATATGCAATTGTTTACAATACACACGCCTTGTTCTTACAGTGAAGATACTGTCATAGCAATGCTGATAACATTTACTGGCCCACAGCTAGGCTTCACCTTTTAATTCATCATTTGCAAATCTTTGAAAGAAATAAAATATGCTTCTAAAAATGGCTGTATAAATTAACGGTAAGTGATCAGTGTTTTCCACTCCTGTTTTAACCTCCCCTGAAGTAGCCAAAATAATGATGAATATATCTAAATTAAAGTTATGATTTATTTTATTCAGAGAGAACTATTACAGATTGCGTGTTTTCAGGTCTCTTAGCTTCCTCTCACCATCCCCAAGCATCCTTCTCTCTCAAGAGGAGAAAAGAAAGGATAGTCAAAGAGTAAGATAAAGCATTAAAAAGCTCCCATTGATATTGATCAGCCTGGGGAGGAAGCTAACAGGATAGAATTGAATTCCTCCAAACCCCTTTTAATTTCACAGCTACTTTAGACTGTTTGTAGTGGCTTAACTGTACAAGTGACTGAAGAATGTTAAATTTTCAGAAATACAAATTACGGGGTCTGTGTGTATAATTAATTGGTATACTAAATAGGCTTGTCTCATATTACCCCACATTTAGGGAAACTGCTACTGTTTTATACAAGTGCAGGATAATACAAATTAGATAAAAGTTTAAATACCAGCACTTGATAGAAAACTTGGATTACAAAGCATGTTACACATGCATGCCCTACCCCTATATAAATGTAAAGCATTCTTGAAAGGAAACAGAAAGTCATTTAATTTCTAGACAGCTCATAAACAACATTTTACAAATAGCCATAATGTTTGCTGTAGATTGTAAGCAGTTCTTCCTTCAGCTTATTTTGAAGCTTCTAATTTTTCATTTAATATCTTTAGTTGGGAAGTGACAGAAAAAAGATTCAAATTGGAAGAGGGAAGGAGGAATAACATTAGAAATTAGAAAACTAGAGAAAATTAGGGGAGGAGGGTTGTCTCTTTTTGTTACTAGTATATTTTAAAAGGAGAACACAACAGAAACAGGTTTACTCTTCATCCTGAACATCCTCATCATTACAAAGAAAATGCACTTTTTAGTATTTTTAAGACAAAATGTAATAAATTTACAATTCAACAGTGTGCCACCACCAATAGTTCCAACCTTTTTTTTCCCCCCAGAAACCAGTGGGGAAAAACTATCATTAAATGGAACAGGCATTACAAGATGTAAAAATTACATCACTGTTTACAAGAGAAGCTCTTTAGGTAACGTACCATCCTTGTCTATCAAGTTATACCCTGCATAGCATTGGTTTCTGGTCCAATTTCTGCCTGTCAAGTACTGTGTTCAGAAGCAGGCAGCCTACAATACATGGGGGAGGTACAGGGATGTGTTTCTTTTTAAGTAGTAAGGCATAGATCCCACTAACAAACATATTAATGTCTGTAGTAACACCAGAACAACATGCTCTGTTGTGTGCTATTAAATATATAGTTTACAAATATGCAGATACTTCTCAGATTATTTTTAAGTTGTCTAAGGAGCTAAACAAAAGTACTAAGGAATCCTATCCAAAACTCATTGATCTGGCATTAGTATATTAGGCATCTGTTAAATCTGGAGAGTGAGTTCTGGGCTTGGCACAGAGTTCATCCACACCTGAGGATAAAGTGCAACATCTTAAAGTCATCTTGGGAGGGTGAAGTAGAAAGAATTGGGAAAAATAAAAGGAACAGGTATGTAGAGACAGCAAGGAAGAACGAGAAGATACATAATTCCATGTTAGCCATATCTTGAGTCATTTTTCAATGCTGGGGAAGGTGGAAAGTAAAAGAGGAAGCAGTTTTTAGAAAGATAACATAATTAGGTTTAGTAACATCTCCTGGAAATTATTACTCTATATCAGAATATTTGAAGCACTAATGAAATACTTGTTAAAAGTTGATTTAAGATTAGTACTACTCATCTTCTCATTAAGCGGACATTGTCTGAGGAAGTTACAAAAGTATATGCAATAGCAAGATAGATTATTTATTTATTTAATTAATTCATGCTGATCTCATACTCTCCCAACTGAAACTAGGATTTTCTGGCTGCACCAGACATGAACATTTTATATAACTCTAACACATTTGCTGCCTGTCTGCATTCTGTGCATTGATCAAGGATTTCTCATTTCAGACGTCATTCAAAACTGCTTGCAGTGAATGATTTCATACCTATAACATTAAGTGAAGATTAAGAAATATTAGTATTGATGTTAGGACAGTCACCTATTATAAACATTGATTTTGATTTCAATTCAGCGACAATTCATCAGCTCTACTAAGAGGAGCGGCATCTCCTTAATATAGATTCAGTACAGAAAAAAAAAGGAAAACATCTATTTGTCATTCTTTTTACAGCTGTTCTTTTCCAGTCTAGACAACTCAAGGCAAGTGTGACATTTCACAACATCATAAACTACATTCAAGAAACATGTTGTTATTCTATTCCACTGTTTTTGCAACAGTAAAGAAGAGTAATCTTCTTTGTAGTCTAATGCCTTTAGAGGCACCTCAATCAAACCACATAGATATTTTGATAACATACATCCTAATAGAGAAACAGAAGTGAATAGATATTGGAACTTAAGTTTTGGCTTCTGCCTTGGAGGATTGTACAAAAGACCAAATGAGAACATTCAAGACTGTACAGGCTAGAAAAAAAAACAAAACAAACAAGAGGCAGAGGGAGGGAAGGAAGGAAAAACACATCACCAAGAGACTCCCTGTTCCACCCTTCCTGCTCCCAGGACCCCAGATCACTCCTATCAGACCCCAGTAAAATGTCTCCCTTCACAGCGTGGAGAAATGTTCCAGGCAACTGCTCTTTCACAATGTATCCCAGAGTCTCCCCATGCATTATGTTTATATCACAATACTCAAAATATGCATCACAGAAGATCCAGTTCTGGAAATACCTCTTATATCTACTGATTTCCACTAGGAAGTGGTTGTCATTTTACTGCTTTGTTTGCATATACCTACATTGAAATCTATAGGTATTTTTAATTAAGTAATAATAGAAGCATTACAAAAATTAGATATGTATTATAATTTCAAAGGTCTGAGCATGCACAATGCTACTGAACTTATAAGAATAATTAGGTGTCTAAATCTTAGAAATAAAACTTGGAAAGTTTGGGAGGTGTCTCTATACCAATGCACACAGCATGGGAAATAAACAGGAAGAACTGGAGATGTGTGCACAGGAGCAGGGCTACGACCTTGTTGGCATCACGGAGACACGGTGGGACAACTCATACGACTGGAGCGTCAACATGGAGGGGTACAGGCTTTTTAGAAAGGACAGGAAGTGGAGACGAGGAGGGGGTGTCGCTCTCTACGTCAGCAACCGTCTGGAGTGTGTGGAGCTCTGCCTGGGGATGGAGGAGGAGCTGACAGAGAGCTTATGAGTCAAGATTAGAGGACGGGAACGGACAGGGGATGTTACGGTGGGGGTCTGTTACAGGTCGCCTGGCCAGGAGGACAGAGCAGATGAGGCGCTCTGTAGCCAGACAGGAGCAGCCTCATGGTCACAAGCCCTGGTCCTCATGGGGGACTTCAACCACCCCGACATCTGTTGGAGAGACAACACGGCAGGGCACAGGCAGTCCAGGAGGTTCCTGTAGGCAATAGAGGAGCCGACAAGGAAGGGTGCCATGCTCGACCTTGTGCTCACCAACAGGGAGGGACTGGTGGGAGATGTGAAACTGAAGGACAGCCTTGGCTACAGCGACCACAACACGATGGAGTTTAAGATCCACGGGGCAGCAAGGAAACTACACAGCAAGCTCTCAGCCCTAGACTTCAAGAAGGCGGACTTCAGTATCTTCAGGAACCTCATGGGAAAAGTGCCATGGTTGGTCCACATTCAAGGAGCACCTCCTCCAAGCTCAGCAGAAGAGGTGCATCCCGATGAAGAACAAGGTGGGCAAAAAGGCCAGGAGGCCAGCGTGGATGAGCAAGGAACTCCTGGACCAACTGCAAGTGAAGAAGAAAGCCTATAGAGGGTGGAAGCGGAGACAGGTAGCCTGGGAGGACTACCTAGTGGCTGTGCGAGCGGCCAGGGATCGGGTGAGGAAGGCTAAAGCCCTGACGGAATTGAATCTGGCCAGGGATATAAAAAGCAACAAGAAAAGCTTCTACAGGTATGTAGGGGACAAAAGAAAATCCAAGGAGAATGTAGGCCCCCTCCGGAATGTAACGGGTGTCGTGGTTACCCAGGATGTGGAGAAGGCTGAGGTACTCAATGACTTTTTTGCCTCAGTC
>WHYT01015778.1:4940-19757 GCA_009806455.1 Tetrax tetrax
GCGGAGGAAGGTGGTTCACTGCGCTTTGGAAAGGCGTAGTAATTTCACAACTATGACGTTTTACAGAGACACAGCCATAAAACTGAAGTGTAGCTTTATGGCCTTATAGCACTGCGCTGATATTAAAAGCAGTGATGTCCGCGCAGGGCACACAGCAAGGGGAGCCCCCTTCTAGCCTGGAAATTTGTATCCCGGTGGGGTGATTTCCCCCTGCCAGTGACAGTATCACTTCAAAGGTGGCCACCGCTACAGAAGTGGGCAGCCTGCAGCTGCTGGGGGACGTGGCTGGCGGTGATGAACAGGAAGGCGGTAGAACTGGGCGATAACGGGGGCTGCTCCAGTGCAACCCGTCCAGCCATCCTCCCTTCGCATACATCCTTTCTGTCTCTGACCAGGCTAGCAGCAAGCCGTTTCAGTTTTGGGAGTGGTTTCATCTTCTTAGTTGATGACACCCTTTCAGAACAGGACTTGCCCATCTTATCTTCCCAAGGGTAGAAAACGTGCTAAAGCTTTTCAAGAAGACAGCTATGGCTCTTCAAATGAACTCAGCGCCTCCATTTCTAAACACAACTTCTTGGGGAGACTGCAGACCTACCACAACAATAACTCCATGAATCAAAGATAAGAGGTATCAGTGCTGTTTTACCCAAACAGCTTAGCCTCAAAATACTAAAATTCAAGACATTTTTAATGTCCTGGCCTGGGAGAGGAGTTGGTAGCCAGCACCAAACGTACTGCTTCCTTACAGTTTAACACCTGAAGAGAAAAGCAAGATTTAGCCTTACCTGGTCGCCTCTTACGAGTGCTTACTATCTTGAACCTCATGGGAATTACAATATTAATATTATTTGCATTCAGCTCCAAGTATAAGATCATGCCATTTTTGTATTTTCTTCAAAAATAGTTGGACTGCAGTACTTCTATTTATTTGCAGTGCCGGATACATCTAGGTGTCTTGTGAGGAGGTGGCAGCAGATTGTTGCATTTCTGTATGGAAGAAGGCTTGGAAGTAGTTAAAACCGATACTACAAACTCCATCTGAGAAACCAAGCTAGCAAAGTAACAAGGTAGGAAGAGGGCTGTGGATGTCCCTTATAACACAGTATATTTGCTTTGTGCTGGCTTTGAGAAGGGCTGGACCCTGTGAGAACTGCTACAGACATCGGAGCTGCTTACATTCAATTCAGTGTGGCTCTGGCATCAACTGACCCCTCTTATTGTGCAACTGAAAATCACCATGACTTATTATTTTGAAAAGGCTTTATTTTTTTGTCTTTAAAAAAATAGTCCTCTCACTCCCACCTTCGATCTGGAGTGTATTTATGCTTTTGAGGGTGTGTGCTTGGGCATGTACCAAAGCAAGGAGCAGGTTCCAGACAAACCCCTCCCTCCACCAAAGGAGGCTCCTTATTGATGCAGACTTTTCATGGGCCATGCCCAGGGCTTTCTGAGAGTCACTGGGGATGTACAAAGAGATCATGACAGTCCTCGTCCTTCAGTGCTTGCTTATTGCATCATTACCTTGATGAACACCAAAGCTCAGGAGTCAGTCTGGTGACGGCTCATTGTCGCAGTGACTGGGGTGGAAATTAGTTTCTCTAAGGTTCATCCTAATAGAAGGACTTCTTAGGGTAAAATGCAGTTGCTACTTCAGGATGGAATACGGTCGGCATGCTCGCTACAGCAGTTCCCTAGGCAACACACCCCGCTTTCCTTAGCATATGCTAAGATGAACAGAACAGAGGATGGAGCACAGTGAAGACACTGTGGCCAAACTCTGTTACACTGAAGTGACTGGGCCTGATTAACAAGCCTGAGCCAGAGCTGACCCATGGATGATCCGTATTGCATTGCTATGTTCAGTAGGATTGTGTTGTTTTCATTCTAACTTCTTCAGTATACACAGAGTGTGAGAAAGTACATCGTAAAAATAAGTAACAACTCCTTAGCCTTGTGTTGTTTTAACAGTAACTTCTTCGGTACACATAGAGTGTGAGAAAGTACATGATAAGAATAGACAACAACTCTTTGGCCTTGTGTATGAAAAAACAGAAGATATGCAAGAGAGAAGCATTATACGACAACAACTCCATTGTTTCCTCTTTTGAGCTCTGGCCAAGCTCTAGAGGGGGGGGCAACAGGGTAGCTGAAACCAGGTGGTTCCACATTTTAGAATAAAGAAAGTTGCTTATTTATCACTATAAGAGGCTGGACCCTCTTGCAGCAACTTTGGAGACCTCACCTACAAGTGGACACACTGCGTAGGACCTTCCAATTGCTGGAACAGGCTCTCCAAATCCTCGCTGCAACCAGGACTCCCCAGTAACTGCAGATCTGGATGATGGTAAGGCATTAACAGGGCAACTGGTGATGTCTCTTTCTTAATCACGGTACTTGTTTTCATGTAGTAATGATGAGATGTGTTACCTTTAAATGCTATTGCTGTTAATCTGTTGATAATCACTACTAATCGCTACTAATCCTTTATTACCTTCTCTTTTTTAATAAATCAGGTGAAACTTAAGTTTGTGAAAAATTTTGGTATTTGAACCTTTTGTGCTGATGCTGCTCTGTGGTAAAACATACAGTCCCTGCGGGGATGGGATCTTTGTGGTACCTGGTGGCTGATAAGCTCTATAGTAGCTAATAAACTGTATCGCAGCTGTCAAACAAGGAGAATGTAAGTTTCTGAGCCAGCAAATTGTATCCTTTACATGAATTTTGCTTATTATAACCTCATTATAATACTAAAACAAACCTCCATCCCAAAGGCTACCTACCTCCAAAGTCAGACCACCCCTCACTGCACGTGCATCCTATATGCTACACAGCAGAGAGGAAATAGTCTAGGAGGTTCCTGGAGTGTGTGGAAGGTAACTTCCTCACACAGCTGGTGATTGAGCCTACGGGGGAGGCCTCGCTCAATCTGTTGTCTACTAACAGAGAAAGGCTAGTGGGAGATGTGGTGGTTGGAGGCTGTCTTGGGCTCAGCAACCACAAAATGATAGGGTTTTCAGTTATTGGAGAGGTAAGGAGAGGGGTCAGCAAAACCACTACCATGGACTTCTGCAGGCATTCTTCAAGAGGTAAGTCTTAAAGGCACAGGAGCAAGCTGTTCCCATGTGCCTTAAGACAAAACAGCAGGGGAGATGACTGTCCTGGCTGTGTGAGGAGCTTTTGCTGGGACTCAGGGAGAAAAAACGAGAGTCTACCACTCTTGGAAGAAGGGGCAGGCAACTGAAGAAGAGTACCAGGAGCTCGTAAGGTCATGTAGAGAGGTAATTAGAAAGGCAAATGCCCAGATAGAACTCAATCTGGCCACTACTGTTAAGGATAACAAGAAATGTTTCTACAAATAGATCAACAACAAAAAGAGAGCCAAGGACAATCTCCACCCTTTATTGGATGCAGGAGGGAACATTGTCACCAAGGATGAAGAGAAGGCTGAGGTACTTAATGCCTTCTTTGCCTCAGTCTTTAATAGTCAGACCAGTTATCCCCAGGGTGTTCAGCCCCCTGAGCTGGAAGACGGTGAGGGAGAGCAGAATGAAACCTTCACAATACAGGAGGAAGCAGTTATGACCTGCTATGCCACGTGGACATGCACAACTCTATGGGGCCGAATTGGATCCATCCAAGGGTACTGTGGGAGCTGGTGGAGGAGGTTGCCAAGCCACTGTCCATCATCTATCAGCAGTCCAGTTATCAGGGAAGGTCTCAGTTGACTGGAGGCTTGCCGATGTGACACCCATCTCCAAGAAGGGCCAGAAGGAGGATCCAGGGAACTACATGCCTGTCAGCCTGACCTTAGTGCTGGGGAAGATTATGGGGTGGTTCATCTTGACTGTGCTCACCTGGCATAGGCAGGACAACCAGGGGATCAGGCCTAGCCAGCATGGGTTCATGAAGGGCAGGTCCTGCTTAACCAACATGATCTTCTTCTATGACTGGGTGACCTGCCTAGTGGATGATGGGAAGGCTGTGGACGTTGTTTACCTGGTCTTCAGCAAAGCCTTTGATACCATCTCCCACAGCATTCTCCTAGAGAAGCTGGTGGCTCATGGCCAAGGGGTTAAAAACTGGCTGGATGGCCAGAGAGTGGTGGTGAACAGAGTTAAATCCAGTTGGTGACTGGTCATAAGCAGTGTTCCCCAGGGCTCAGTGCTGGGGCCAGTTCTGTTTAATATCTTTATCAATGATGTGGATGAGGGGATAGAATGGTCCCTCAGTAAGTTGGCAGATGACACCAAACTGGGTGGGAGTGTCAATCTGATCGAGGGTAAGAAGGCTCTGCAGAGGGATCTGGACAGGCTGGACCAATGGGCTGAGGTGAACTCTATAAGGTTCAACAAGGCCAAGTGCCAGGTCCCTCACTTCAGTCACAAGAACCCCATGCAATGCTACAGGCTCGGGGAAGAGTAGTTGGAAAGCCGCCCAGTGGAAAGGGACCTGAGGGTGCTCGTAGACAGCTGGCTGAACGTGAGCCAGCAGTGTTCTCAGGAGGCCAGGAAGGCCAACAGTATTCTGGTTTGCATCAGGAACAGCATGGCCAGCAGGAGTAGGGGAGGGATTGTACCCCTGTACCCGGCACTGGTGAGGCTGCCTCTCAAATACTGTGTTCAGTTTTGGGCCCCTCAGTACAAGAAGGACATTGAGTTGCTGGAGCATGTCCAGAGAATGGCAGTGAAACTGATGAGGGGTCTGGAACACAAGTCTTGCGAGGAGCAGCTGAGGGAACTGGGATTGTTTAGTCTGGAGAAAAGGAGGCTGAGGGGAGACCTCATTGCTCTCTACAGCTACCTGAAAAGAGGTTGTAGGGAAGCAGGTGATGGTCTCTTCTCCCAAAGAACTTGTGATAGGACAAGAGGAAGTTGCAGCAGGGGAGGTTTAGGTTGGATATTAGGAAACACTTCCTTACTGAAAGATTGATCAGGCCCTGGAACAGGCTGCCCACGGAAGCGGTAGAGTCACCATCCTGGAGGTGTTCAGAGAACATGTAGATGTGGCACTCCAGGACATGGTTTACTAGGCATAGTGGTGTTAGGTTGACAGTTGGACTTGATGATCTTGGAGGTCTCTTCCAACCTTAAGACTCTATGATTCTATGATATATATATTTTACTGTGCCTTTAAGAAACCAGGTGAGATAATTTTATACCAATCAGTAATAAAAGAATATATGACTAGAGTCACTCAAACTCCACCGTAGTGTAAGAAACAGCATAAAAGTAAATGGACCAGGGACCTTGAATAATTGAAGTAAGGGGGTTTGACTCCGTGGCGCTGTCAGCATGGACCCCTGAATAGGTTAGTCGAATCACCCTCCGATGTGGTGGGCTGCCCAGTGGGTTTGGATGAACTGCTGGGCATAAGGGTCCATCTTTTTTGAGATATTGACAGACTGGGCAAACATAAAGGGTTCATTGGCAACCCAGCCTCTTAACGTGACACTCATTATATTGAATGTAATTACTGCATTGCTGCTATCATGACTCAAGAAAACAAGATTTGTGCCATTTCCTCCTCCCTGCTAACAATTTCTGAACTTTTACTTTTTTGAAACAAACAACATATTAGCTGCAGTTAAAGGATTGAACTGAGAAACTCTGATTAAAATGCCCCCTGGTAGATTAAAATCTGATTAAAATCCCCAGCTGGTAGAGGTGCTCCTCTGTCAATGTGTTTTGCTTTATATCAGGAACAGAGGACAGTGGGCCCAGGAAAACAGGCTTTCCCACTGTTCTTTGAATCAGTTAGTCACTGCACTGAAGGAAACACAGTGAGGTTTTATTTATGCGCATGCAGAGAAAGCTGTGGCTGTCAAATCTGCTTCAGTTTCAACTAGCCCTTGCTCCATGCAGCTTGGAGTGCAAGTCTGGGATATTTCTGAGGCAGAGGGAAAATAAGAACAAAAGAAGAAACGTGGCATCGAGCATCTCCTTGTTCAGCCAGAGTATTGGTATTTGGAGATTTTGCAGTTTGCCTGTGTAGAAACCTGTCTTCTGTGAGCACATAGAGTTAGGTGGGAAGGCGATGGATACAAAACTGTTTCCCCAGAAGGCAGTCCTGTAGACTGGGGAGGTGAGTATTGCCGGCATGCCATTGTCACACAAACTCTTCCAGAAGACCTAAACATCCTGCCTAGATTAATTTTGTGGTTTCGGTGAAAGGGTCTGTACATGCTTCTGTAAGAACACAACTCCTTGTGTTCTTACAAAGATTATAATCTGCACGTCCCAAAACCTGCTTTAAAACATTTCTGAAGACACGAGAAAAAAATCATACCTAACCTAATCAGTTAGATACCTTATGTTATTCTCCAGAGTACCTTTTACTATTAAATTCCATGCTTATTTTCTCTCCCTCTTTGTATTCCCCTATCTGTAATTTTTGTACTCTTCATATTGCTACCATGCATGACTCTCCCACGTATATCACATACCATTCCACACCCATATTTTAAGGCAGCTCCCCCTTCCATCTTTGTCAGAAGATGTTTCCCTTGGAGCAGGCTCCTAAATCCCTTGGCTCCAAGCACATGCGAGGTGCCAGAAGAATCACAGAGACTTTCACAGGTCATGTTCTTGTTCAGATCAGTAGGACAATAATAAAAACTGTACATGACTGCAGAGGAAACTGAACAGAAATGGGTTGTGCACATTTTGGGTACAATTAAGCCTACAGAAAATACCTCTTCAGTGCCACAAGTTGTCACAGAGCTCATGATGGAACAAAAATAGCCATCCTCCATCACAGGAAACTGGCCTTACTTTAAAATGCATAAGCAGTGGGAGTAATAAAAGGGAGTATCCCAGCCCAATAAAACCAGTTCTGTTAACGGTAGGCCATTGCCCTGTGTTGGTACCTGCTGATTCAGTGCCTCGGCATGGCACTAAGCTTTTGCCATCTCTGGGACTCTGCCCTGCTGTGAATTTTGTTCTGCTACTACTGACTTTCTGTTGGGTGAGGAAATGACTCAGCTCAGTCAAGTTTGGCTTTCAATTTAGCTTTAGAATGGCTTTCTTTTCTTTCTTTCTTTTTTCTTTTTTTTTTTTTTTCCCACTTACAGACACAGAGGAACTCTTCAGGATGCAGGATATATTTATGTAGGTAGTATATACTCATATACGCCACTCAAATAAAGCAGAGCTAAGGGAGTTCATGAGAGCTACTGGGAAGAAACAAAAGACCCATTACCTAAACCAAAATTAAGTATATTTCTCAGAAGTCACCCATCCATGAAGACGAATGCTGAATGCCTCAAATCACGTTGTTCTGTCAGTTTCTGAAGTTGCTCCTCTTATGCCAAAGTGCCTATTGGAATAAGCTTTGACCCATGTTGAAAAGTGGTGAATACGTACATTTTCTTAGCCACCACCTCTGAAGGCTTGGCCCAGAGCCATACAGTGCAAAAGTCACTTCACATTTGAAAACCAGATTTTGAGAAGCCCTGAAGGCATCCCAGAGCAGAAAGAAGACAGGCAGAGTGAGGAGGTAAACTGGGGAGCAGCAGGAGAAAGAGCAGAGAAAGGGAGCTTTTGCACATGGCATAAAAGCAAGCACACCTGAGAAAGAGGGTCTGCTGCTGTCTATTTTTCCAGTAGAGAGTGAGGGAGCAGGGCTAAGGGGAGATTAGTAGCTCCTGGAGCTCTAAGCTGCAGGAAGAAGTGTGCTGGCATACTCAGGGGAGAGACCAGTTGCAGTTTGGAAGAGAGGGAGCATAATTAATAAGGTTTTCACGGCTGGCTGCGCTTTGCTGGGCTGTACGATCAGCTTCCCTCCTCTGGTGGTTACAAGTTAAGGAATACTACTTTTCCAACTTGCTACCTGGACCTCTCCTTTCCTTCTAAGAAGTTCACAGAGCAAATTGCAGGCAAAGGTATTTGCCCCCATGGCAGACGGCTGCTAATGCTGGGGCCACCCCTGCTGCTGGGCCTGTCTTCAGGCGGCAAGTGGCTGCTGGTGGATGGTGGGGCACGCCATAGAGGATGCAAGGCTTCCAAAGCTGCTTCGTACCGAAGATTAGCCACTGTCCTCTTAATGGGCTCAGGACCTCCTAATCCTGTTTTTGTGCTGCAGACTGATTTGCGCTCCTCAGCACGTGCTCAATGTGCACTCTTGTCCACACCAAAGAGCCTGTCAAGCACAAAATGTGGTTGTATGAAGCCCTGTCTCCTGCTGGGAAAGTCACCTGGACTCTGGTGACAGACAGGTGGCTACAAACACCCGGCTGATGGCATTGTGTCTTCATCGGTCTGCTGGCTGGAGGAGAGCGGTGGGTTACCTGCATGTGATCAGTGTCTAGCAGGAATGCTGCAGCTCCAAAACATGGTGCACAACCTGTCATTTTTACCTGCTAGTTACTGTTGGTCTGCAGTTACTCCTGGCTTTGCACAGGAGGAAGCTCTTGCACACACGAAGAGCGTAGCCTGGGTGCAGTGGAGCTGGAGGCTGTGGTGTGGGCAGCCATACTCCCCCTCCCCTTGGGGGCTGTGGATGGTCTGAAAGCTCAAGAAGGGGCTGGCAATAGCCTTCCTCCCATGGACAGCCAGCTCAAACCCTGTCCCAGACACCACCAGCACTCTGTTGCAAAAGAAGAGATGCACCCATTCCTCATTCACAGCCCATGGCCAAGCAGATCTGATTCCCATCACCACAGTGCCTGCCCTCTGCAGCAGGATGAGCCATGCTGTAACCAGTTGCAGACATCCCAGGCCCATAGTGGCCTGCTGGCTGCCTCCACAGGGTGCGGTGGCCACCTGGATCTGTGAAGCTCACAGGTTTAATCGTGGCCTGTGACCTTCCCTGAAATAAAACGTGCTACTCTAGAAGATTGTAGCTGTTGCCAGGGACTCGCAATGGAAAGCTGGCTGTTGTGGCCCTCAAGAAAACGTCTATGTGGTGTACACAACTTTCTTCACAGAAACAGCTGCCTGCTGCTAAAGCAATTTGGATGTACCTGCTTCTCCATTCGCTGGCCAGCTTGCTAAATGGGTAACTTGCTGCTCACTAACCGGCATTTATAGTGATGTTTTTTACTGCAGCCTTTGGGGGCACGTCCTCTTCTGAAGTGGCTGCAGTTTTGCTCAGGCAAATACAGTATACTGAAGTTGTTGAGGACATTTGAAGAACTCAGTACAAGATTTGAAGAGCAACGATAAGGCAGAGAGTGATGGGGGATGTGCATACGCAAGCACTTTCCTTGGCTTTGTAGTGACCTGCATTATCCCAGGGCTTCTGCTGGATCCCCGCAAGCACCCGCAGACCTGGGTATCAGCAGCACCCATTGCCTCCCTGTCTGTCCCCAGTCACACTCCAGGTTCCCTCAATCCCTGCTCTCAGGGGCAGCTGTCTGGCCCTGTGTCCCACAGCTCTCACCCGCCAGTGGATGCCGGGGGGTCCGCACAGAAGAAGGACACCATGGGACTGCTGCAGGGACACATCTGGCATTAGACGACCTTGCATGTATGGGTGGTCTGTGTGCCCAGGATCATGGGGGCCACCCACCAGCAGTGGTCTGTCGTGGGAGAGGTGGATAACAACATGTGACACTGTGCTCTGATAATCATAGAATCATAGAATGGTTAGAGTTGGGAGGGACCTTCAAAGGTCATCTAGTCCAACCCCCCTGTAAGAAGCAGGGACATCCCCCACTAGATCAGGTTGCTCAGAGCCTCATCCAGCCTGGCCTTGAACGTTTCCAGGGACGGGGCATCCACCACCTCTCTGGGCAACCTGTTCCACTGCTCTACAACTCGCATTGTAAAAAAATTTTTTCTAATATCTAATCTAAACCTACCTCCTTCTAATTTAAACCCATTACCCCTTGTCCTATCACAACAGGCCCTACTGAACAGCCTCTCCCCTTCTTTCTTGTAGGCCCCCTTGAGGTACTGGAAGACCGCTATCAGGTCTCCCCAGAGCCTCCTCTTCTCCAGGCTGAACAGCCCCAACTCTCTCAGCCTGTCCTCATAGGAGAGGTGCTCCAGCCCTCTGATCATCTTTGTGGCCCTGATAATGTCACTGACTGAAGGAAGTTTTAATTTAAAATGCCGAGTACTGGCATCTCATTTGAGTTATAACTGGAGCCAAGGCAAAACACGCTCTAAAACAAAGCTTTAGGGTTGTTCAGACCTGAGTCTAGGTTCTAGCTCTGCATGACATGTAAACAGATCACTGCTTGTCTTTATGGTTGTGTTGGCATGCGCAGAGTGCTGTGCCAGTGAGGGACCCGGCATGCAGCACTTTCACTTAAATGCTACTTGAAGAAAGAAGTTGAAAACCACCACGCATAAGGCCTCTGGGTCCTCATTCAAGATAATTTAGGGTGGTATGTTTAGAAGCACTTGAAAGTGTATTTCTGTTCTCCACTCTGCTTGTAGGGCAGTTAAGGGGGGGCAGAGCCAAGAGCAATTGAAATTCCACCAGTAGCGTTTTATGTTAGATCCCTGGTTTACCAAGCATTACACAATTACCCACCTGCACAGAGATGGGAACTGTGGCATGGATGTGCAAGGAAGTACTAACACACCCGTGTTCTCCCTTGCCAGCTTTTAGCTACAGAGCAAGGAGATTAAAGCTTAGAACAGGAGCAAAACTGCATGGTCATCAACTGATCTTGTAAAATAAAGCTGTTGTCCATCTGACTACCTTCACTGAAGTTACCAGGGCAAGCCAGAATTGCAGAGTGGAGACTGCTTCCATTTTCTCTCCCCAAAGAATGTTTAAACTGAGAGACAGACATTTGGTATCGAGCTTGACAAAGGACAGAAATAGCAGGGGACAGATGAGGAATATTGCCCCAGATTGCAAGAGCAAGAGTCTAGCTGAGCGGCCACAGCAGTGTGGCACCTCAGATCTGAGCTGGAAGAAGAAAGAGGGGCCGGGGAGGGAAGGTCTGGCTGGAGGAGAGGGAGAGATCACAGATGGTGTTCAAGGCTGGAGCCAAGGACTTGATCTGGGAAAATCACAGGGGAGAGCAGAGAATCAGAGGGGTGATTGGGAGGCACAACCAGGACTATGCTTAAGTGAGACTGTGAGGGAAGAGGAGGAGTGTAAGGCAAATGGGGAGAAGGAAAGCACTGAGTGTGTGGACAACAGAAGTACAGACTGAGTTCTGAAAAACTATCTCCTGTCTGCTAAAAGAAAAGAAAAAAATAGGACTGCAGTGATTAAGGTGAGGTGAAAAAGGTGATTCACAGAATATGAGCCTTAAGGACAAGAAGAGAATTATAAAAGGGTTGAAAGTTAAATTTCTGCACAGTGTTTCATGTTTTTGTGTGCCCCCTTAGGAGACCAGCAACAGATGATGGATCTGATCCCTTAACTTCCCCTATCTTGCAGGGAAGTGTGGCTGTACAGCAAAAGAAAGTTGGCAGCAGGAAAAAAAACATGATACAGTTGGGAATGATGAGCTATAACTCTTTAAGCACAAGAAGCTGGGGAGCGCGAAATGGGTTTTCTGACCCTGTCCTACATTTACCGTAACTGAAACACAAAGGGAGCAGGTCACCTTTGCCTGGAAGGCTAATTTTGTGCTAGCTCTTGGAGAACAGTAACCTCTGGTGTATAGCCTTGGGTCCCACTCTGGTAAGCTAGCTGGAGGAGGCAAGGACGAGGGCTGGGGGAGGTCTGGGCAATGCCAGCACCTTGTTCGCCATCTCCTGACTGTGGGCTAGGCCAGTCGAGAAGAGAGCTGCTTATCTCTTCACTCTCTTTGCAGCGCTCATAGGCTGGCTGCATCCAGCACGGATATCATTCCAGGTGCTGTGTCCAGCATGGATATCGTGCCAGGTGTCTGGACCACAGGCTGCAGGGGAACAAACACTGACACAAGTCAGCCTTCACTTAGAGGAGGAGGGAAGTGGGGAGGGGGGGATGATATGCAGTTAACAGGAGGTCATTGAGCTGGCAATAGTCTTTTAGCTAAGGTGATCGCAAACTGCACAATAACCCTGGCACAGCAGTAAGCCCACCCTTGAAGCATGCTCAAAAAGCAGAGCAGGCACAGAGATAACAGATAATGGGAAGGGCGGTTTGATGCCATGCCACTCAGCTGCAGCAGCACAGCTCGTGTAGATAACAGGGCTTTCCCAAACTGGAGCTGGTCCAGTAGGTGCCTTTCCCAGCTCTCAGGAGACAAACTGGCCTTTGCTGGTTTGTTAGGGGCCTAGAGTCAATATAAAACGGAGCACTTTGCTCTTACAGGGAAAAAAAAATGTTGTAAATTCCCTTCAGAGAGCTGCACTCAGACTCCCAGTCGGGACAGTGGAAGCATTGTTGCTGGGGGGCTTTCCAAACCCAGGGAGGGCCATGCATCCATGCACACCGTGGGAAGCAGTTGCGCATTGCCAGGGCATTAGATTAGATGCCCCAGTAAGCTCTGAGCTGCTGGTGAGATCAGGCAGCCCCAGCAAAACTCTGTTTTCTAGGAAATTGCTGAAATAGCCCGCAGTGAAACAAGCATGGCTGTTCTTGTTTCCTGGTCCTCGTGCTTATGGGAAAGAGCAGGGCTGTAGCACCCCAGAGGAATAAATGTGGCTCAGTGCACACTGATTTGAACTGAATGGCATCATTTAGGGAGGATAGTGCGGAGCTAAGGATGCGGTTGGATGTTCATGGTGCCTGTCCCAGATGAGGTCCATGATGAGGAAATCTGGGCAGCCTAAAATCTTCCCAGCTAGCACTCATAATTGTGCAGCCCTGGCTGTGCTTGAGGGAAGGATACGACACAGAAAATTCGCTTACCAGCACAGGTCTGAGCACAGTGGTCTGCAGAGAAATTCCTCTCAGTGACAGCCTGCAATGAAAATCACTTGCTGGCTTCTTTGTAACATTGCTTAATTGAACACGCAGTAAGTTTCGGTGAATATACATTTCCTGTGATGGTATTTTTGTGTCAAAATTACTCTATCAGCAGCCCATTTAAAATGGGGTTATAATGAAGCACCGATCTTATTAGCCAGTTGTGCTTGCTAGTCTATGGTTGTGTATTTCATGGCCAAATTACAATGGTTGGCTGATGGGCTCTGCAGTCAGAATACTTTTAATTCCCCCTCGATTTCATTATTGTGACTGCAAAGGAAGGAACACAATAGCAGATGAAGCTGTTGCAGCTTAGGCTCATGATGCTGCCTGTGCCTTGTACTGAGCTGTGCCCTTAGGCTGAAAAAGTTGGCAGGAGTCATCTGGAAGAGTGAAAATGCAGATTTTGTATTTGTCTAGGCTTTTAAATACAAAAATATTAACCCTTTGGTTCAGCAGCAGTTGGTCTTTTTTTTTCCTAAAGAGTAGACTACTACAGTGTGAAGTGCTTATCATTTATAATAGTTTCCACCAGGTAATGTGCACAAGCACACCATAGGTATATCTGCACACGTGTTGTGCTCAGAACCACTTGCCTGCTGTGTTAGTGCTGTCACAGGAAGATGCTGCATGTCCTGGCCGGCAGTGGTGCATTATTTCTTACCAGACCTTCTTAATAGTTTTTCTGTTAGGACAGGCAGCAAGGACAGCTTTGTCCCCTCACAAAAGTAAGACATTCAAGGGAGGGTTTCTCCAGAAGCTCCTTCTGCTGCAAATCCAATGATCCTTAGCTGCAGGGGCTCATCTGTCTTCATACGGTTTTCCCAGACACCTCCATGCAAATGCTTAATTATAGCCAAAGATGACGTAATTCTTTTTAATTGCCAGCAGCAGTTGTGTTTGTCCAGGGTAGCTGTAGTTGCTAGAGGCAAGCACAAATACCCACTCTGCAAAGAAACGTGCTGCTGCCATCCCTCCAATAGGTGAGGCACTGGTGAGGCTGTTGGATCTCCTCTGAGCTTTCCTGCAGCCCAGTTCTGAGGAAGGTCTCTGTATTCTGGCATCTAATTTACTGCTTATTACCTTTTCGATATTTACTGGCTTTTCCATTGCCTTTTCCCTACTTACTGCCTTTCTAGCCTGGTCGGTCCAGAAGGGTTAGCTGGAAAATATCTCAGATATCTCAGAGCTCAGCAGGGGAGGGCACAGCTACAAGGTGCAAATACAAGGCACTCTGCAGCCTGGACACCGAGCAAGGCTTTGCTATTGTTGGGACTTAACCTAGCTGATGTCCTGCCTCTGGCTTGGCAGGTCATCAGTCCATTCCCTCCTTCCTCCCACTTTCTTCTCCATGTCATGGCTGAGGTCCTTCTGGAGCCCAAGCCCATTTTGTGGCCCCGTACAAAAATGTTCCTCTTGCTTTGAGCCCCCATGGCTCAAAACCTTGATGGGCACTTTTTACTTGTCTTCTGTGATGGTTTAGCCCGAATCACCACACAGTTTCTCGCTCACCCTCCCCCTCCCAGGCGGGATGGGGGAGAGAATTGGGAAGGAAGGAGAACTCGTGGGTTGAGATGAAGACAATTTACTAAAATAACGAAGGAAAACTACAATAATAACAGAATATAAGGATATTAAAATATACAAGCTGAACAATGTATGTTTTCTCACCACCCGATGTCCCAATGACCGATACAGCCCGTCCCGAGCAGCGATCACGGAAACAAAACCGAGCGGCAAGCAAAGGAGCAAAAAGGGAGCCAGCAAGGTAGAGGGAACGATGCCAGCAAACTGAACAGAAAGATGGATGCCGGGAAGGCAGATACCCGCCCTGGCCAGCCCCCACTTATATACTGAGCATGACGTTTATGGCATGGAATACTCTCTTTGGCCAGTTTGGATCAATTATTCTGTCTGTCTTTTTCCCAGCTTCCTGCATCTGCAAATTAGCAAGACTTGGAAAGCAGGACGGTGTCCTTGGTCTCATTCACAACAACTCATATCATCAGGGTG
>WHYT01015778.1:19777-112203 GCA_009806455.1 Tetrax tetrax
ATATAAAAACTATAGAAATGATTATATACAGTTCAAATTATTGGCTGTTCTCACCTAAAATCAGACCTCCTTGAGGTACACATCGGACTTCCCCATCCTCCCGCATCACCCACCAAGTACATCCAGGTCCTTGGGCAAAAGCAATCCCACGGGTGGGTTTGCCTTTGCCCAGGGGAGGAATAACCCAGACCGTCTTTCCTAACATATTCCTTAGATGCACCAGAGGGACTTTATCACCATCTACAGTATGTAACAGTTCGGATTGGGCTGGGCCAGCTCGATTGGTGGATCCCCGAGTGTTGACTAACCAGGTGGCTTTTGCTAAATGTTTGTCCCAGTTTTTAAAGGTTCCTCCACCCATTGCTTTCAGTGTAGTTTTCAGCAGTCCATTGTACCGTTCAATCTTTCCAGAGGCTGGTGCATGATAGGGGATGTGATACACCCACTCAATGCCGTGCTCTCTGGCCCAGGTGTCTATGAGGTTGTTTCGGAAATGAGTCCCGTTGTCTGACTCAATTATTTCTGGAGTACCATGTCGCCAGAGAACCTGCTTCTCAAGGCCCAAGATGGTGTTTCGGGTTAAACCATCACAGTTATTTGGTGCCCAACGTGGGGCTTGAGGAATCTGAGATAAGGATTGAGTTTAATTGGGAGCGGTAACGGGCAAGACAGGCATTGAACTTGACAAAAGAGCAAAATGATTAGGGGAAATTCATGTTCTGATTGTGGTGAAGGGATAAGTGGTGAATAGTGTGTAAATTGTATGGTCTATATCTATCCACCTTTGGTGTTTGAGGATATTATTTTGATTTTGGTGCGGGCAATCCTTTTTTTTCCTGTTGATCTGTGTGTATTTTAATTAGAATTCTTAAATACGTAATTCGCAGAGGCGAGGGGTGGAATGTTGTGGTTTTGCTTAGTGAGGGGGGCCTAAGGTGGTAGCTTCTGTAGGAAACTGCTAGAAGTCGCTCCCCTTTGTTCAGCGGACTCGACCGGGCCTAGGGCAGACCCACTGCTGGCCAAGGCCGAGCCGATTGGGAGCAGAATGTCCCGTGATAGCGCCTCTGTGATAACGTATTTAAGAAGGGGAAAACAGAAAAAAAAAAGTGAAGAGAAGATGTGACGAAGCTGAGCAAGGGCAGAGGCCCAGAGGGGGAGGCACAGGCCTCCGGGGCCTTGCAGGCCTCACCCTCTGGCCTCTCGCCAGGCGGCCGACTGGGCCCAACTCAGCCTGGCCTGGCTGAGGAGAGAGGAGAGGAGATGGGATGAATAAGGTGAAGAGATCCTGAGAGGCTTTTTGAGGCTTCTGCCAGCCCGTTGTGAAGAATGAACTTTTCTTGTGAGAGAAACAGCTGCAAACACCAAGGTCAGTGAAGTAGGGGGAGGAGTAATGTGGCTCCTGGCCAAGATTCCTCTGCAGCCTGTGGTGATGACCATGGTGGAGCAGGTTGTCCCCCTGCAGCCCATGGAGGTCCACGGAGGAGCAGAGATCCACCTGGAGCCCGTGAAGGACCCCACACTGGGGCAGGTGGAGGCCTGAATGTGGCTGTGGCCCGTGGAGGGCCTGCTGGGGCAGCCGTTCTGGAGAGACTGTACTCCGTGGAAGAGATAACCTACGCTGGAGCAGTTTAATGAAGGACTGTGGCGTATGGGTGGGACCCCACACTGGAGCAGGGGAGGGATGTGAGGAGTTCTTCCCCCAGCTGTGAAGCAGCGGCGTAAAACAACGCATAATGGACTGACCGCGACCCCCATTCCCTCTTCTCCCCTGTGCCGCTCGGGGGGAAGGTAGATAATGTTAAGCTTGGGAAGTGGGAGGGGTGGAGGAGGTTTTCTTGTTTCTCTGTCTCATTATCCTGCTAGTTGTAGTAATAAATGAATCGTTTTCCCCAAGTCGAGTCTGTTTTTGCCCGTGACAGTAAGGATTCCTCCCTGTCCTTATCTCAAACCTTGAGTCGTTTTTCTTAAATTATCTCTCTTTTCTTAAATTATCTCTCCCTGTTCTCTCGGAGGGTGGGGGGAGTGAGAGAGAGACTGCGTAGTCTGGTCCGGATCGGGGCTAAACTACGACATCTTGTTATGTAATATTCTTAAAGTAAGTCCAGATTATGATTATGGAAAGGTTGGGGGCTCTGGCCCATGAACACATGAATGTGAACATGAATGTCAAGGTTGTGTACAGTTCTCATACTTCCTTCATTGAAGCTTTGCTTCCTTATTATTTCTTTCTGAAGCTTAATAGCTTTTCAAGCCGTGCATCTTTTGGGAAATTGAGACCTGCACACTCTTGTGCTGAGTTTTTCTGGAGCAAATTCTATGCTGATAAAGCTCTCAGGCTTCATCATCAACAGCATGAACCTCAGATGCTCTTCTGGCAGACTAGTCTCCTGCTGCGATGCAGTACCCAGCAATGAAAGATGGGGAGAAACTCTTCAGTAGGCCCCGTTGCGATAGGACAAGGGGTAATGGTTTTAAAATAGAAGGAGGTAGATTCAGATTAGACATTAGGAAAACAAATTTTATACTGAGAATGGTAGAACACTGGAACAGGTTGCCCAGAGAGGTGGTTAATCCCCCACCCCTGGAAACATTCAAGGCCAGGTTGGACCGGGTTGATCGAGTTGCAGATGTCCCTGCTTCTTGTAGGGGGGTTGGATTAGATGACCTTTAAAGGTCCCTTCCAACCGAAACTATTCTATGATTCTAACACAGCCCCTTCTGAGGTTTCTTGTCCTCGTGTTGTCTCGTGATGAATAGAGGCAACAGCAGAGTTTTCAAAAGCAAGCTGTGGTGCTCCTTGCCTGGAGGCAGTACGACTTCTGTGCTTCTAAGAATGAGGTAGTCCTCCACAGTTCTCCTACCAGGCCTTAGGAAAGAGGCACACTTTGAAATCCCTTTACTTTCTCTAGCAATGTTCCAATGTCAGGTATTGAAGTCAAGTTTTGCTGTTATCACTAGGGGTAGTGCAATTTGGGGAGGTTTGGAAGGGACTCAGCAGTGCCTTCTAACAAGTGAATTTTTCTTCTTGCAGAAAGCAGGCTGTTAAAGTGGTGTTCCTGGCCCAGGATTTGAGAGATCTTGTTTCAGTCCACTTCTATCAAAGACTGCTTGGTGCATGTTTTTTTTCCCTGTTATCAGTGGCTTAAAAGGCAAAATAATACCCTTAGTTCTCTCAAGATGCTCTTCTGAGCCTCCTCTCCAACCTTCCCTGGGACTGACATTGTTAACTGTTCTTGCCGCTCCATCCTCTGTTGGTGAAAAGTCAAGGCAGTGAATCCCAAAACAGGAAAACATGGGATATTAAATCGCATCCTACGCCAGGAAAGCTTCCACTGAAACCAGAATTGTCAAAAACAAATCAGTAAATGACCTATGGTGAAAGGAACTCAGGATGACTTCGTGTATCTAATGAGTGTCCAATGCCCACTAAAGGTCTGGAGGGGGTTTGCTAGTGGAGGATTGAGTTTTTAGATATTTAAGCATTAGAAGAGGGATAAGTCTCAGGTGTCTGTATCACTTCCCTGATCTGCCATAACCTGCTGGTTGCTCTCCAGCAGAGCTGCAGATCCCCAAAATTATCTTTTCAGAAGCAGGTTCAAGCTTTGCAACTTCGGCCCAACATGCTGCCTCTTGCAGCTGCAGAGAGATATTTTTATATCCCAACTTCCCACATAGACTTACCTGGCCCTATTTTATTCATTTGTCTCTTCTCCTGAAGTATCTGAGTGTCTACTGATCTTTACTGTACTCACCTTCACGGCATCCCCATCAGCGGGGAAAGGGAGGCACAAAGGCACAAAGTGATGAGCCCCGGGCTGCAGAGGGGGTCTGTGGTGGCGCAGGAGTGTGTTGCCCCCAGCCAAGTGTCCACATCCTTGAGCTATCCCTCTCTTACCTGTAAGCCCCTGGAACAAAGCTGGGGGGATGTGGAGGGCCCTGTGATTAGGAGAGCTGGCCAGACGACCCCGCTCCATTGCCAATGCCTACTGAATGCTTTTTGCCCAAGGTTTGTATTCCTCTGGGACTTAAAACTAGAATACAGCTCAGAGCTGTCAAAGAAGTAATTAAAATCAAGAGACATCACTATTTCTTGGACTGTGGGCAGTGGTTTTTTTTTTTTTTTTTTTTTTTTTTTTTTGGCAGGGCACAGGGTTCAGGCCTGTGATTTCTTCTTCAAAGCACTGCAGTGTGAAATACCCGCTCACTCATTTATTTGTCTCCCACTTGATTACTGTGAGCTGAGGTAGCTAGATTAAAAAATTCAATAGTTTCTGTCATAAGCTTCATTTCTAGCTTTGACTGCTCTAGCCAGGGTCTCAGAAAATCTGCCCTGGATTTTCTTCAACTTTACTTTTAGTGTATCTAAGGTAGACAAGGACTGAGCATTGTAGATGGAGAGTAAGGCAGCAGGTGTCAGAAAAACAGCTTTTTTAGGTGCCCAGTCTGTGGGAGTGCAAGCTCCATCCATTTCACACATTCATAATTTAAACAGTAATTACAAATTCTAAATAATATCTCCCTGGGCACTAGCTAATCTTCATTAAACATCTGAATACCAGCAAATAAAACTGGGTCAGCTCCTCAGTGGCCCCCAGTGGGAGGAAGGAGCCGTGGCCACCTTCAGCAGCACAGGATCTGGCCTCACCATCTGGAGAAGGAGCCGGTTTGCTGCATGCTGAGGGTTGCACGCAGAGAACCCCACCCTTCTCGTGAGGCAGGAGAGCTCCTTCGGCAGCCAAGGAGCTCCGCTGTCCTGCAAGGAACGAGACTGGTCCTTCAGCTGTGGTGGGAGAGCAGGGTGGCTGAGGAAGCTGGCATCTGAGGAGGCATCTGCCCATGCTGCTCTGCAATTGTTGATGCCAAGGAGCAGGTCCTGAGGCTAGCATTAAGGCATGTGTGCTCCCCACATGCAGAGTGTCTTGGCAGTGGGAACTGCTGTGTGGCTGAAGGAAAAATCCTGCTTTTGCAGCTCCAGTCCTCTGTCCCTGGGTCCTTGCTCTCCTGCCCATTAATAGCTCCCTCGGTTTTCCTGCCCACTTCGTCCTGGTGCGCTCCGGTTTTCCTTTAACTTCAAATCCCGTATCCCATTCTATTCTCTCTGCCTCTCCCACTAGCCCTCCCCAGCCCATCCTTGGCCATCCCCCGCCTTTTTTTTTTCCCCCTGGAAGCCACAAAACTTTTGTTTCAGAGCTGGGAGAATCAACATTGTTTCATAAACCATGAAAAAGACACTCCAAGCCAAGGGGACATACCTTCAGAGGAACTGCACACCACTTCGAGACATGCAGCAAAACACTTGGGTCCACAGCATGGGGCTCTGCCTGCATGCAGAGGTCCTGCCTGATGGGCTGGTTGGGCTTTTTAATCCTAACTATATTTAGTGATTTGCCACAATGACTTCACCCTCAGGTTCAGAAGAGGCAGCAGTTCCCAGATAAAGTAAACCATCATATGCAAATACAGTGCTGAAGTGGTTTGCAGTAGAGAGTAATACAAGCAATAAAACATAGTTCAGCTTGGTTTCTTAGTGTCTTAAAAAAACTGGCAGTAAAGAAAGTAGAAATTTGCAGTGCCCATGGGAAGGGGGTGGGGGGGGGAAGTGAAGGAATCTTTACGATTGCACATGCATCTGCTAGTAACATTATACAGGTGCTGTTATTAATTGCTTCTGTTCACCATCCATCTTCAGCTATCCAAGCATTTTAGAACAGCTTGGCAGAATGGAGACCCTGCTTTGGGAGTACAGGACCTTGCAGAACAAGGAGGTGGTCCCAGAGGAGTGCTGCACGGGGATGTGCAGTTTTCGTAGCTCATAATACCCAATGAGATCTCCTTCATCCCTCCCTACTCTGGATTTCCCCTGAGCTGTACCTATAAAGCAAAGCATGTTATTAGCCAACTTACTTTAGCAATATCTCTTCTGCATGTGACTGACCTTTCCACACACCCTGTGGCCTATGTATCAGGGAGGCCAAGGACCCCGGTGATGGGTGAAACTGTTATAGAATCATAGAATCATAGAATGGTTAGAGTTGGAAGGGACCTTCAAAGGTCAACTAGTCCAACCCCCCTGCAAGAAGCAGGGACATCCCTGACTAGATCAGGTTGCTCAGAGCCTCATCCAACCTGGCCTTGAATGTTTCCAGGGATGGGGCATCCACCACCTCTCTGGGCAACCTGTTCCACTGCTCTACAACTCGCATTGTAAAAAATTTTTTTCTAATATCTAATCTAAACCTTCTAATTTAAACCCATTACCCCTCGTCCTATCACAACAGGCCCTACTGAACAGCCTCTCCCCAACTTTCCTGTAGGCCCCCTTGAGACACTGGAAGACTGCTATCAGGTCTCCCTGAAGCCTCCTCTTCTCCAGGCTGAACAGCCCCAACTCTCTCAGCCTGTCCTCATAGGAGAGGTGCTCCAGCCCTCTGATCATCTTTGTGGCCCTCCTCTGGACCCTCTCCAACTGGTCCATGTCCTTCTTATGTTGGGGACTCCAGAACTGGACACAGTACTCCAGGTGGGGTCTCACCATGGCAGAGTAGAGGGGCAGAATCACCTCCCTCGACCTGCTGGCCACGCTCCTCTTGATGCAGCCCAGAATGCGGTTGGCCTTCTGGGCTGGAAGGGTGCATTTCCGGCTCATGTTGAGCCTCTCGTCCACCATCACTCCCAAGTCCTTCTCCTCAGGGCTGCTCTCAATCCATTCTCTGCCCAGCCTGTATTTGTGCCTGGGATTGCCACAACCCAGGTGCAGGACCTTGCACTTGGCCTGGTTCAACTTCATGAGGTTGGCACGGGCCCACCTCTCCAGCCTGTCCAGGTCCCTCTGGATGGCATCCCTCCCTTCCAGCGTGTCGACGGCACCACACAGCTTGGTGTCATTGGTGAACTTGATGAGGGTGCACTCTATCCCACTGTCCATGTCACCAACAAAGATGTTGAACAGGGCCGGGCCCAACACGGACCCCTGAGGGATGCCACTGGTGACTGGTCTCCACTTGGACATTGAGCCGTTGACCACCACTCTCTGAGTGCGGCCATCCAGCCAACTCCTTATCCACTGAGTGGTCCATCCATCGAACCCATGCCTCTCTAGTTTAGAGAGAAGGATGTCATGCGGGACAGTGTCAAATGCCTTGCACAAGTCCAGGTAGATGATGTCCATTGCTTGTCCCTTGTCCACCGTTGCTGTTACCCCGTCATAGAAGGCCACCAAATTGGTCAGGCACGATCTGCCGTTGGTGAAACCATGTTGGCTGTTACCAACCACCTCCTTGCTCTCCATGTGGCTTAGCATGGTTTCCAGGAGAATCTGCTCCATGACCTTGCCAGGCACAGAGGTGAGGCTGACTGGCCTGTAGTTGCCCGCATCTTCCTTACTCCCCTTTTTAAAAATGGGGGTTATGTTCCCTCTCTTCCAGTCATCGGGGACCTCACCAGACTACCACGATTTCTCAAATATGATGGCCAGTGGCTTGGCAACTTCATCCGCCAGTTCCCTCAGGATGCGCGGATGGATCTCATCAGGCCCCATGGACTTGTGCACCTTCAAGTTCTTTAGATGATCCTGAACCTGCTCTTCGAGCACCCTGGGCGGTTCTTCATCCTCGCAGTCCCTGCCTGTGCCTTGCACAGCTTGGGTGGGGAGACAAGAGCCCTTATCAGTGAAGACTGAGGCAAAAAAGTCATTGAGTACCTCAGCCTTGTCCAAATCCTGGGTAACCACAACACCCATTTCCTTCCGGAGGGGGTCTACATTCTCCTTGGATTTTCTTTTGTCCCCTACATATCTGTAAAAGCTTTTCTTGTTACTTTTTATATCCCTGGCCAGATTCGATTCCATCAGGGCTTTAGCCTTCCTCACCCGATCCCTGGCCGCTCGCACTTTTATGGCTGTTGCCATAAAAGGAGAGTTTCCTATCCCTAGGACAGAAGCTGAGGACCAGAAGGTTAGAGAGAAGACAGAAAAAAAAGCCCACCGTTGCTGTACAAAAACCCATTTACCACACCCAGCTCAGCAAAGCATTAGCATCACAATGCTTTTCTTGGCACCAGAACATCGAGAGCCAAGAGGGCATGTCCAGCACTACTGCAGCTACTCAGCTGAAGGGCAGGCACACAGCAAAGCAAAGCGTGAGCAAAGATTTGGACAGGCTCTGGTTGCTTTCAGGGCCATGAGACAGTATTCCTAAGAAGAAAAGCAGGGATTAGTTAGCACCCCACAGAGAAGACAGTGAAATTTCTTTCTTACTTAAAAAGAAAAACTTTATTTTGATACATTAAAAAATCTATACATTTCTTAGACTAAAATACAGTTTTGCATCAGTATTCTGGCACATCAGTTTACACAGAAAATCTAAGATTAGATCAGCACTGTTAATTTCCCTTCTCTTCGTGCATTCATAGCTTGCAGTATAAAACATTTCAAGTTCTCAAGACAACAATAAACAGTGTCACATTTACTTTTCCCATTCCCAAAGGAGGTGGCATTCCACTGGAAAAAGGAGCACTTGTTAGGGGATTTTGATTCAATGTAAATCACTAAGCCAGTCCAGGGGTTTGATTGCCCTGTTAGAAGTAAAAGTGAAAGAGGATGAAAAATTTGTTTCCAGATGAAGCTTTGATGGACTATGACAATGCAAGTACTGTCAAATCTTTAAAACCTGTTCAGAATATTTTCCTTTTTCCTTAGGGTAGTTGCTATAATCAGCAACACAATCCACCATACAGAAATAATTCCTTTCTATAGATACAGGATTCCACCTTCTTTCTTGCTCCGAAGGACTCCAGAGCAAAATAAAAGCAGGACACAGGGGATATTGCTGTGAGATGTCTGTGAATCAGAACATGAATTTTTTTATCTACTGTGAAGATCCTGCAGAATATTTTCTGCTTGTGAAATCCTGCTCTCCGTGGCTCCACCTAACCTCCAGCAGCTGCTTTCTGGCCTACATTAGAAACAAAACAACCTTTCTGTTTTCTCCTCCCTCACTCCCCAAGAGACACTTATTGACTGTGGCACTGTTTTTCTAATGATGTTCTCCCTGTTCAGTTTGCGCAGGGAGGAACCCAACCAATGCTAACACTGGAGCACACACAGTATTTATTTGAGAGTTAAAAATTATTACTTTCGTGGGAACTCCAGTCAGCACCCAACTTCTGCTGGGTTTCAGGAGTAATCAGCTTCCTAATCTCACAAAACCTTTCTGAAATATTGCCTAGCTGCCCCTATTTCACTCAAACCAGAGGGAAGTAGTGGTGAACTTGAGAAATGGTAGTCACCTACACGGCCAGCATCTTCCATCACATACTTAGAGAGGCCAGAGCCATCTTTAAAGTTACAGAAATTAGTTCTGCTAAAGCCAGCTGGTACTTTTGCTCTGAATTCTTGCAACTTTGGTTCTAAGTGGAGTCCCATGTTTCTATAGAAAAGTACCAAATACTCAAAACATCAAATTCTGCTCACCATATTCACAAATGATGACTTGATCACAGTGAGACAGGCGAGTAGAATCTGATGGTTTGCTGGTTTTCTGCTAGCAATTCATCTCTGTGAAATGAATGCCAGATAGTTTAGCCTCCAAATGGGTATTTTTAGATGGATTAATGCTACCTATTGTCCCTAGAAATATTTTCATAATCCTAATGTCTCTGAAGAGCTTTGGCTTGATTGCATCAGCTTGCAGACACTGCAAGACACCTCACAGCTCCATCCCAGAGTGGAAATTCTGCCTTTTACACATGACCCACATCACAAGAGACAAATTTAATCCCTTTTCTCATCTCTCTAAATATAAAAGAAAAAAATATCTTGAGAACAGTATTTGCTACAGAACACAAGAAATACAAATTTACTAGTCTCTATAATCTCTTGTTATGTGATGGAAATAACAGCAGAGACAAAATAGCCGAAAGAGCATTTAAAAATGAAATATTTATAGTAAACTTCCATCATCCCAACAAACAAGCTGAGTGCAAGAAATGCTTCAAATAAGTCTGTTGGGTTTTGCTTTGGGAAGCACGAGGGGGTTTTTTCCACAAAGATGAAATAGGATTTCTGTGGTGATTATATGACACACACAAGCTGTTCAATATACAATGGACAAGGGATGTTTAGATTTAGTAAACAGTATCTGCACAAGCAAAGCCATGATTTAAAACAGGGATGTTGTTAGGTATCTACTTTTAAAAGTGTTTCTTAAAATGACTGTGCCATGTTCAATACAGCATGTAATATGCACTCAGAACCAAATGCTTACTGGATGGTGATGATGAGTATATGCCTGCTACATGCATTTTATTCTGACTCTATAACGTACATTCATAGAATACATCATAACCACGCAGAGCAAACCACTAAAGTGCATGCCCTGAGGGCACATTAACTATGTTGTCTCCAACACTGGCTGCTCAATTGCCAGAACACTGATACAGAAAGGGCTCATTTTTGCTTTATATCCCCATTTTGTGCTGAAAGAGTAAGAGCTAGCATCCCCTGCTCCCTCCATGAAAGGGAGCACTGTGGAGCAGGCTAATTGCCTGCTGTGAAAAAAGCCCTTTCAGAAAGAAGTAACCACCCTGAGAAGGTGCTGTACAGAAATGCAGGAAGCGAGTCTTGGATTAACTCGTGGGTAAGTGGACCTGTGTACTGGATTAGGCTGGGATGGAGTTTTAATTTCCTTCACAGCAGCCCACATGGCACTGTGTTTTTAGCAGAATAGGCTGGGGTTGGGCAAGAGGGTGGGAGGGCATACAGCCAGGACAGCTGATAAAATATTCCATACCATATAATGTCAAGCTCAGCAATAAAATTGGTGTTTAGGGGGTGGGTGTGTGGTTCCAACGTAGCTATTGCTCGGAGATTGGCTGGGCACTGGTCTGCTGGCGGAAGGTGGTGAGTGATTGCCTTTGCATCACTTGGATTTATTTTTTTTTTCCTTTACTTAATGAACTGTCTTTATCTCAATGCTTTTGTTCTTCCAGCCCTCTCTCCCATCCTGTTGGGGGACTGAGCAAGCCAGAGAGTATGGGCTTACCTGCCAGCCAGGGTCAATCCACCACAATGTATAATTGGGTTTTCCACATTAAGTTCTCCCTTCTAGGACATGCTTTCCTAACACAGAAGCTCCTTGGGTTACAATGCCAAGCAAGGGCCACATGTAAAACCCCATCCTGTTTTTAGGAGCTGGGAGTGCGAATACAAGCTACTGGAAGGCTGAAGATGCACTTCTAAGCAGGCCATACCATATGCTTAGTCTAGCTATGGGGAAGCACTGAAACTGTAGAAGTGATGGGCTGCACTCCTAACCACAGCAAGCACAGTGATGGAGTGATATCATACAAAAAAAATTCCACCTCAGAACTTCAGCTCAGCACCTACTCCCCCTCCCATTCAGCAGCGATATCCTGAATCGTTGCCTCGGGAAGGGGAGAAGGCATGTGCTAAGACTGGTGAGACAAAGGGCAACTGATACTCTGCCATTTGGCACTCCTTTGCTGAAAGAGCAATACAGAAATGAGAGCTAACAGAACAAAAAAAAATCTAGGCTGGAAGAAGCAATAACGATGACACACTGCTGCTCAATTTCCAAATAAAACATTGTAAAATAATGTGGAAAAACATTAGACAATTTAAAGAATGGTATGCTTTTTTTCCTTTGAAACCTAGCTGATCAGAGGCTATGATGCAGACTGTCTGCAGAAACTAAATACTGGGAACCAGTAATCCCACTGGCTTGGTTTTTAAACCCAAATTGTCCAGCTTGAATCTCCAATTCTCGAGCACTACTTGGTTCAGTGGACTTTCCAAAGAGATGATTTCTCTGTCTCGGCTGTCTCATCTGATCCTCTTGCAGTGTTATTCCCGATGGAGCATCACTCTCTAGTTAGTCTAGACTGCGTCCCACAAAGCAGTCCATATACTGGCTTTAATAACCAGCTGGCAAAAAAAAAGTATTTAATCCATCACAACTGGTAGACCCCAGCACCTCTACTGCCAACTAGGGATTTACGTGTCAAGTGTTCTCCCTCTCCACTATCCCCACTAGGAAAGGAAAGCAGAGTCTAAATTTTCCTGAAAAGTTTTCTCTCCAGATGTCAGTCCTCTGCTTATCTCCCTGCATAAGACAGAATTGGAATTTAAAGGGCCACTGGAAAGCCTGTGTGTGGATGCCTTTCTGGCATGCCTGAAAAGCTCTTCATGCCAGATATACACTCAAGAATGGTGCACACAAATTTATTAAGAACTTTGTAATGATATAATTTGTCACTTAAATGTTACAACTACCCATAGAAAAGTGTTGCCTGTATCTCTTAAACACCATGTACATAAAACAAATTTATTTTTAAAACAGGATAAACTGCTATAAAAATGGTGCACAGTCAAGTCATACAAAAATACAAAAATCTGTTTCCTGCTGCAGTCCTAGTTGCAATTACAGAGAAAAGCCTCCACCCAGGACATCCAGCAAGCAGAGAACACAAACTTGCGGATCTGGTCATGGCAGAAATTTGTTGTCAAAATGAGCAGAATCCAAGGCTTCAATCAAAGCACTTCCAATAACTTCCAAACAAGATGGAGATTAGTTTCTCTGGAAGCAACTGAGTATGTCTCTTAGCCTTGGAATCCCTATTCTATGACTCATCTAAACCAGTTTTTAAATTTCTCTTGCTAAGCCTCACTGATCTACACAAATACCAGTGTTCAGTGCCACTGCTGTCTTAAGACACTGGTACAGCAGGAATGCCTCCTCTCCATGAACTTAAGGCTGCCTCAGTGCTTCTTCTAGAGAGTCTTGACCTCTGTCTCACATTGAGAGGCCTTGCCAGTGCTCCAGTTTGAATCCGTAGATTGAAGCCCTAGGACAGTTTGCACTTACGTGGATGTGTAACTTACAACTTCCATACCTAGAGAGCCCTCCTGATGTCAGTGGCGTTAGCGATACAGTTCAATTAAATGGCTGTCTAAGCACTTGCAGGATTGGGTAAGTCTGTCACCCTGCCTCCCCAGCAGCTATAATTTCTAAACGTATTTTTATTTTCATACCTTTCATATAGTTTGGGTTCTGTGATATGAAAAGAGTAAATCCTTTTAATTGGCTTGCTGAAAGAAAACTAAACAAATTTAAGTTCTCAAATGACTTCTAGAAGCAGAAGTTAAATATTTCACTATTGCCAAAAGGTAAGATCACTGGTTAGTTACATGATACTACTTTTTTTTTTTTTTTTTTGAAATCTTCAGCAGCAATTTAAAAGCCTGATCCTCTGAAAGGAAGCACAAATAACTGCTTATTTATTAAACCTTAATTACATGAGTTGTGCATGTCTCTACCTAGGCACACCTCTCCACTCCATGGCAAAGCTTCTGTAGAAGGGCTTTTCTCTTTCAAAATACTTTCTTGAATGGAGTGATCAAACCATTGAGGCATTATTTATTTGTACAGAGCTTGTATTTAGTGCAATAAGTTTAAAAATTCTGCTCTATTAACTTTACATTAACAAAAATAGTTTTCTTAAAAAAATTGTAACAAAAGGAGTATATAGCATAGACAGATCATGAATTCTTAGCAAATACACTTCTAAGCATTTACCATTACAATATGCTGAGCAATTGAATATTAGCATTCATATCTGGTGAGCTTCCAGACTGAAAATAAATGTAAGTAAGTAATAATAATAACAATAAAAAAGCACGTTCTCTTGTCATTATTTGATAACTTTAGATAACTACCCTGGCAGTTACACTTCTTTGGAAGTGTTTCTCTGCCCTTTCCTGTTTTAGCTACCTGCTACAGTACATACAAATATGGATGAAACCATGGGCAAGGAATGGTCCCTTCGACCTCCCAGAGCTCTCTGGCACTAAATGAAATTAAGCACACAGTACCTTTTTGTACAGCAATGCAGTTCATTTCTCTTCCTATCCTCAGCATCTTTATATCTAGTCATGAATTAATCATGAGTATGGCTAATACTGAGCTTTAACAAGCTGTTATTTCAGTTGCTCATCTGAAATCCATACCCTTTGAAGGAGCACTGCTGAAGTGTGGAGGAGGCTACTGAACTCAAGGGCAGGACAGAGGGCAATGGGTATGAGGGGTAAGTAGGGTAAAACAGGAAGTTAATTGCATATAAAAATGATCTGTCCCCATTTTGTAGTTTCTGTTTAACAGGAGATGCAAGGGCTCCCACACACCTGAATACCTGAGGAGTTGGTTATTGTGATATCTGATACTGATAAACAAAACTGTGCCCCACCAGGGCTGTAAAGTAAAATGACTGCTGACAAACTCATTCAAACTGCATGAACTCCCACTGAAACCACTGTTTGAAAAACTAAATTTGATACTTTTCTTGATTTGAAGGTTTTCCTTACATGTAATTGTCCTGAAATTAATACAAATTTAAACAAACGAAACACGTAAAATGCTCAGCAGATTAGCAGTGTCATGGGAAATCTGTCTCTAAACTCAGATGTAATTTCAGATTATCTTTACAATGATACCTCCTCCAGATTGTAAAATATCAAGCAGATAAGAATCAACATTTCCATGACCACAATGAATAATTTAAAAATGGAACAATGATAAAGCTGCTTGTAAAAGCCACCCGTATGAAAAGAGTACATGTTTCACAAAAATAATTGTTAAAAAAAGTATTAAATCCCTGTTCCTTTTCTCTGATTTTGGCTGTTTATATATATATATATGTATGTGTATATATATATATATATATATGTATGTATATATGTATATATATACTGTTTTGGAATGTCAATGGGTTCCAATATGGCTCGCTAGTTTCAAGATGAACTTGCTCCAGGGGCCTAGAAAACAAAGTCATACAGTACAGTCTTAGACAAATGCCAAAGGACAAGGAGAAACTGAGTCAAAGGGGTCACTGGAAACCATAAAGAAAGAAGTGTGAAAAGGTTGTTTTTTCTCTTGAGCCTTGATAAAAGAACAGAAGGTCCTAAATGTTTCCTAATCTCTGCTATTAATATTAAAATACAACTGCACTTAGGACATTTCACTTTCAGAACTAATTGTCACATCTAAGAAATATCTGCATTTCAAGGAGCCTGAAGCAAAACAGTGAAGACACTATTTTTAAAAAAAGAAAGCGAAAAAAAGAAAAATTAATCTAATTTTCAGACATCCAATTTTGGGACTATAGGCGTTACAAGTACAGAACAGACTTATGAATAATCCTATTCCAGATGTAAACTGATGTCTTTATCAGTGCTTTGGGGAAAGGTATCAGACACTTCATGGAGGTAACGCTGTGTCCTGTCCTTGTCAGGAAGTGAGATCCTAGTATTTCAGAATCTATTCAACTGGAGGCAAATGCCCATAAATGGAAGACCACTTGAGTAAACAAGGCCCAATCAGTTCCAAACAAGACTATCACATGAGCAGCAGAACTGGGAGTAATTCAGCAGACGACACTCAGGCTGAGCCCTAAGTGATCAGCATCTTCTCCAGCAGTCCTACGAGGACTTTCAACCAATGCCAGGCTCAAGCGCCTAGAGTCAAGTTCCTAAAAGAACAAGACCACCCTTTTCTCGAAAGTACTTTGTTTGTCCTTTTACAAGGTGAGGTGAATAAAGGTTTTAACATTCAAGCTTTAGGCAGTCGAGTACAAAAGTATAAATTGCAGTCTGTGCTAGCACTGATGAGCGTGTAAGTGAAAATACATTTATTTGAATTAGAGGTTAACATAATAAAATTTAGGACTGAGATTTTTTTTGTGCATGTGACTAAAGGCTTTGCACACCTTTTGCATACCTAATTCTCAATCATTTTAACAGCCCCTTCACATCTACAACATTTAGACCACTCTGAAAATCTCAACATTAGTGTCTGTTTGAACAGCTAGAATTACTCCCAGAAGGAAACAGTAAATAAGCACAGAATTAGTTTTTTAGATGTATAAACACAGCAGCATTTAGGCATAAGCAAATCTAGAAACTGGTATGCTATAATGAAATAGCAAAACACACAAAGCTACACATCTTTCCACTCTGCAGCAGGAACCCATTTCAGCGAGGTCAAAAAGTGCTCATGCAACACGGCTTCACAAACATCATTGAAAAAAAATGTGCAATGTTAGCATACACTTATGTAGATTCCATTAGGTTTAAAAATTGTCCCTGTGGTAAGGAACTGAGTCAGGCCCCAAATACTCTGAGAAAGTAATGATGGAAAATATTTTATTTCACAAAGTCATTTGCACGATGACAAGTCATACCTTGCCCAGCCTGGCTCTCCATCATATGCTCTCAGTTCTCCACCTTCCAAACTCATTCTCCTATCTGTTTTCTGTATCATGTATAGCTGTTCCTTATTCCAGGCTATTCAGACATGCAATGCCTTCCTAACAGGCACACCATAAGTAAAACAGGCTGCAGAAGCATAAATGATGCATTGTTCACTGTCTGTCTATCTGACAGTGTGAGATGGAAAGAGCACACAAGAGACAAGCAACATAAGTAGTTGGCATAAAAACAAACAACTGGGAGAAATGTCATTTGAGCAGGTTGAAAGGAATCACTCTATCCAATTTGTTGGCACTGTATAAAATAATTTGGTGCAATAGATGCGCTCAATAGTGTTCTTCAGGCTTTCATGGTGAACATAAGATAAATGAAAATTGTTCAGCTCAGGGTTCAAAAGAGAATTAAAGTCAGAACAGCCCAATGAATTCCAGAGCCATCTTATTTTGAGAATATTCAGCAATTGGGGCTGTCTGTGTATACCACATAGCATACACTACTAATGCTAATGAAATGATACTGCATTTGTTTCATATGACACAGTTCCTTTCATCTTACTTTTACAGGAGATGGTCTCAGCTGCGACAAAAACTCTGCCATCCAGGTGATAGGCAAGCTCACAAACAGAAAAAGCAGAACATCTTGAGTGATACAGAGAACAAAAACTTCTCCTGAAGAAGTGCAGTCAGTAAAGACAAAGAGGGAGAAGAAGTAAAAGTGAAACTCTTGGAGGATCGCCACCTCCTCATCTGCACCTACCATTGGTTTTAGCTCTCTGCCTTCAGCTCCACCTCCCCGTCCAGCTTCTTTCATAGATTTCCTACTATTCTCCACAAACTCCTGAAAAAAAGCAATAAAGTGAAAAGTGCTTTCTTAGATTCCAAACATCAAATCTCAAGACAAAACTTCAAGATATAACTGCTCAAAATGTCAACACAACTTGCTCCTATCACTTCTCTTGCTCAGACTTGTCCACAAAATATCAAAAAATCCTCCCAAAGAGCCACAAAACTCTCCTCCATTTAATTCTGGAAGCCAAATAGGTATCTGCCTTGTGCAGTGCTAGAACTTTCACATTTACCACACCATGGTGTCCTTTATAGGGAAGGAAGGTAGGAACATGGTTGTCAAAACAAAACAAAACCCCCAGAGATCCCAGTTATTACATCCTATCCTGTGAATTGTGTGTAATGTTAGAACTCCATTAAACAGAGGCACTTGGAGATAATTGTTGATTTCCCTAACTTCCCTCAATTCAGACTTACATTTTTCACCAGATCACAATCAGCTATTCACAAAGATTACCAAAGCTTCTAATTCAATTTTATATATTTTTTCCTCTTAAAAGCAAGCATTCTGTAGCAAATTTCAACTTAAATTAAACTTTAAAGCAAACTTTAGCTGCTGGTGTTTTGTGACATCAACTGCTGACTAAAGAAACCCACAATGCTTTTATGATTTATCTGTGCTGTCTTCCAAGACAGCATGCTGCATTTTATTCTTATTCTGTGCTAAAAAAGCAACTCATCAGCTACTGTTTTATTATATACTCTCAATTCTGTAGTAGATACTGTAGATTCTTAGGCACAGGTGATTTTACCAAAAATTTAGCATTAAATTCTTGGCATGGTTTTCCAACAAGTAATCAGAAAGAAAAAAAAAAAGTTATGTTAAGAAGTCATGAGAGTCTTCCTCTAACCTACACATGGGGGTACATTTTATAGTGACATACTCTACAGTTGCCACTTACAAACATTGTCAAGAAAATTACCTACTCAACAATAAACTGAAGGGCTTGAGGAGCAGAATTTTTACATCTTGGTCTCTAGCTAGTGAACTGGGAGTAAGATGGAACAAACAAATAAGAACTGAATTGTGCAAAGGGCCTTGACATAGCATCTAGGCTCCAGGACAGAACCTGTTGTTCCCGTGCATGACAGACTGTGCGTCAAATTCTGGTTGCTGTCTACCTGAAAATAAAGACTCCACTGTGGTCACTATCTGCGTGTGGGACAGAACACTGAGCTCAAAAGAGGAAACAACGGAGTTGTCATATAACACTTTGCTCTTGCATATCTTCTGTTTTTTTTCATACACAAGGCCAAAGGGTTGTTGTCCATTCTTATCATGTACTTTCTCACACTCTATGTGTACTGAAGAAGTTACAATTAAAATAACACAAGGCTAAGGTGTTCTTACTTATTTTTAGATCATAGAATCATAGATGAACTTTATGATGTATTCAAGGAGCACTTCCTTCAAGCTCAGCAGCAGTGCATCCCAATGAAGAGTAAGTCCAGCAAAAAGGCCAGAAGGCCTGCATGGATTAGCAAGGAGCTCCTGGACCAACTGAAAACAAAGAAGGAAGCCTATAGAGGGTGGAAGCGAGGACAGGTAACTTGGGAGGATTACAGAGAGGCTGTGCGAGTGGCCAGGGATCAGGTGAGGCAGGCTAAAGCCCTGACAGAATTGAATCTGGCCCAGCATGTCAAATACAACAAGAAAGGCTTCTATAGCTATGGAGGGGACAAAGGGAGGTCCAGGCAGAATGTGGTCATACAATCATAGAATCATAGAATGGTTAGAGTTGGAAGGGACCTTCAAAGGTCATCTAGTCCAACCCCCCTGCAAGAAGCAGGGACCTCCCTCACTAGATCAGGTTGCTCAGAGCCCCATCCAGCCTGGCCTTGAACGTTTCCAGGGATGGGGCATCCACCACCTCTCTGGGCAACCTGTTCCAGTGCTCCTCTCCATAAGGTCCTCTCCATAAGGAAACAGGTCCTCTCCATAAGGAAACAGGTGACCTGGTTACCCAGGACATTGAGAAGGCTGAGGTGCTCAATGACTTTTTTTCCTCAGTGTTCACCAATAAGGGCTCCTGTCTCGCCACCCAAGCTGTGGAAGGCACAAGCAGGGAGTGGGAAGATGAAGAACCACCCACTATAGCGTAAGAGCAGGTTTGGGAGTATCTGAGGAACGTGAAGGTGCACAAGTCCACGGGACCCGATGAGATGCATCCGCGGGTCCTGAGGGAACTTGTGGATGAACTTGCCAAGCTGCTGGCCATTGTATTTGAGAAGTAATGGCAGTTTGTTGAGGTCCTTAATTAATGGAACCCCCATTTTTAAAAAGGGAAACAAGGAGGACCCGAGCAACTACAGGCCAGTCAGCCTCACCTCTGAGCCTGGCAGGGTCACGGAGCAGATTCTCCTGGAAACCATGCTAAGGCACATGGAAAGCAAGGAGGTGGTAGGTGACAGCCAACATGGCTTCACCAAGGGCAAATCATGACTGACTAATCCGATGGCCTTCTATGACTGGGTGACAGCATCGGTGGACAAGGGACAAGCAACAGACAGCATCTAACTGGACTTGTGCAAGGCATTTGACACTGTCCCGCATGACATCCTTCTCTCTAACCTGGAGAGGTCGGGCTTTGATAGACGGACCATTCGGAGGATAAGGGATGGGCTGGATGGCCGCACTCAGAGAGTGGTGATCAACAGCTCAATGTCCAAGTGTAGATCGGTGATGAGTGGCATTCCTCGGGGGTCCGTGTTGGGCCCGGCCCTGTTCAACATCTTTGTCGGCGATATGGACAGTGGGATAGAGTGCACCCTCAGCAAGTTCACCAATGACACCAAGCTGTGTGGTGCCGTCGACACGCTGGAAGGGAGGGATACCATCTAGAGGGACCTGGACAGGCTGGAGAGGTGGGCCCGTGCCAACCTCATGAAGTTCAACCAGGCCAAGTGCAAGGTCCTGCATGTGGGTCGTGGCAATCCTAGGCACAAATATAGGCTGGGCGGAGAATGGATTGAGAGCAGTCCTGAGGGGAAGGACTTGGGAATGATGATGGATGAGAAGTTTAACGTGAGACGGCAATGCGCCCTTGCGGCCCAGAAGGCCAACCACATCCTGGGCTGCATCAAGAGAAGCATGGCCAGCAGGTTGAGGGAGGTGATTCTGCCCCTCTACTCTGCCATGGTGAGACCCCACCTGGAGTACTGTGTCCAGTTCCGGAGCCCCCAACATAAGAAGGACATGGACCAGTTGGAGAGGGTCCGGAGGAGGGCCACGAAGATGATCAGAGGGCTGGAGCACCTTTCTTATGAGGACAGGCTGAGAGAGTTGGGGCTGTTCAGCCTGGAGAAGAGGAGGCTCTGGGGAGACCTTATAGCAGTCTTCCAGTACCTCAAGGGAGCCTACAAGAAAGTTGGGTAGAGACTGTAGGGCCTGTTGTGATAGGACGAGGGGCAATGGTTTTAAAATAGAGGGAGGTAGATTTAGATTAGATATTAGGACAAAATTTTTACACTGAGGGTTGTAGAGCAGTGGAACAAGTTGCCCAGAGAGGTGGTGGAAGCCCCATCCCTGGAAATGTTCAAGGCCAGGCTGGATGAGGCTCTGAGCAACCTGATTTAGTTGGCGATGTCCTTGCTCCTTTTGCAGAGGGGTTGGACTAGATGACCTTTGAAGGTCCCTTCCAACTCTAACCATTCTATGATTCTACTTTTGCACACTTTGTGTATACTGAAGAAGTTATAATGAAAACACCATTCTGCTGAACATAGCAATGCAATGCAGATCATCTATGGGTCAACTCTGGCTAAGGCCTGTTAATCAAGCCTGGTCACTTCAACATCCCAAGAGAGGTCCTTCTTAGGAAAGTACAAAACCCAAGTCCTTACCTCTTTCTTTGTTTCTTTCCATTCTGCACTGTACCATTTACAAGAAATGACACCCAAGAGTATGATTCCGCAAGACAACGGCTCATCTAATAGCCAGCAATAGAAGCCAATACCAGTGATGCCAGGAAAAGAAGCATCACTACTTATCTGATGCTCATCAGATCACACTGTTTGCTGATCAAGCCATGAACAAGACAGCAAGGTAACCCAGGTAAAAAAAATACTGTATTAAATTCAGCTAGTGAATTCATTCCACTGCCAAAATACCCATTTTATTGAACCATATCCGTAGACTTAGAAAGCAGGGGGAAACTTACCATGAGAACTTTATCCATGTAGAACTCCCTTCCAGGGCTCCCATCATTGTATTTTGTATCGATGGCAAAACATAAGAAAAGGACATCAACAACCATTTCATAAATGGAAAGGAAGCAGTGAGCAACCAGGAATGCAAAGAGGCAGACAATGATGAGTGGCAGCACCCAGATGGTGTAATCTCGTTGGTAATTCAGCAACATAATCCCAGCCAAACCTGTACTGCAAACAATCAGGACCTGAAGAAGAAAACAGAAGATAACTGTAATGGCAAAAGCCTTTTGATATTTTTGGTTTTGTTTGATTTGATTATTTTTTTTTTAACCTATGTGCTTCTTCCTCTGCCAGGGCTAGAATGAGAGGTCAGAGATACTAGTGGTACTAACATCTTTACCTCCTGGATGCCCCACATCTCTGAGTGTAAATAACATTTTTTCCATTGGTCCAGCACATGCAAATCAGAGTAGTTTCAAAAACATCCTTCAACACAAAAGGTATTTTTCAGAACAAATTACATTTATATCCTGCTGTCATAGTTCTAGTGTTACAGAACATTCCTGTAAAAAGGAACTTTATCCTGTCAGTTATAAAAACCCCGAACCTGATGCTATCAACCAACTAACCTGCAATTGTTTTTTTGGTTGCGGGAGGGGAAGAAGGTAAGTCTTAGGAGGATGGTATGGACTAAAACAATTGTTGTGGCCACTCAACATTTTGAACATTTCTGAACCTATTATTATGAACTGCAGCTAAACACGAAATTGTACAATAGGTGAGCTTTAGTGCACTATGAAAATACCAGGTTAGACTGGTAGAGGAGACAGGCTGGGAGCCTAGCTCTATTTTAGCTGATAATATTTTTCATATGTTCATTTTAACATTTCTGTCACCTGTGCATTTCTCTAATAATTTGAAAGGTAACTTTTCCAGGAGTTGTTCTCTAACATCTTTCATACTCCTCCATAAAACCACACTACATAATTACATGGTCTCCCAAGCACATATATCTTCATTATGTGTTTATTTCTTCTCGCATCTTACTGACTTAATCACTGGATTACAAGTTCAGCCTCCTGCACTCTGACTTAATAAAAGTAGAGGAACGTAATAAGGAATACGGTTCAGTCCAATCATTGTCCAAATGCTTAGGCACAGGTGATTTGAGTGGATTGGTATTAATTGTTTTAGAAATAATGGCATAAAATCCTGCAATCCAATTCACTGGATTGTTTCCATAAAAGTATATCTCCATCAGCTGGAGACACAAAAAGCTGACTGACCATAGCAATTACTCTAGACTCCTTTTAATTCTCAGAGTAGAGGTGATTTAGTTGAGTATGCTGGCAGTTCCTCATAGCAGGCTTCTGCACTACCTTCCAGTCAAATTTGGTCAGAAATGGTGATCAATAACATGTCAATTTTCAACATAAATCTCGAGAGCCCTTACCAAACAGAATTTAGAGAAAATGCTCCCTTTCCTTACAATTTTAGGTTTTAATCACAAAACCAATCAAAAACTTAGAACTTCTATTCACTTTTCTCTTGACTCCCTAAAAATAACTTCATGCAAAAGGTGTCATTATCTTCAGCTATTCCTTCTAATTGCTTTTACTTAACATAAGCGGATCATCTGTTTATCCTCTCTATCCTGGACAGTCCCTCCCTGACTGTATGCAGCTAGATATGATAAAGTGCACTCTAAGAAACAGGAATTTAAAGGCATTTTGTATTTGGAGTGCAAGCCATTGCTAAGAAAAGCTTGCTACTATGTACATCTGTAACAATTGTATACAGTAGACATACCTTTCCTAGAAACAGCATAAAATCCCCAACTGTGTTTATGGCAGCCACTCGCAAAGCATTTTCCACTAGAATAACAAAGGCATCCTTTGCTGAGGTGCAGAAATTGGTGCTGTTGATAGCTGTGGCTGTATATGCATTCTGGGAAAAGAAGATTGAAGATTTACCCATGGAATGATCAGATATTTCAGACAGAACAGGCGAAAGGAATGGGGGAAAATACAGCCTCTGAATAAGTCACATAAGTCATGTGATGTTAATGAATGAACTCTCCCTTGAGAGTTGTTGAATCAAGCAGTATGTACCAGCTGACAGAAGACCATACGAGGTAGAGAATTACTATTCTTCTCCTTCTTTGCTCATCATTTATGCATTAACAAGTTTATTCCCAAAAACTAATTAGACAGAATTTGCAATTTCTCTGCAGGAGGAGGTAAGCAGTGGCGTAACTACAGCAATCAAGTAGTTAGAAAAAGATATTCTGGAAATACAGAAGAGTTTAAGAGTCACGCAAGCCCACCAAGCTAATTTCTAGATACTTCACTAGACTGCACTCACTCAAGGTTGGCCAGGACATTTTTCAAAGATTACACTGCAGTTTTTAAAATGCTTTCTTCTGATTTTATTTTCTGTATTTCCACAAGGAAAAAAAAAAAAGAACAGTAAAAAAGATATCAGAGAGATATTTATAGATGTAAACAGAGGTGGAACCACAGACCAGTAAACCTCTTTTATAAAGAGATCTGACCAGCTAGTCACAACTTGCAACTCTTGATGTTATGTAGAGGTTTTCAATTCTGTGCTCCTTCAATATTATGCCTAGAGAAGCTTCACTCTTTCCATAGCCAACATATTTTGAAACTCAGATGTAGTTTGATGGAGTGGACATAAGTGGGAACATCTCCAACCACTAAACAAATCCTTAAAGTTGAGATACCACATTCACAAAGATGAATACTGGCTATTTTTCAACTTTCCAATGTAAACAAAGATTAATGTAGTGATTTGCAGTGTAATTCCAGTAATGGAGATAAGACTGAAGCATTGTCATTCAAGTTCAGTTCCAAAGTATGATACATTATTAGCCTCAAACTGCATTCAGGGTATATATATGTATATATATATTATCAGATACTATCAGCCCTTACATAAAACTTGAATATTGAAAATCTTACCTGATTTAAGTAGGTCAGGCACTTTTCTAAACACCAAAGGCAGCAGATGCAGGCTTTAAGCATACAGCGAGCACAAGCGTTTTCCTAGGAAATCACAGAATGTGGGAAAACAAAGATAAAGAGTAAAAACATCTCTTAAGAAAACAATATTCCTTTGTGTTTCAGTAACTGATACTCAGTTTGGTAACTTAAGCAGTTTCCCTCAATCCCATGGTCCTTTAAAGATTAAATATTCCAAAACAAGACTTCCAGCCTCCTACATAAATGAAATTAAATTAGCTGTAAACATGTCAGACCTGCCTTGAGTTTCAGTAAAAACATGTAATCTATTTATCTTACTTTTCCTTTGAGTTGTGTATGAATATACATAAGAATCATCCGTGGTATCTTCACTAGTGTGATAATGAAAGATCCCTTTGCTACTGTTCCTAGGTGGTAACAAACTAGGCGATTAACAGATGCCAAAATAGGAGTAAATGGCAGATTCCTTTTCTCCCTGTTGAAAAGAGAGAAAGAATAAAGTAGAATGAACAGTATGTATGTAATAACATCTAGAAGCGCTACAAATTCCTAATAAAATAAAATGCTAAAGGAATCTATTATCTGTATTCTAGCTTTCAGAGTATATTGCTCACTCCACATTGATAGTCTGTGCAAGTCACAGTTTTGGCTCTAATGCAGTAATAAGAATAGCATAAGGAATCAGTATGTTTTAAGGGTAGCAGATTCTATAACACTACATTTGAGGGTGTGCAATTCAAAACCTTCAGAAAAAGTGAGAAATAATGCTACTATTTTTCCAGTCAGGCTACTGGAAAACTTGCTTTCCCCTTCTCTCCTGTTCTGTTGGAGGTCTTTGTGCAGACTTTTGAGAGGATATTACTCTCTTTATTTATTAGGTAAATTATTTTCTCAGATGTTTTGCATTTCCGATTTACCTATTATATCCTCAAGGAACCAAGTATTAAGCTTTAAAACAAGCGATTTTATTGCAATGTGGCTAGAATATTTTTGATCTATCAGATGAATACTCACTTTCACAGTTTTGAAGCAATTCCTTCTTAAAGTTTTTATTTATATTTCCTACCAAGGAAACCACTTCTATTTCTCTCTCAAGGAATAGCTTGACTAAACACTTAAAGAATGGCTGTTCTTCTTTGTTAGAAATACGAACATAATAATAAGCGTATTAAAGGAAAAAGTGCTAACACTTCAAACATAAAACATCTCCCCAGCTTGGGAGAGAGTTTCTTTCATGTGAGTTTCATTCAAAAAAGACAAAAAGTAGATTCTTCATTCCATGAAACTAACATCTGTGTAACTTAATCCTGAGATGTTAATGATCGAAATAGGTTTATTCTGTATTTTTTTCCAATGAACTTTTAGAGCTCAGGTGAGGGAAGCCAAAATCTATTCCCCTTTAAGCATAATCTCATAAATGATCTGAGCCTTACACCCCAGCAACCCAACCACTTCCTCCTCTTGAGGTAAATATAACTGAGGGAAGAGTTTGTAATGCAGAACACCTTGAGGTCTGTTACTCTCGGAGTTGAAAAGAATCCATCTGGCTATGGTGAATGAACAGTGAACATACATAAAGCATTTCTTCATGGATAATTTCATCTCATTTGCTGTAGATAGCTGCTAATGAGGGGAAGTTCAAATTAATGCCCTTTCCTTTCTTACTAGGTCAGTTTTCAGATTAGAATTGTACCTTAAAATGCAAAAAAAAAAAAAAAAAAAAGGATACAATAGGGAGAAATGGGTATTTCCTAACTTAAAATAAAATTTTATTATGGAATGATAGGGTAAAGCTAAAAGAAAAATCATTCACCCTCAGGAGACAGAAAATACATAAACTTACAGATGAAGCATACACACTAAGTGATCTATTTCAATGAGACCTTATCCCCTCTCCTCTGTATTTTCTTTGTTCTTTACTCAATCTAGTTTAATTATTCCCAAGATTACATCCCTGTGACATCTTGTAATAATGTCACAAAGGTATTTCATTGGTATACTGCAGCACTTTGTCTTCAATAAAATAACAGAATTTCTGTCAGCACAGTAAATTAATTTATTGCCTTTGATATTGTTTTAAAGACTAGGGAAGATGAGGAGTCAAAAGTAACTCCGATAACAGTCTCAATGAAAAAGACAAACCAATTAAACATCTGTGATATGAATTGTGCACTTGAAAAATATTTGCATGCATTATTTAAAAACTCATCTTTTAAAAAATAGACTTAAAAGAACATGGCAAGAATAGAGTGTGTTTGCTGGGTATCACTAGAAATTTTTATATACAATATTCCTCCCATGAAAGGCTAAAAACACATAGTAAAAACCACTAGCTGAACTAGATGTTTATTTAGGATGCCAATGCTTTTCTTCTGGGGATAGCATCACTCCAACATCTTGGTTTTCCTTTCTTAAGTAAACTACCATTGCCAAATATCTTGTCAACATCCACTGCTCATGCTGCTCTTTATCCAGAGGAGTTGTGTTTATACTGTTTGGAAAAGACTTTGAGAACATCTGAAATAAAATTACTTATCTAGTTTCTGAACAATGATGTGTTTGGTTTTGGGTTGTTTGGTTGTTTTTTTTTAAGAAATGTATCATGAACTACTAGGTCTAGGATGACATGTGGAGAAGCTTCATTAAACTATACTTTTACAAAACAGGTATTGTGTACTTGCTTCTTTTCCTTACCAGAAATATTGCCATAGTTCTGCTCTACATACCGAAATGTAATACTTCAGATCACTGAAGCACCATTTATTCTCATGAAATACTAACAAAGCATCTGAAGCTACTTTTTTTTTTTTTTTTCCCTGAAAAACTTGGGTCCTAAATGGATAAAACAAGAACTTAAATTTTAATTTATTTAAGGTAAATTTTAAGCAGTATTAATTTCAGAACAGTTTTCAAATACTACAGACTAAAACCCCAAAGCTAAATTTGCAATTCTGAAATCAGTTTCTTACCTCCGTGAAGTAAAATTCTTGTACCTGAAGGTTGGTAAAATCATTGCTTAATAATTAGTATTGTCTTCCTGAATAGCTAAGCAGATACAGGCAGAACAGCTAGTGTAAAATACACCCTGGTACACAATTCAGTACACAAATATAGGAATGAATTATGGAGCTTTAATACACATATATTTTATTATCACATTTTATTTCTACATGATCTTGTCAGAATCTATATGTAAATTATGAATGTACTAAGACCTTAAGTAATCCTGTGAAATCCTAAGAAAGATTAGTGAAGCACTGTATATTTTTTAAAGGGCACTGTTTTGCAATTAAAATAATAATCAATTGCTTTAAGTATTTTTAAAATCTCTACTGAGCTCATTGGCATTAATTATTAGCATCATGGATGACCTTCCAGGTGCATCCTGCTTTCTAAACAACCATCCATGTCTGTACAACGTGCATTGATTACAAGGCAAACAAGACTCCAAGTCCTAAATATCAAGAACACTATCTATAACCAGCAAAAGATAGTGTAGGACTTGACATGATTTTAAAAGAGTCAATGCAATCAACTGCTCTCCAACTTTCAGGACAGAAGCAAGCATTCTCCTCAAAAGTTCTGTCTCTCAGTATTTCTACTAATTCAATTTCTAGGCTACTCACAGTAGAGCTGTCTAAGTTCTCCTTACCTTGTAAAATAGTATGTCACAACAGCCCCTGCTACTGTCATCTGCTGACAAGCTAGGATAAACTCGCTGATCCAGATAAGTCCCACTACGTGGTACCACCACATGTATTTCAAAGGACCTACCATCCGAAATTCAACAAATCCTTCTTCATTTGGGACAGGACTACCTAAAAATAAATGAGAGTAAAAATGGTGCTTACATCAACTCAGAAAGAAGGAAGCATATGGTATTAGCAGTTCATAACCATCTACAGCATCTACCCCTCTAGCTTCTACTAATAGTTCTAAACAGCTAATTTGGGTAAATTAACCCCAGCTGTTAGCTAATTAATTAATTATCCCAGCCATAGGGGCTACCAGCTTCAGTTCTCCACCCAGCTCAGGTGAATATTAACTCTATCCTAGCCAGAATCAGGACAACGGCACATTTAGGAAGATTGTTTCTAAGAAAGGTATAGCTTTTGAGAAAATCAGCATAATGGTATTTTTAAAAAGAGCACCAAAAAAACCCCCCATATTCTGAGCATACTCAAAATCCTGCAACATTTATTTTAATTTTTAGCCACGTGGCGAAAACTACCAAAACTAATCACCGTCAAGTAACAAAAATTCTTACAATTAAACACAATAGAAGCTTACTTCAGTCATTCTTAATTTCAGTCTGTAGCTCTGTTGATATTATTCATACAGTTAGAATCAATACTCAACTTCATAGCTCCTGACATCTAGATGTTAACATTAATAATCACTTTTGTTTTTCTTATGGTAAGTCTTTGTATATGAATTTCAACCATATTTGTAGCTTTAGAGGTATTCACAGATGTAACGAGGAGCTTTAGAGATCCTAAACATGAGATTTCATACATTCAGAAATCCATTGACTCTTTGTCTAATCTGAATAGCAATGTCATGTATTGAGATGTACAGAACAGAATAGAATCATAGAATAGTTGTAAGGGACCTTTAAAAGTCACCTAGTCCAACCCCCCTGCAAGGAACAAGGACATCGCCAACTAAATCAGGTTGCTCAGAGCCTCATCCAGCCTGGCCTTGAATGTTGCCAGGGATGGGGCATCAACCACTTCTCTGGGAAACTTGTTCCACTGTTCCACCACCCGCATTATATTTTTTTTTTTTCTTTCTATCAAGTCTGAATCTGATTCCTTCTATTTTAAAACCATTACTCCACATCCTATCACAAAAGGCCCTGCTAAACAGTTTCTCCGCCTCTTTCCCCTTTAGGTACTTGAAGGCTGCTATAAGGTCTCCCCGGAGCCTTCTCTTCTCCAGGCTGAACAGCCACAACTCTCTCAGCCTGTCCTCATAGGAAAGGTGCTCCAGCCCTCTGATCATCTTCCTGGCCCCCTCTAGACTCACTCCAACAGGTCTACGTCCTTCTAACATTGGGGGCTGCAGAGTTGGACACAATACTCCAGGTGGGGTGTCACAAGAGTAGAGGGGCAGGATCACCTCCCTCAACCTGCTGGCCACGCTCCTCTTTATGCAGCCCAGGATGTAGTTGGCTTTCTGGGCTGCAGGTGCACACTGCGAGCTCATATGGAGCTTCTCATCCACCATCACTCCCAAGTTCTTCTCCTCAGGGCTGCTCTCAATCCATTCTCCGCCCAGCCTATATCTGTGCCTGGGATTGCTGCGACCCACATGCAGGACCTTGCACTTCGCCTGGTTGAACTTCATGAGGTTCTCATGGGCCCACCTCTTCAGCCTGTAAAGGTCCCTCTGGATGGCATCCCTTTCCTCCAGTGTGTTGACCACATCACAGAGCTTGGTGTCATCAGCAAACTTGCTGAGAGTGCACTTTATTCCACTGTCCACATGGCCAACAAAGATGTTAAACGGTGCTGGTCCCAGTACTGACCCTTGAGGAATGCCACTCATCACCGGTCTACACTTGGACATTGACCACCACTCTCTGAGTATGACCATTCAGCCAATTCCTTACCCACTGAGTGGTCCGTCCATCAAATCCATGTCTCTCCAGTTTAGAGACAAGGATGTCATGCGAGACAGTGTCAAATGCTTTGCATAAGTCCAGGTAGATGATGTCAGTTGGTCATCCCTTGCCCACCAATTCTGTAACCCCATCATAGAAGGCCACCAAATTGGTCAGTCATGATTTGCCCTTCATGAAGCCATGTTGGCTGTCACCAACCACCTCCTTGCATTGTGTGCCCTAGCATGGTTTCCAGGAGAATCTGCTCCATGATCTTGCCAGGCACAGAGGTGAGACTGAGCAGCCTGTAGTCCCCCACATCGTCCATGTTTCCTTTTCTAAAAATGGGGGTTATATTTCCCCTTTTCCAGTTGGCAGGAACCTCACCAAACTGCCATTACTTCTCAAATATGATGGCCAGAGGCTTGGCAACTTCATCTGCCAGTTCCTTCAGGACCCGGGGATGCATGTCATCAGGTCCCGTGGACTTGTGCATGTCAGAACTCTCCCAGGATAAGCTCTATTTCAGTGTGTTAACCCACAATGAGATGTTTCATCTTACACAACAGTTATATGAGCAGCTGGTGAGAAAAACACTGAAAGTAACATCTCTGTATAAAATGCTTACCTCAAAAACCATTGTTTTGACGTAGCATTGATAGCACATTCTCCATCTTCTTAGCTATGCTTTTATGCTTATATAAAAAAATCAGTATTTTCTTGTGAATAAATCGAAATATTGAACTAATTTTGGTTTTAGTGAATAAGCTCTTCATAAGTGTGGGCTTCTTCTCATACACAGATAATGTACACTTTTTCAGTTCTCCCAGTTTAGATTGAAAAGATTTGTCTCTATTTGCACAAAGATTTTGTTTAACTGGTGTCAGTGAAGACACTAAGTGCATATAAAGACAAAAGCATAAACTAGTATTTGCAGAATCAAGGTCAGTCAAAGAGTTCTGTCAATAACATATAATATCAGTCTAAATTCTACTACAAATTTAGTCCCTATGCAGTGGTCTAACTCACAGAGTGAAGCATGGGACTCACACTTAACGTACTTTCAGAGGAGAACATTTTCTGCATGTAATGAAAACTAAAAACTTCAACAGTAATGAGAATGAGAACATGTCAATTCTATTACCTCTACCCCTTGACAAGAATTCAGGCTATGAAATAAAAAATACTTATCTTGCATTATCCTGAAATAGCTCTGTGACCTGAAACACTACTACTTTTGGATCAGCAGTAAACAATAAATTTCAAAATTCTAAGTTTTTAATAATGAATGCTGGTCTCTATTGCCTACAACTTAATGCAAAATAACACAGACATCTCCCATTTTAAAAAGTAGTTGCTAGATTTCTCTGCTGAATTAACTAAGATTTGGACCTATAGAATCAGCTAGTTCTAGAAGCTCTTGTCAGATCCTGAATGCAAACAAAGCTGTTCACAGCAAGCAGAAATTGAGAGTACACTGGCTGCTCTCAGAAAAAGCAGAAAAATCTCCCTAATAATCCTGGAAAATGCTGGAATAACCTAAGTTATTAACAACTGAAAACTACTTCCAGTACATTTTGTGAGATAGTAATTTTGTGCAACAGTCCTTTTATTACTATGTCTTCATCTGCGCGAGTAGTGGCTACGATAAAATACCTTTTGAGATCAGCTGTAAGATTAGGCTGGTTTAACCTGTTTATGTAAAATTAGAGGGAATTATTTGAAAAATTGTTACAGTAGTCTTACTAATGGAGTCTTGTGGTTTGAACATGCCAACTCACATCAAATAGAAAAGTCAGCCTAAGGCACAAAGCAACATACTGGGCATTGAGTAACTCAAATGCACAACTAGTTTTGTTTTTAGTGAATAAGCTCTTCATAAGCGTGGGCTTCTTCTCATACACAGATAATGTACACTTTTTCAGTTGTCCCAGTCTAGACTGAAAAGATTCTAACTTTCTTGAAACAAGTATTTTGAAGTCACTAAAGCAGACAAGAACAGAAGGACTATATGTGTGGTTTTTTTCCTAAATGTTCTCATATACTTTTTAAGCAACTCTGCCTGAAACGATACAAAATGAAGTGGAATTTATTAGAATAAGCCTGGTAACTGCTTACCTGTAGTACCAAGGAAAAGCAGGACTGTGATCCAGTATGTCCAGAAGAGGATAAGCACAAAGAATGTCCAAAATGGCTGGAAGACTAGCAGTGGCAGGTGAATGAAGACCTTGCCGGCCACATGGAACAAGGCTATAGTGAGAGCTACTCGTTTGCGCATAATTAACATTATCAAGAACAAGATAACCTAGAGGGAGAAGTTTTGAAATCACATTTTAGACAATTGAAAAATAAGCAAGCTATCATGTTGCACAGCTAGGATATTCAAACACAGCAAATTAACACATGCACTATCTATAAGATCACAAGATCAAAATGTAAATCTTCTGTCAGCTTTTTCTGGTGATAAATTAGTTTCCACATTTTCCTTTTGGGGAATTCCAATCTCATAATTATGTATTTGGAATCATCATCAGCCTTACACTGTTAAAATTAGACCAGACTCTATCCTCAATTATGTTTTACAAAGCAGTGATATCAGCAAGATTTAACACAGAATACAATGAAACATTTACATTTGAGCGTGGTGTAGTGATCTTGTCACATAAGTTAGTCAAACATTTGTTAATTTTAACAGTAAGATCAGTGACTCTGAAACAAACATCAAGGCCTAAAGAAGATAAATTGGTTTGGTAATCAGTGTTTTCAGTTCACAATGATCCTTCTGTAAATGGAAGAAGTGTGAAAACAAGCGATTTCAGAAGTAGAAATGGTCTAACGACTTTCAAATAAATTGAAATTACTAAGTACCTCTGAATTGGGAACCTAAGAAAAATCTCGTAAGTGAAATTGGATTGGGAGTCCAGTATTGCACCTATTCTTGGAAGTCCGCTTGGGCATTTTACAGTAGAGGAGAGTAGCTGCAGAGTTAGAAACTCTCTCCTGACTCAAAATCAGATATTAGAGAACAACGTGTGGGAGTGAAAACAAACAAACAAACAAAATTCAACTGCAGAGCTTGCAGTACACACAAACTCCTCAAAAATGTGTGCAATATAAATTTTCACCTGAGTAAAAAAAATAGACACCACTAGGAAGACAAAACAAGAAAATAATATAATCATTAGCAAAGCATACCGTGAAGACTGTAGCTGAAATGGCATAGATCAAGAGAGCCTGAAGATTGTCTTTGGCTATTTGAGTCTCAACAGCACTGGCAGATATTCGTTGCTTAGCATAGAGCCACCATAGGACTCCTGTACCACCTATGTTTTAGATTAAAAAAAAAAAGGGGGTAAGTGAAAGATGCTTCTTCTATGCCACACAGTCATACTACCTACTACAAAATAAACCAAACATTTTCTTCTTTTTAATTCTAGTCTGGTACAGAATACCCAAAAGCACTGATGCTTAACCCAACAGGAACTTTTGAGGAGGGAGAAGTGCTTAGTTCTCTGTTGCCTTCTTCTCAGGTAGATATACTCTTTTCACAGTCTCACCCTATTACAACCACTTAAAGAGACTTGCAGCTCTCTGACTCTATGTTTTAGGGTGAAGTGCATGAAAGGAATAGCTCATGGGGAGCCCTAACAATGAAGATCACAGCTCCAATTAGGTAACAGAGGAACAAAAAGAATAATAAAGGGTTATATGTTACAATGTACATACATATAATAAGGCAGGGAGTAAGAATTTATGAGAGGGAACAGAGAGGGACCTTTGGATTAGGATGCAAAATAACAAGAGGAACAAAACAAAAGAGGAGTCTACAACTCCTAGGAAGACTATTTGAGAAGGAACAGCCCTGATGATGATAACAGCACCTCAGGTTATTGACACATAGCTATACCTGCATCAGACAATGTCTTTTGGGTATTGGAAAAAACACCAGTGAAAGGCACAGGAGGCCAATATAACATGAGGTACTTTCTTCTAACACCTATTATGAAATCCTAGCCTTATGGCCAGAATGTCATTCTCCTATTCTAGCTACCTTTCCATTAGAACTTCTCTTAAACACAGGACTGCAGCCCCTCAGGGAGATAACCTTTCCCCTATGATACATTTTTTTTCCTCTTTTAATTGTCCTTCTCTGTTCTGTTGTTGTTTCTGAGTCAGCTGCATAAACTTATCTAGAGTTCGCAAGTAGTCCATTCAGGTCTAAAATGGAGAATGCTCTTTTGGCGTCTTTTAAACAAACAGCGAATACAGAATAAGCAGTATGTCTCACAAATGACATGTTCTTATTCAGTCTGTGTAATGGATGCAATTTTTTAGAACACAATAACAGATGGCAATAGGATAAGTCATTCAACTCTTTCACTCAACATAGTTGTTCAGCTTCTAAAGAGAATATAATTATTTTTTTTTAAAAAATCTATTTTCCTTTTCTGTGGTCACAGATACAGAGACCAGTAAGCAGAAAAAAACAAGTGATCCTGAAAAGATATAGATGGTCTGCTGATTTGTTTTCCCATCCTTTGCAGTCATGAATTGCAAGAATTAAATTGCTAGTGCTTTCTACGTTGATGATTCTATTTTTGTTCCTTCCCTACAGTCATCTGCCCATACATTTTGGCTTAGCTACTGTGTACCAATAATAGAAAACCTCAGTTTTACAAATGTAAAAGTTAATGTGATAATCACATTTGGATGACACAATCTTTCACCGTTACCAGGACAGTATGGCTTCATACATGATCTAGGTCATGCGGGACTTCCTGAGTCATATGAAAATACAAAGATTTGATTAGAAATGCTAGAAAAGCACCTTTGCTTTCTCTCCTCAAGAACATGTCTTAGATACACTTACAGAGCTACTAAGAAGACTGAAGGGGCTGATGGACATCTCAAGGTTGCATGGACACACCTATATCCTAAGGTCCCCTGAGGCTGTATAAACAGTAGTTGCCCTTTGATTCCTGCATGCTTGAGTACGCCCAGCGGGTGGGTATGCCATCAGACACACCCAGACTAGATGCCTTGCTGACATGTCTGAAAGGCGGGCAAAAAAGCAGACAACATTTAGGGCTGCGCTACAAGCATTGCGAGGAATATCTCATATTGCCTACATGGGCTTTAGTAAGACAGACTGACAGGAAGCTTGCCAGCCAAGCAGGGTGTGCATCTAAGGAGTAAGGTACTCTCTGGGAGAGAACAGCAATTACAAAGGTGGCAGTTTTGACATATGTCTTGCAAGGGACTCAAAGGAAAGCTGAAGGGAAATGCATGATCCAAGACCTGCGCAGGATGTAGCTGGCCTGAGGACATGGAGCACAAAGATTAGAACTGGACACTCAGAAACTGAGAGACAAACAACTTACCGAGTGATCCCAGAATGACAAGAATTGTTAAAATCCAGACAAGTACTCTTGAAATGTACCTGATTATAACCATCAAACTCATGGACAACACTGCAAAAGAAGACAAACAAAATAAGCAGAGCACTTATTTCAAGTAGAAATAGCCTTCCTAATTCTCCCACTGCACTAAGGTAACTTCCTTCCAACAGAATTTTTAGACAGAGATTTCTTTTCTGAGGCTTACAAACTCACTGCACAGACTGTTAAGGAAATTAGGCACCTCTACAACTTCTGCTTTGATACTGTTGATTAAAAACAAAGAGACCATAAATACATTTACATGGTACATAAAATACAAGACACAATGTGTACATACAGACAGAGATTTAGACAATGACAAAACAGAGAGCAAGACATGATAGCACTCTGAGTCTGGTGACATGAGCACACCTCCTGAGCATCAGAGAAGAATTTGCACTCAAATACACTTGTCAAACAAGTGCAGACAATGTGAGGCCTGTGTATTCCAAAATGTCATGCCAATAAGAAGTAAAAAAAATTACGACTTTATTTTCAACATTCAAAAGGAGTTCTTTAACATGCTTTGTTCACACAGTTCCACTGTCATTCAGGACATGTTCTGGCCTTCTAGAATCCCACGCAGCTAAGATGCAGTGAGCAGTTACACGAAAGCCACTGGAACCTGGCTTCATGAATCAGAAAACTTTATCCATTGCTTAAAAATAAATAAATTCTGTTTAACTATGAAGGCATGAAAACAAATTGTAAATTAACTGTATGTAAAACTGTACCAACTTCTGACTTTAATCAAATAGTAGCACTGCTGATCAGCCACTAGCTTTCAGACTCAGAACAGTCTTTCTACCATTACTACCAAATACTATAGCTGTCAAGATAGAAGAATAATCAGCTTTCCATCTATAGTTGAAAATATACTCAATAGGTTTTTGTGGTTTGTTTCTTTTTTAAATGGTATAATGGTATCTAGCATCCTTTTTTTAAAAAAAAAACAAACCACAAAGGCAGACTGAAAACAAAGGACTTCTTTATCTGGTACGGCTTCGCAGTGTTTCTTTCCAAACCACACACTGCTCATACATACAGCTAGTATCTGGAGCCTCTCATTTTAGGATTTCAGATTTTATACTTAGTAGGAGTAAAATAGACTCATTAGGAAAGTAATTTATGTGGGCGAGTAGCATTCCATTTGAATTCACAAGACTTTGCTAAAGACTTCAGTCTAGTGCAATGTGCCACTCTACGGGCCAGAGACATCTCACAACTCTGAGATTCAGCACCTCTGTACTGCTGGGAGTTTCCAGCTCTTCAGACAAGGTGGAGATTGTCAAAGGCCTGAAGTTTTTAATTCTGGGGAAAGGGGAAGAAGAGGGTAACATACAGTACAACAAACATGAACCTAAGTTTTTGTTTTCCCTCTGAAATTCTCATACTCCTGCACAAGTATGTTAAATTAAACAAACAAAAAACTCTAGATTCTATAAGAGTGTGCTACTGTGCATTTCCCACCCTGTCCTTTTTATTTGTGAAAGATTTATTTGGACTTGGGTTGGCAGAAGATGAATATTAGAAACGGGAAAGGGGAATACTATAATAAACATTAAGAGAATGGGGATACTCCGTTAACTATACCAAAACTAATGTTGGCTAATCAACAGCCACACACCTTCTATCTCATAATCAGTGGAAGAAGAGAAAAAACAGGAATGCATATGTATATTGCTTCTGAATAAGTTACCCAGCTGTCAAATAAAATTTTAAAAAAGCATTCTTAACCATTTTCTAAGGGCTCATTGCTATCATACATGTTTTTTGCTCATATTGTGGTTAGAGAATGTTAACAATCTCCTAATGCAGTACTAAGAAATATCTAGTAATGAGAAAAACAATTACCTAGTGATAACAAGCAAAGTCCCATTATAATCTCTTTGCTGGTCATAACTCCACTAATCAGCCTGTGTAAGACACTACTGTCACTGACAAAGGTGATCAGGGCCTCTGCAAACTTGGCATAGCAGGAAATGTTCACAGGAGCACAGCGATGGAAGAATGGAATAGGTGCACTGGTGACACAAGAAAAAAAAATAAGAAAAAAAAATTACTCCTACTTAATATAAATGCCACATCAACACACAAAATGAAAGGTGAATAGATGCAACCATTCCACCCTCATAACACCATAATCAGAAACCATGTGTTGAATGCACAAGTGGTGCTGGAATGAGGATGATCATAATGGGAAGTGATGCAGTTCTTACAAGTTACCCTGTGAGGCTGAAGTGCACAGTTCAACAGGAAATTGCTACCCTCCCACCCTTAAATAGCAAGGCTCAGAAAATACATGTTCCTATTTCCCCTCAAACGTCTCTCATGCAAGTGTCAGGTGGTGAACTAGCAGCTGAAACAATGCCTTTTACTTATGTTAGAATGGAATACTGGCCCATATTTGCAGCAAAAGAAATCCCACAATGACAATGCTCTTACTTGCAAGCATACATTTTATGCTAAAAGACATCAGCACTTATAACTGCTGCCAAGGAAAAACAATGTATTTATTCCTTGTCTGTGCCCATTCTAAACTTGCTCTTATATTGAAGATTACAATGGCGGTGCTTACTTTCATTAATTTTGTTAAAACTGTGCACTACATTCTTTGCAAAACATGCAGAGATGCCTGTAATGTTTCATTATTCCTGAACTGTTTTGGAAGCATCCTGCCCAAAAATACTGACGCTATGCATTAAACTTTGCAGAATGCTCAGCAGAACCTGTTATCAACTCCATCAGAGGAAGATATAAGAGAACAAAACCTTCACTTTAAAAGTAGGTAATTTTGTTTTCCAAATGTTTCCCATTAGGTAGCTGCCTTTCTTGCTCATGAGCACTATGAGCAAGAACTCTAAGTGGCCTATTACATCTTTTGATCAATCTTCCCAATTACACTTTAGACACATGTTCGATGAATTACTTGTTCCTTTTCGTAATTGGATCCAATGAAAAAAATATCTTTCGTATTAAGACAGTCTTTTCTTCTACTCTCTGTATTTGTTGCACCCTGCCCAATCTTCCTTACTTAAAAGATTTCAGTGGACTGTAGCAGCAATGCACATAATCTTTTGCAGTTTCCCCATTTCAGTAATGACCTATAAACCAGCAATTTTCTGTACTCAGTAACTATTTGTTAAGTCCAAGCCTTTCCAAAATTCTGTCATTTTAAACACATAGTGAGTAAACCAGCTGCCTTAGGCACATCCTTTCTATGCATTCTTTTTGGGGAAAAAAAAAACATGACAAGCTGAAAACTATTAGTGTGTAATTATTCTGCATGGAATTCAGGAGAAATTATGATCGCCTGTCATACCTAGGTAATTAGTAGATCCTAGGTTTTTGTTTGAAGTGACTGATGATTGTGAATTATATGGTTTTAAACTTACTTTGCTCAGCAGGTAAACGTATTTGGAGATGCTTATATTGATGGTCTACTTTTGGGTAGTGATGAAGACAGCAGTTAAGTACAGCAAAGTAATTGTGAACTAGTCACAGTTGTTAAAAACCAAATTAAACCCATAATGACGGCTGCCCTATTTAAAAGGCAGCCCACATATCCTCTCAGCCTCTTACAACATAGTCTGCTTTGGAATATGTAGCATACTGCAGTTCATTATATGCAATAATACTGGAAAATACTGAAATTTGAGGGTCTTTTTCAATTGCTAACTATTCCAATTTTCCAGAAAGCCTAGAGCATTCAGAAGCTGTCAATATCACTAACAAAGCTCAAATTTTGAGCTGGGAGTAGGCAAAGGACTGTCATTCCTGCATCTAAATACAAAAATATCCATTTTTAAAAGGAGATCTCATGGGATTAAAATACTGTTCCAAAATACATCCCAACAGAGCAAAACATTCTTTTTGTCTACAAGAGTTTATGCTACTTATCTAATGCCTCTTAAGCTACAGCAATTTCACTACGCATTTTAAATTACCTATTTTGATGTGCAATAATTGATTTCTAACTTCGTTGTAATTAATTTTAAAAAATTAGTGGTTCCTACAACCCTTCTTGAGTACATGGCACTCCTGAGAATCCACCTTTTTGAGATCTGCTGCCATTTCAGTGGTTCTGATTGAATAAGTAGGTGAGGTAAGGTGTCTTGTTTAATAAAAAACACTGATCTAGTTGAAGATGTCCCAGCTCCTTGCAGTGGGGTTGGACTCGATGACCTTTAAAGATCTCTTACAACCCTAACGATTCTGATTCTATTCTCCGTGACCTGCACTGTTTTGTATGGCCTCTTGACTATAACTTGGTGTATTACATACTGAAATGGAATTCTAAGTTTCTGAGAATAACAACATGATGCTCAAATCATGAACAAAAGCAAGTAAAGTTCAAGCCAGCAGATGATGGTGTTAAAAACTGTATTTTTAAAGCAATATTCAAATGAAGTTAAAAGAGCTATCTGATTGTTCAAGCACTAGATTTCAGAAGAGAGCTTTATCTTCTCACTACTACAGCTGGGCATACACAGGAATCTGTGTGTGGGGTGCCTAATTGGGGTGCCACTGCCAGCTTATAGTTGGAGTACCACTGCTACCTGCTCCTTACAGCCTCCTCAGGGGCAGACCCTTGGCACAGCTCAGCACAGCTGGTTGATACATAAATGCTGCACAGAGAAGCTGGATAGGTTTTCCTCTAGGGTCCTCTAAATAGTGAAGTTGTGCTCTGCCGAGGCTAGACATGGTTTCTGGAAGAAACACGTATTGCTGGCTGCATTGCTAGACTGCATTGCTATGTCAAAACTGGATGTAATGCCTTGAAGCTGGAGGATCAGAATCCATTGAGAGGCGGAGCCTCAACTAAAGGCCATGAAAAAGCCTGGTCATCAAACAGAAAACATCAGGGGACAGTCCTCACACCATACACTACCTCCATCTTATGGACCTAATAGGAATCATGGTTCATGCCTCTGACAGATAAAATCTGAGAGCAGGAGTGTTAGGTAAATTCTTCCTGAATGCCTCAGCCTACAGAACATTGAGTTTTCATTTGTTTGTCTCCACAGGATTCCATTTCCCCTCCAAATTACACTAATTTACTCAAATAATTTAACTACAAAAATCTGAAAAACAGTGTTTTACAGATATAATATTGGCATTTTTTGCCTTGGGGCATTAAGTTTAGACTTTTAAATCTCAAAAGTATTAAAACATATTATACATTTTATTCGTACAAAATAAAAAAGGGGAAATGCTCCATCCACAGAATAGCTTTTCAAAAATAACTCTTGAGGTAGTTTCTGTGAGGAATTTACATAGTGTCATTACAGCTCTGACACACTATTCTATCCTCTTTTCTTATTAAGCTATACTCATTCAGACTGAATGACATGGGAACACAAAGTGAGAAAAGTCAATATAATTTTGGCAAAAATTAAAACTGACAAGCCTTTTCAGTATGCAAGCTGGCACCGAAGTTTTCATTTGTTTTTGTATTACAGCTATAACAGCTAGTTAGCTGCATGGAATATTAATCTGCTGTGGGGAAAAGTAAAAAAAAAAAAAAAAGTTAATATTCCAGCTGCTACTTATTGTCACTACAATATAAAAAAAATTATTCACTGGAGAGGCTACCATGCAGACAAGAGAGACTTAAAATTAGAGGGGTTTGAACTGACACAATTATAATATTTAATAAAATTGTGACAGAAAACTGTACAGATGAAAAGACTCTGCAGTTACAACCCACTACTCAATATGTTTGAGACTTTAAACTTTGAGAAAACACAACATGATTTTTCTTGAGTGAGTGGAATTACTGACAGAAGGGTGTGCACAACAGCAAACAGATCTCTTCTCAGCAATGCTCATCTTCACAGTTTCAGCTAGCACACCTAGCAGAGTTTCTGGAGCTATCAACTTTTCTATTCTACGTCAAAAAAAAGCAGTGTAATGTAGTATTTTAAACAGTAAAACTCAAATCAATCTGTTTATAAAATACAGCCCTCTTTTTGGTACTTGACCATCCTCATATTAGTCATTTGGGGACTGAAAGAATAAAAAACAAAGCAATTAGCTAAATCTGACTGGCTAAGGTAAGGTATGAAAAGTGAACACTGCAGAGAGCTGCAGGTCAATATATCCTTTTTTCTCCCAAAGATCCAAAGTGCTCCATAATTGTCTCTGACCTGCAGTGGTGACAGGCAGCTGGCTATAGGGTGAAAGGCAGTAAAACAGCTGATACTCAGCACAGTGTCATTTACAGGAATTAGAAGAGAACTTAAAGATTCCAGCTCAATACTCTCAGTAACACATGCATGGATAGTTTGGGTCTTTCTTTAAGAGCTGCTTTTGCAATCTTTTAAATACATGGTGGCAATAATATACTAAAACATCTACCTTAAGACAGAATAAATCTGTGCTGCGTATTTTCTAAAGAACTGCCATGAACAAAACAAATCTCTGCTCCCTCCACCCCCAAGCAGACGAGATGTTAGTATTACCTCTCTGGAACAGGATATTTAGGACATAACTTGGCGGCCCTTGGGTCTGTAGTGTATTCTGATGGCTGTAGTTCATAGCTACACAGAGTGGATCCTGTTGAGATGAAAAAAAAAATTATGAGAAAAAAAGAAATAAAATATTTTTATTTGTTGGAAATAGTACTAAAACTGATACTGGTCCTGGTTCTGCAGCTGCTCATATTGTTACTACAAAGTTATGCTACAGTTCCTTCTGTAATGGAACAGTGAATCAAGCCCAACACAGACTCCACTGTAACAGAACGACACTCTCCATCTAGCTTCGGGTCTTCCAAGATTTGTGGTTTTTAATGGAAAAGGCTAATTCACAATGCAGTGTAAAAGAGAGGGACACAAAGCAGTTTGAAGTCACCCTCCCCTGCTACTCCACCATGCTTTTCCTTAAACATTTTTAGAGCATGAATATTGCATATGACAACAATCATTACAGAAAGAAAATATTCAAGTGTTTTCAGTAGTTTGTGTGTGTGTGTGTTTTCAAAATACAACCACTCAATAGACTTCAGGGAGAGGAAAATTGCAACCAAATTGCTGAAGTTCAAAAATTGGATGAAAAATAACACAAGCTATGAATTAGATGTCCAAAAATTTTAACAAAGCTGCACTCCCTCTGCAAACAAATTAGTTCAGCACAATAAAGATCAGGTTGTCCACAACAAAACTGAAGATATAATTTAAGGTTTCGTTAGTACCTCATACTTGCCTAATGGAAGTACATTACCTAGACAGATCTCTTTCCATTTGTCTGTAATCAAGATACTGAACATCTGAGACAATGCTTTAGGAATATAACAACTGCCAAATCAAACTGGAGCAACTGTCTCTCAGAAACTGGAGGAAGAGGTAAGAAAGCCATCAACAGTATAACCTGCCTAACCAAAGATGAGTTCCTTCCCAAGCTTGTTTGCTAACAGATTGCTTACTCCCCAGTGAAGGGCTCTGGATACATAGCCTTTAGTGTCCTTTTGCCCTACATAATAAACTAAAGACATCCTGATCATCCCCAGCTGGTTTCTTCTCCCAGCTAACAAGCGATAGGATGAGAGGAAATGGCCTCAAATTGCACCAGGGAAGGTTTAGATTGGATATTAGGAAAAAAATCTTCACTGAAAGAGTTATTAAGCATTGGAGCCAGCTGCCCAGGGAACTGGTTGAGTCACCGCCCCTGGAGGTATTTAAAAGACTTGTAGACGTGGTACTTAGGGACATGGTTTAGTGGTGGACTTGGCAGTGCTAGGTTAATGGTTGGACTGGGTGATCTTAAAAGGTCTTTTCCAACCTAAATGATTCTATGATTCCATGAAAAGAACAAGAAGTTCTCTAAGAAAAAGTGAGGGGGGCTGGATGTGGACAACTGTGTACAGATTAATGATACAGAATGTTTGGTGCCAGCCTGGTCATTTTGCTATTCAACACTACCACTGTTAAATCACAGTTTAAGTTTCTTATGCAGAGGCCCCCACACCTAAACAAGCCTAAGGGACATGGCTAATCTGTGGATGCCCATGCTTCCTTGTGACTTCTAGCAGTTTGGGCAGGGAAGGAAGTTTGCACAAATGTGTATCTGAAGACCTTCTGTTTGGATTACAAATGTAAGCCAAGCAAAACCAAATGCCAGACGCTGATCTGCAGACAGGCCACAAGCCATTCAATTAGGACTTGTAGACTAGGGTAACCCAACAAACACCTGGCTGTGGAGGAAACTGGAGACACCTTGCCACGTCCCTCTGGAACACAATGGCACATTCCGTCCTGTCATGCAATGGAGCAGTGGACGACTCTGGCTGCCACTACCATTTCTTGCCTATGAACATCTCCTGAAGGTCTTTTCCCTTCAGCTGTCTACCTCACATGCATGCTTCTTCAGACTCCCAGCCAAGCAGAAAAATATTTTCATGGAGCTTGTCAGACAACAGACAATAACTGCCCTGCATCTAATGAAACTACAAGTCCAATTGCTGAAATAATGCTCCTGAGATTTATTTGTCCTTCTGTCCTACATAATTAGGCAGAATAAATTTTTGCTACTCCCATAAATATTTCTTTATATTTTGACAACCTTCCAACTTTTCTAATACTGTGTAGCAGAGTTTTACAACCAAAACGTGAGCTTGAGTAATGTATCACTTTACATCAAACTTCAACTGATTCCTTAATAAAAGAGTCTGTGTGCATCCATAAATAAAAGTTTGAATTTTGTAAGGTGAGAATGGGAAAAATTGACTACTTTGCCAAGCCTTCCACCCCATACTAGTTCTTCTGGGTTAGCAGGGACTGTCCTAGCTCACCCTGTCTTGTTATTGCTGTTTGAGTTTGCAAAGCCTGCAAAAGTTTAAAGAGCATTTGAATCATCTACCTTGCTGAGATAATTAGTTTACCAAAGACACTACTATTACTCCTAAATTATTATCACTCGTAAATGTTTCAAAAACATTACGGTAGAATTCAGAGGACAAACAAAAAAATCGTTAAATTAATACATCCTTTGCTTCCTACAGCAATGCACATATTTCTTCTGGAGAAATCATTAGGCGAACAACATCAAACTGTCCTACAGGGAATGGATTTGAGATGCCAATATGTTGTAATCTTAAAGAAAAATACTTCTAAATTATGCAGAGCAATAGTTGTTGGGCTACTGGTGAGTGCACAGAGTTTACTGGTCCTATAGTGCTGTATTTGGTGCTTTCACCTACAAAGTGGTATCCTGGAGACAGAACACAACTTCTGTTCCACAGTTTGTTTTCCATTATTAGAGTTGCTCCAGCTCTTGAATATTTTGGGGTCATGACTGGAGCAAAGTATCTCAAAAGACAAATTTTCCTTTCAACCTTACCCTAGCCATAGGAGTGATGACCACCATTTGCTTTAAAAGCCTTCTTTCTGTTTTGGCTAGGCTTGGATTAGTAAGGAGCTGAAAAGTCATTATCTCTGGGATTCCTAAACCCAGCTACATTTAACAGAAATTATGCAAAAATGCTGTAGAAAGCCAGCAATGGGCAGCAAAATCTTATTTCAAAGATTCTTTCCAACTGAGAAGGCAAATCACTACAGCTTTTGTGTACTCAGAGGACACAATGCACGGAACAAGAAGACATAAGCCGCTGCTTTCCACAGGAGTACAGTAAAGAGGAAGTTCCATACTAACCTGGGGTGGTTAGATAAAACTGCTTTTAGAGATCAGTGCTTCAGTTGTAAACAAATAAACAAAACCCCTGCTACATCAGCATCACTATCAATATCAAAGTTTACAGCTTGAGAAATGGCAAGACTTCCTAAGTCATCTGCTAAGACGACCAGCCTACAAGGACTTTCATATCTAAAAACATGGACTTCTATTCAGAGTCAAGGATTTAAGCAGAAAAATCCAGAACTATGCAGAGATAATCTGAGACAGTTTCAGTACCAAGAGCAGAACTGTCACCTTAGAAGTATGTTCTACTTAAGTTAGGCACGGCTCCAAGCAGCTCCACATACCCCTTTTCAAAGGCATGTGGCAAAGCACAGCCTGAGAGCCTAGAAACCACTGTCTGATAAGGTAATTTATATGATCTTCCATGCATGGTCTCACTGTTCTGAGTTTGACTGACAGTATGCATGTATTATGCATGTATGTGACATGACAGACTTCTAAAAGACCATACAATGAAGAAGAGATTATAGTTAAAAAACTCAGTATCTTATTGCATTTTAAGTATTCTCTCTTCTTCTCAGGCAACATCTTATTAGTCTATCAGTTACCTAAGTCCCCAACACAGGAGTCAAACTCCAGGTAATCACGTATACAAAAATGTGCACAAATGTTAGCAGGAGTGAGACTGTTCAAATCACAGCTACTGGCCTCTGTATTTTCAGGCCTCTTGGGTTCTAGGTGTTTTACGAGTAAGTGTCAAAACACAGCTAACATCGCAAATACATGACTCAGATGATTATGCTTGACCAACACACACAATACAAGCTAGAGGTATTGACAGACGGATATTAGCAGAGGTAGAGTTCACTGGTATTCAGGAACAACAAGGCTCTCAGACTCTCACAAGGATGAAATTCTTAACAACTTTCCTACTTGTCTCTCTCCAGAGCTTGCCTCAAATATATCTGTAGAACGCTATCAGCTCTGAGCCATTAATCTAAACCACATTACTGGTTCAAAGCTTCACACAATGAGACAACTTCGTATACTACCTATAACTGCATGCTATCTTAACATATTATGAACTAGCAACAGGGCATAGAAAAGTGGAAGCTTAAGACACTGGCTCATGTATCTGCAGGGAATTCTACTGCAAACTCCACAGCCAAAAATCACGGAACAGGTAGGATGCCAAGTACAGAAGGTGGTAAGTTACTATCCATTGCTGACTCCTGCAAGTAATGGAGAACATTGCTGCATGACCTCAGAAGAAGCGTGTCTATGGGGAGTAATAACAAGACCCTCTCTTCAGGAACTCCTGCCAAGTAGAAAAAGGTTCACGCCATCGTGAAAGGAAATACATCGATGCTGACCAGACTTTCTTCATTCTTTGTCTGCTAGGTCTGACAACTCTAATTATACCCTGTCTACACCTATAGGAAGTAATTCTACTCACAAAACAAGCACTAAGAACACATAATGTTTAGCATTTGCCTATGAGTTTTTAGAACAACAAAAAACATTCCAGAAGCAGAGTTCACATTTGATGCTTCATTTAGGAATGAAGTAGCATTCAGGTGTGCAGAGATTAGCATCAGAGCTGGAAGTGAGTGAGAAAACAGGAACTTCACTTCTTAGCCACTGATTTGAATACAGCCTGAAGTAGCAGTTAAGTGTGGAAGCATCAGAGGGCTGCACAAACGTACCTAAATATTGCAACTATGCTTTTTGGAAATGGTGCAGGAAAAGAGGCAGAAGGCCAAGCAAGGACAGAACTGAACCTACACCTAATTTTCGGGCCCTAATAAGGCCTAGAAAAACAGTGAGGCGAGCAAGAAGGCACAGGCCACTTGGCAGTCAGGAGTTCTCAGATTAATATGACAGATTTGTTCTCAGTGAAGAAAGTAAGTTTCATTCTCTAGAACTATCCAGTGGTGCCTCCCAGAAGTATAGTGTGTAGTTTAAAGGAAGGAAAGTAAGGATTGTATATACCTAAAGCTCTAGTTGTTGCACAGAGACCTACTATCACTTCTTTAAAAGAATGAGCATTAGAGTGCATGAGAAGTAACAACTGGCTTTTACAAATAAATGTGGGACTGAAGTGGAAGTAAGTGTTCTCCAGGGCCTGCAAGAATGTTCCAAGAAAAATCCAACACAAAACCCCACTACTTAAATCTTTAAATGTCTCCAGAATTGAAGACCACAAAAAGAACGACTGAGATAGCTAAGCACAGTCACTGTTACAACAGTGACAAAAAAAAAATAAAAAAAATCCTAGAGTCAGAATTCATATATGTATATTTTAAGTTGTAAATGGAAAGACGAGACTATCCTCTTCTCTATCCCCTAGTCTCACGAACAGCACAGAAAGCTGAAAACAAATATTAATTTACCCATTCATCCATTCATATTTTTTCCAGTGCTAAACAAAATCAGCTACTGTGGAATCAAATTAAAAGTCCACCTAGTCCAGTAGCAGATGTTTCTCCTACTTTTGCTCTCCACCACTCATAGCCCAAGGATACCCTTGAGTATTAACCTACTATTAAATATCCAAACCCTATTGTTCTAACAGTTTATCTTTTGGTATCTAAAACATCCTCATGGCAATAAGTTTCATTTACATTTATTCATACTCAGGTTATGAGATCAAGGAACGTAATTTTTTTTAGCCTTCTCTAAGCTATTCCTGCTTTTAATGACCTTACTTTTCCTGATAGTTTTCCCTTTTCCAGACAGAAGAATAATTGGTCTTTCTTGTCATAACCATTGTTTCCCTTCTCAGAATGTGTGCACATAGGTCTGTGTGTGTGCACATACTGAGAATATTCATATATGTGTCTGCACATGTACAAGTTTTAAAAAAGTTAAGAAAACATTTTGTCAAGGAAGGATCAGAACACAGCCTTTATGATGCCACCAGTGTATGAGTTTACATAAAATACAGTCCCTAATTTTTTCTCTTCACAATTAATAAACATCACACTTTCAGACAATGCTGTGCCTCCACCTAATCCTCTCACTATCCTCAGTAGCATCACAATCTCTTTCCCAAGTAGCAATAACCATTTTAAATCAAAACACTAAATGGATAACAATGGTTGCTTCCCACCCCTTCGTTCTGCAGGCATTCATTTCCATTCGCCATTTTATTCCACTGAAATTGACATGAGATCTTTTTCATTTAATTCTAAATAATTCAATAACTGCAGCAAGATTTATTACCTTACCATTCCTCCCCCTTTCCAAATAGTTTATTAATATAATCAATAACACAATACAATATTACTGGAACATTCCATGTGCAGCCACTTTCTATTGTAAAAATTATATTGTTCTGACTGGATGATCAAGTTCCAACAAACGATAACCCTGATAGGCAGTTTTGGTAACAAGGTAGAGTAGCAGTGGATGACTCCGTATGTCAAAACCAGTCATTAGTGTACTTTCATTCCAGCCATTCAAAAAATGACACTCAAAATTAACATACTTAGGGTTCCCAAAGATCTAGTGGTGCAGAATCTCTTTAACCATAACTTGCCTACAACTAATATGGTACAACAGGCTTCAGGAAAATCAGGAGCAAAGGATTATGTTTTAACCAGCACACTTTCACTAAAAACAAAGTGTAGGTGGGGAACAGAAGCAGAAGAAAAATGTTGGAAGCTGGCAGCAATCAATGCAACTATTATTTCTAAGGCAAGTATCAACAGTAACTGCAAAGACATACTTTGATTACTACACATGAAGATGTTACTATCTTCAGAAAAAAAAAGAAAAATCCTTTCTGTTTCCCTTATGGTTCCTTCCCATTGCTCAGAGAGATTACCTGCTCTGACTTAGCCAGGTTTATTTCCTTTATTGATTTCTTTCAGGTCAGTCACTGTAGCTAACTTAATGTAGCTTTACCTCTGGCTCTAAGTCCACCTGGACCTCAGCTAGCCTGGCCTAGCTACAGAATTCCACCTGCCAACATGTTGTAAAATAGAAATTTGGGTTCCTAAATCTGTATCCAGTCATTTAAACAACAGACAGGAATATTAGTTCCCACAATGACCAGTCAGGACAGTTATCACCGAATTAAACATGACAGAAATTATGGCCACCTGTTTAGTGCTTCTTTTTAATAACGACATTGCATTATTTGTTTGGCACAGTCATGTACGAATTATATCTTCAAAGATATTTCAAAATGCTTTGGCAAGTCCTTGAAAACAGTGCTGCAATATTTAATGCGCATTAAGTTTTGACGCATCAATTAGCTTTCTGGAAAAAAAAAAAACAGCTTTCAGTCATATTACTCAAAATACATCATTTTTAAGTGCCAGGACCAACAAAAGCACTGAACTCCAAGTACTATACTCCCTGCCTGAGGTGTTTTGCTGGGTGAGAAAATCCTGGGGAGATCGGCAGCAGCCAGCTCACAATATACAACATTCTCAGTTGTGTCCAGTCCATAGCTCTACAAACTCAAGTATCAGCATGGCTGTGTAAGAATAGCATCAGAACACGTTCGCAGCCAACACTGCACCTTTCTGCATCACCTTAAAGAGTTGCTCCAGAACTTTCCTGTATTTTACAATTTGCACCTTTGAACAGGCCAAAGATCTAAGTCAACTGTCTAGCTTTTTCCTTCCCTTTTTCCTCCTCTTGTAAAAGGTCTCTAAGGCCCCACTGTCCTGAATGTCGATTATTCTCAAGAGATTAAAGGTGGACACTTTCTTGTTTTCCTAAAATCAGCTAGGCTTTGTGAGGGATGGACTTCTCCTCTCTTAAATGGGAAGATATCGCAAATGCAGGATATGCAAGTGGGCTAGGGATGGGAGTGAAGTTACTGTCCTGAAATGGTGCAGTGTTACTCACCAAATCAGCTCCTTTACCCAAACTACAGCAGAATAGCAAGTGCATCATTACTGATTCAGGAAGCTAAAAGGCTGCTTTGTCATGAAATGATCTTCATGCCTCAAGCAAGCATTTTCCCTGCCCTAAATGCTTATTTATAATCTTGCTTACAGAAAAATACAAGCTGTACTGCACAATAAGAGCTTTGTCATAATTGCTCTGAACCTTAGGAGCTGGCAGTTCTGTCATGTTGCATACAGAGAAGCAAGTGCTTATCTGACTTTGGGAAAGATACCATAAATGCTAAGCTAGCTGGAAGATCATAACTGGTATTTATAAAATCATTAATCAATAAAAGGATGTTGTAGTACATTTTACTGTGTCACATCTTTTGATAAAGATGTTTGGATTAAAAAAAAACTTTATTTGAACTTACCATACCACCTCTTGACAGACTGAGGCACCACAAAGGATTTATTTGGGATGGAAGCATTCTTAAACAGTCATTTATGAAAGAATTCCAAGGTGTATGGACAAGCAAGATGATTTCAGGGATGACACGTGAGCCAGGTGAAAATGACTAACTCTTGAAATGCCCATGCAACAACCTACACAGAGCCTGTCTCCAGCACAACTGCTATTTTCAGGTTGCAGGAAAGGTTAAAGCTTTCAGAAAGGCTCAGCAGAGCAAAATTATGAGTTGACTGCATTCTCTACCCATATATTTAAAACATTAAGGTGGTTTTTTTTGTTGAGTGTTAAAAGTTGCAAGCCTGGGAAAATGCAGCACTGATTATCACAAGAAACCAAACACGTATGTCTTGCCCTTCTTCTCCTTTAGAACTTGACAACTGAATTCTAAATTCTAACTAGATATCATCACAAACACAGAAATTGCAATTAAGCTCCGTGCAGTCATGTTCAAAGTCCTCAGATTTCCCTACTATCCTTTTTACAGTGGAGTCTATGGTCTCTTTAAACCCACTATCACAGTTAAAATTGGCTCTCAGAAAAACTATTGCTTACTAAGTACTATAGTTTTGGTACTACCTCACTCATCTTGCTCTGTTGCACAACTGAATCATGCTTGAACTTTTATATACATATGCTAATTTAAGGTGATCAATACCAAAGCTGTTCATTTGCCACAAACCACCACTTTTTGGAACCTGCACAGATTGGTAAATGTTCAAGCAGAAGCATAACTATGAGGCTGATAGTATTTGTCTGAATTGTGTGATTCCAGTCTTGCACAGAGTTCATTTACAAAAGGAAAGCTCAGTTTAGTTTAGTACCTGGTTTTGATATGCCCAATATCATATAATGAAAACTGGGACTTGAACTCAATAATGATTCTGTTCTGCTGCAACACTAGGTTTCATAATTTTAACCAAGCTTCTGTAAATGGAAACAATTAGCTGTGATACTAATTTTAAAAAAATTGTTTATCTTTAGGTTTTAAAATCTAAAACACTATAGGAGATACAGTTAGAATGGAGAATTGTGAGGAAAGGGCATAGCATGTTTTAGTAAGAGTGGGTTTTGGTGTGCTTCAAAAGACAGTTATACCAAACATATTTCAGGCACAGTTATTAAAAGACTTGACTTATAAACACAGAAACAATGTTTGTGGTAAAAGAAGGCATGACTGCATTTCATTATTTCAAGAATTTCATTAAGAAATTCAACTACTAATGACCGCAACTTCATACCAACAAATAACTGACCTGCATTAGTTAAGAAAAACACAGCATGCTCAGATAAGGAGTAAAGAGTAAAACTGCTGATATTGGCTAGTTTCACTGTGGGCTTGTATTTGACAACAGTGCACACAGATTAAAAACTCTTCAGCAGGGCTTGTTGTGACAGGACTAGGGGTAATGGTTTTAAAACAGAAGGAGGTAGATTCAGACTGGATATAAGGAAAAAATATTTACAATGAGAATGATGGAACACTGGAGCAGGTTGCCCAAAGAGGTGGTGGATGCCCCATTCCTAGAAACATTCAAGGCCAGGTTGGACGGGGCTCTGAGCAACCTGATCTAGTCAAAGATGTCCATGCACCTTGCAGGGGGGTTGGACTAGACGACCTTTAAAGGCCCCTTCCAAGCCAAACTATTCTACAATTCTGTATCAGTTTTACTACTACAGAGAAAAAGTAATGCTCTTAGGGGAGATAGCGTACAATAATTCATTCTTTAAAAAGAAAAGTGTAAGAAAACAAAAAAACCCAGGAACTACACTGTAGCATTGAATGAGACCAGGAATATTTTCACATTTACAGCCATAATCCATGCAGCAACTGCTGTTCAATAGCAGCATTGCTCTCACTAACCCCATATACATTAGGATACTTCAACAGCATTACTGTTGAGCAAAAATTGCAAAACATTTCTGAAGGAATTGAGAACATAACCTGCAGTCAGATATTCCCTCAAATTCTTGTTACACTTTAGTACTCCTGTTTTAACAATGTGCTTTCAAAACTGTCCAGGATATGACAGAACAGAAGCATATTAATACTATAAGATTTAGTAAAGTTTTAGCTTACTAAAAGTATCACATTATTTCTATTGATATTTCTTAATATGTATTTCATTTTTAGTTCAGCTCATGTAGAAGTCTTTTAAAAATCCTATTAAAATATCTGGTACATGAACAAAAGCAGACATGCTTTTTGCATACCATTAGTTTCTGCAAATTTCTGAATATCAGCCAGAGTTTTTAGTTCTTTCCTTGGGCAAGCTGATACACACAAAGCAATAGACTTGATCCTCTGATGTACTAGATCAATGTTGCATGGATCCAAGAAGAATACATACCTAGGGAAGAAAAAAAGGTATATTACTTCTATTTTCATTAACAATTACATTGAACAAAATAGATTTCTCTTCATACTAAATGATTCAGCCACGACTAACCTTCAGCCTACCCAGAAACACAGGAAATTTTTTTATCATCATAATACTGCAGGTCAAAAGAATCCATGCATTCAACACATGCACCACAAATATATGGATATTTATATACTTCTGAATCACACAGAAAGGATGTCTATCATATTCAAGTCCATTCTAACAGTGCTGTTCATAAAAACAGCAGCACTTCTGCCAGGCCTCTTCACTGATACAGGTCTAAACATTCAAAGCAAAGCTTCACTCCAACCTTAAACTTGGCTTCAAGATTTCCAACTTTTTCCAAAAAGACGCAACAAACCCCATAAGGTTATACTTATGCTGCAAAAAGAACAAACTCCATGGCCATTTTAGTGAATACACATGTCCTCACTTCAGCTGAGATGAAGCTAATTTTCCTCTCAGTAGCACTGTGTTTCAGATTTACTACGGGACTTGGTGTGTAAAGAATGTTGATAAAAACTGATGCTATGAGTTGATGCTAGAGACCAAGGAAACTGCCCAGCTTCCCAGCTTTTGCTAACGTGCAGGTGCAGGAGGCTGCGAGGGATATAGCCAGAACACTTGAACATTAGGTAGTTCTACTTGAGTATCCAAAGAACTTTTTTTCAAAATAAATACTGAAGTAATCTACTCAGTCAGTGGTGTGGAAAATCTGAATCAAAAAGCTGTTCTTAATTACTTGTATTTTGTATTGTTGCGGCTTAGCCCTTGTTACCACACAGTTGCTTGCTCCCACTCACCCTCCCCAGCAGGATGGAGGAGAGAATCAGGAAAAAGGAAAACTTATGAGTTGAGGTAAAGACATTTTACTTGAAGAGCAAAGGAAAAAGACAATAATAACAAAAATACAGGGATATTAAAATATACTAAATGAACAGTGCACAATTTCTCAGCCCTTCCCCAAGCAGCAATCACGGAAATGAAACCGAGCAGAAGGAAGGAGTGAGAGAGAGGTACATCCACCCAGCCAACTCCCACTTATACACTGAGCATGACATTTATGGCATGGAAAACTCTCTTAGGCCAGTTTGGGTCAGGTATTCTGGCTGTATCCCCACCAGCTTCCTGCACACATACATCAGTGAGACCTAAGACGCCAAACAATGTACTTGGTCTCATTAGCAATAACTCATAGCATCAGTGTGTTTACCAATATTCTTCACAAAGTCCAAAACACACCAGCTACTGAGAGGAAAATTATCTCCATCCCTGCTGAAACCAGGACAACTGGACACTCTTCTTACATTTTCCTCTTCATGAAGGCAAGTTCCTGCAGTTGCTATTCCATACCGCAAGGGTATGTGGAAGGAGAGCGTTTGCTCCTTTTACCGTATCTTGTCAAAGGAGCTACAAACAAGCACTTACATATTCAAACCTGACAACATATGGTAAGGCAGGTTGTGATGGGAACACACCTGGTCAGCTGCACTAATTGGTAAGGATACCTAGCGTGTGAGAAATCTTATATTTCAGTAAGATTCTGTGGCTAAGCACCTTGCCAAACTGTGATGATTAAGCAAAAGGAGGGAGACTCTCAGACACAAAGTTTGATCACTTAGTATTAATGAAAACAATAACCAAAACCAAACTTGGTCAATCACAATAATTGATGAATTATCAAGAAACTGCAGGCAAGGACTTTGCAACTGATAAGGATGCAAACCCGATGGTGTATGACACAGAAGCACTCAGCAGGCCTGTGCCAGCTGCTGAGGGAATGTGCATGCGACAGAATTCAGGGAGAAATAGAGGGGAATGAGGCAGACAATATGGGGTGTAAAACGGGATGGTCGCATGTAAGCCTATGCTGGTCAGTACATTGGTCTGATGGAGTCTGGTGCCTGACCACTGCAGCTTGTCCCATCCTTTTACTAAATCATTTCTCAACTCTCTCTCTGCATAATTCCAGTCTCTGTCCCATGTCCACAGGTGCTGCAAGGACTAAGTGCCAGCTACTGAGGGAACCAGTGCAATGGATTTGGTGCGAGCAACTGGAGACAGACCAGAGGTGTGGGTGCCCCAGGCCTGTGGTGTCAGCTGCCAAATGGGGTCTCAGTGTCAGTGACTGGGGCAGTGAGGGGTCTTGGCCATCAGCCACTGGTGTGGGAACAATATATGTTCAAAAAAACCCCCACCAGCTAAACAGGCCAAAGGCTTAGCAGAGGTAGCTGGAGCAAGACCAGGGGTGACAGCCCATGTGGTGCTGGCTGTTGGCAGGGGCCAAGTATCTGTACCTTTCCCAAAGTGGCTGTGCGCATGTATAACTCACTAGCAAACTCCAAGCCGTACCAGCTGGTGAGTAGGAGACTCTAGGTCCATGTGTCAGGTGGGTGGAAGGTCTATGTTGGTATCTGGGAAAACCTGTGAGTGTAGGCTGCCTCTGCAACGAGTGTGTGAGTGTTTGCTAGCGAGCACCAAGTTGGACCAGCTGCCGAGTAGGGGGGACTGACGGAGTGGGTAAGGGGGCCTGGGATCAGTGCAGGAGTGCTGGGTGGGCAGAAGGGCTGTGCTGGTACTCAGGGGACCTGTAAACATGCATGTGCTTGCAAACCTAGAGAATGTAATGTAGGTGCCTGCACTAGTGACCTGTTTATGCCAGTCCATGAGTCCATGGTCGTCTGTGCTTAGGTTTAGGAGACCTGCATTGCGGGGGCGGTTGAAGGCAGCACCGTGTCAGTGCCAGTACACGTAACCAGTTGTTTCAGTGTCCCACGTATGTCTGTCCACTCACATCCCTCAGTCTTGACAGAGACTCTGTGGCCCATGATGTATCAGGCTGGGCTCCAGTAGCTGGACAGGAGGCTCCTCTGAATGTCCTTTAATACATATCACCTAAGAAAGCAGAGTCTGGAACGGTGGCATTGACAAGGTAGAATCCAGCCCACTTCAACAGTGATTCAAACTCAAGGGGCAAGCTATAATTTTAATGGCCAGAAGAAATAAGAATATTTTGTAAAATAAACACCATAATTTAAAATTACGCCTGGAAATTTAGAAATACAATGTGACTACAGTGCCATATGCAGTTTTGACAGAAGTGTTCTGTGTTGGCATACCCTTAAACAGACACATGCAATTCAAACACCGCATCGCATGGTTCAGAGACGTTCTGACAGCAGCAAGGCAGTGGCACAACAAACGCCAAGCTATCAAATCTGTGGCTTCAATCCATAGTCTAAGAAGACAGAAGTAAGATTTTTTTTTTTAATTTCCAGCAGCTAAAACAAGACTCAAAACGCTAGGCACCAGCATTACACAGGAAACTGTATTTTGTTTTTTCTTTTTAAAGCTTACTTATCGAAAGCAAGTGATTTTACTGAAGAAAATTCCATATTGTGTCACTGCAGCACAGGTTTTGTTTCTTACTAGAAAAATGTACTTACATGCTTTGTGCTGCAATTACAGTTATTTAGAATCAACAATAGACTAATTTGTTGATAAGAAAGTAACTTAGATCAGCAATACAAAGACTGAAGTAAACAAAGTAATCATATTGTTAGAGATGCTTAGTTTCCTCAAGTGGAAATTTGTTTGCTATAAGAATTTCAGTGTATCAGATTTACAACCTAGGAAGCATCTTTATGAAGTATCAGCCCTGCCAAAAAGCACTTGGGGATAACGGTGGATAAAAAAAACAGGAGATAAGCCTGCAATGCATGCTTGCAGCCCAGAAAGCCAACCACATGTTGGGGTGCACCAAAAGAAGCATGGCCAGCACGTCAAGGGAGGTGATTCTCCCCCTCTACTCTGCTCTCATGAGACCCCACCTGGAGTACTGCGTCCAGTTCTGGAGTCCCCAACATCAGAAGGACATGGACCAGTTGGAGAGGGTCCAGAGGAGTCCCATGAAAAACATGGGAGGGCTGGAAGACCTCTCCTCTGAAGACAGGCTGAGTGAGTTGGGCTTGTTCTGCCTGGAGAAGAGAAGGCTTGGGGGAGACCTTATAGTGGCCTTTCAATACTTAAAGGAGGTTTATAAGAAAGGTGCAGAGAGGCTTTTTATGAGTGCCTATAGTGACAGCACAAGGGGTAATGGCTTTAACCTGAAAAAGGGTAAATTTAGATGAGATATAAGGATGAAATTTTTTACAATGGATGGTGGAACACTGGAACATGTTGCCCAGAGAGGTGGTGGATGCCCCATCCCTGGAAACATTCAAGGTTGGATGAGGCTCTGAGCAACCTGATCTGGTTGGAGATGTCCCTGCCCATGGCAGGGAAGTTGGACTAGACAACCTTTAAAGGTCCCCAAACTATTCTACGGTTCTATGATTCTTTGATCTTAACAATCCACTCCTCTGACAACCAGAGTATGTTAAAAGAAATTCTGAAATACAGCATGATGAAAAAGTTACTTGAGTAAAAATAACTGCATGTAATTTTTAATATGTCTACCTCCTGTCGCCAAAAAGAAACTAGAAATGTTTAGCTCATCTTTAATTTTAAACTGATTCCTACACAATAAGTAAATAAGAGTTTATTCAACTTTTCAAAACCATGATGTTGGTCATGCTGTCCAACCTGGGGCATGTAATTCAAAATGAGCTTCAATTGAACTTTTCAAAATGCGTCATAACTTCTTTTTCATAGGTCTATAGGACAACCTTCCTTATGCTTTACTATAATTTTGCACTTATATTGCAATGTGTTTCTTTTTTCACTTCTGAAAGAAAAAGCCATATTTCTAGGCAAGTAATTAAAAATACCATTTCAAAATGATCAGAGGTCAAAAAAAAAAAAGGCATCAATTTTTTTTTTCTTACTAGTAGCTTACTAGACAAATGTCCTATCATTACCTTTTCACATCCATGTGAAATACAGCAGTTTTCTCTTCCCTTTCAAAAAAAGGAAGAGCATCATCATTTTGTACACTACACCTTGATTCTGGAAGCACTGTGGTAAATCATATGAACAAGACTATCTTACCTTCAATTATTTTGAACATTCTTACATTTGCCAATGTCATTGGTTTTCTGTCAGCCCTTAAGGCACCTCTTTATAGGCAAATGAGTACTTTACAGAACAACGCTTTGCTGTGATCTACAAGTATCTTATCACAATAATGGAGAAGTGAATTAAGTGATCAGATCCACTCTAAACAAATTATGGGTAGGGCATATACAGTTTCACTCAACCAAATTCTCTGTATGTATAGTGTTGCAAACTGTCCTTGGGTTCTCCCACTAGCTAAACCCCAAGCATTTTCCTGAGTCGAAGACATTTATTAAGGCGGAATGCCACTCTGACTCTTCCCGACCGCAGCACATGCACTTCTTGTACTTGAGTGAATAGCACAAACTCAATTGTGTCCAAGTAGCAAAGTATTAATGATCAAAAAATCAGACTGAACTAGCATTTCAGGGACTTATATTTGGTTGCCATGGTCATAATTTATTTGCAAGTTAAAGGTAATTTTTTAACCCCCTTCTAACTGCCAGAACTTGAAAAGCAAGGAGCTTACTTGAATCAGATAGGTTTAATGAGAATTCACTGCAAAGGCTAGACTATAATCCCATGCCTGACTCCAGAGCACAGCCTATTAAAGCTGTACTGTGTTCTCTTTGTTAAAATAAAAAGATGCCTGATTCACTCTTTGTTGATGAGACCAGGCTGTAAAATCCTCCTTCTTAACATTTTACCTCACTGTTTTCAGTATTTCTGATGCACATGGATCAAATTATATCCCTGTGAGGACCCTGCTCTTCACCGTTACCACCCAGATTTCTGTACCCATACAGCCCACATGCATTTCACTTCTTCATTACAGTGCCTATGCGTTGCTGTCATTTACAAGGAAGAAAATGTATTTTTACATATTATATTGCTTTTCTGCTTTGGACCGGGAAATGAAGACAGAATTACCCTGTAAGCAGAATGAAATTAGAGTCATGTTTCCAGAACCACATTTGTAGAGCTTAAAGCTCGCTCTTTCTCTACACAAATGGAAATGTACAGGCAGGAAGGAGAGTTTATTTTTACAGTCTGTCTGAAAAGTATTCCTATAAAATGGCATGAAATACTCCCATGAATGCATCTCAGACACTGCAGAAACTCCACCTGCTACAGACAGATGCAAAGCAGATAGTTTCTTCTGAAAAATTGCCAAGCAAATTTAAAAAGTTAGAGTGTCAAAGTGGGAAGGATCACTCGCTTATTTAAGAACTGGCTTCTTCCAAAACTGGGCATCCTGGACTGCACCAGGCACTTCAACGTGAACAGTTATAGAATAACATGCCTTGGCAGAAGGTTTTCTCTCACCCTCAACCAGACAGAGATTATGATATCCCATATGAGTGTATCCATTCATTTGCTTAGGTCATGCCTCAAGCCACGATACCTTTATTAGAAAAACATAATCCTTTTGAAGCTTTTTAAGATTTTGACAAGCAGTGGGCTTTGTCTATTAACTGTGTTAACAATAGTCTCTATTTTTATTGGCTGACTTTCAATCTTCCCTTAAGAAGAGGAAATCACTTAGCAATGGCAGTTGTTTCTCCTCATGATGGCCTGATTTATGTTGCGTGTAGGAGACTATTACACTGTCAATTGTTACACTTCAATAAAGTGTCTGATTCTCTCCGCCTTCACACGAACTCAGACACTATTTCTTTCTAAAAGTGAGAAAATTTAGAACTACAATTTTAAAACTCGTATTTTTTCTCAGAACTTAAGAATGACAATTTTGTACTGAATATATTTCATTTTAGAAAGTGCTAAAATATTTATATTTAAAAGTAGGAAAACTATGCTGCATAAGTTTTAAGCCCTTCAACCCTGGAAGCTGTGATTAGATGAAGAAATTATTCTTTTGACAGAAGATATCTGTAGAATGTTTCAGGCTATTTTATTTAACTCAAATTCTTCTGGTAAGACACCAGTTACTGAGCCACATTAAATCTTAAATCAGATATTTAGAAATCTTTAGTGTAGCAGCTTAAAATAAGTAGATCTTAGGAATGCATCCTTATTATGGATTTTCTCTTTAGCCTGAAAGTGAATTGTGAAGTAAAAGGCCATCGTACTCAGAAGTTAAAGACTTGTTAGTTCTCTGAAGTAATCAACAGTGACAGAAACATAATTTTTGTCAATTAAGGCCATTGTTCTAAGGTTAGATTAAACAGTTCACTTTCTAAAGTCACACAAGTTGTATAGATGCAATCTGAACACTGTCTGGCAGACAGACATCAACAGATATTCACAGGGTTTCAACAGTCAGTCCAGAATTCTTGTTACTCAGCACCAATACTACTAGTGAAGTATGATATTTTTCTGCATGACAGACAGGAAATATCTGTGCTATCTCTAAGCATGTGTTTTAACATGACACTGCTTCCTAAGAGCAGTGCGCAGCTTAAAAAATTTGTGCATTTTCTCCTTGTAGAGAAAACTACACTTAATACATATTCTGCTTATAGTTTACATTTTAAAGTCTCATTTTAATATGTCAGATATATCCCACCTCCCTTGAAACTCAGTGGCAGAAACTCAGCATACAACAAAAGTGAAACATTTCTATATAGATATCAAAGGCCTGTTCCCAAATCTGTCATACTTAAGACTGTAACAAATTAGGCTCCTCAGTGGCCTGATATAAACTCCTACATTAAGTGGATGCTAAGACAGGGAAATTCCTCAATATCTTAGCTGTACTCATATAGCACATCTGTCAACATACACTCTCCAAGTACTGTTGCTAGTTGTTGTAAAAGACTGTTGTTTCTAGGTGAGAAAAGCGGAGAATGACAAGTAGGAATGAGTTACCATATCCATTTTCCCATTTTATTGAAAACCACTGTCAAAGGAAGGAAGGTTTTGCCTTTCCTGGTTTACAGAATGAACCAACTGAATCACATACTCACTTCTTCTGTGTGAGGTCCAGACCACTGTTGACTATTCCTTCCACTTTGACATTTTTCTGTCCACAAATATTTCCATAACTGTCATATCCTGACAGCAGTCTTGCAGCTGCTCCTGTAGCTATTGAAAAGCCACAGATAAAACCCTGGAGGAGAAAAAAAAAATCCCACAATTGAGTAATACTCTGTTTGACAGCTGGGAAAAGTCAGTTTAATTCATTTGTTTCTAAGCTGAGCTTCTTTAAAAATTCTTTCAGACTGAAAAAGAAAAGACAAGGACTATCCACAGAGAACTGCTGTGCAATTATAAAATTGAATGCAAGCCAAAAGAGGATTCAGACATCTAACACTGCATATTATCTAGGCACAGTTAAAAATCTTCTACATGTGTTTTTCAGAGTCATAGTGTCAGCAAGTGTTGCATGAAGCAGAAGGGAGACCAAGGGCAGGCAGTGAAGGAGAGCTGCAAGCAGAGGCAGAGTTGTCAAGCATTGGGATGCATCTTCGAGAATTCCAGATAGTCCAGATTTTCTTAGTTTAAGATTTTTTATTCCTTTAAATTATGCTTTCAAAGATGAGCTAGACTATCTGACATAAGTTCCTTTTAAGAAAATCCTCTAAAGCAATTGACCAGGTCAAGGCCACTATGGTTCCAAATGCTGGGTTCAAATGCAGGAAAGAAACAGATGAGCAAGAGAATGCAAAATGGCTCTGACAGAGTAATGTGGAAAATACCCAGTGTCAGGCAGGTCTTGTGAGATATTTCACTAGCAAAACCAAGATCAAGGCGGTGATTTTGCAAACATGAAACTTGCCCAAAAGAATCATTAGCTGTCTAGCAACCTCTGACAACGAGAAGTGAACCATCGGCTCACTCTGCTACCACCAATGAACCGTTAGCATACATTTTACATACAATAGTACTCAGGTTCTTGGCTGGTTCAAGACTTTTTTCCCCTACACACAGGGCAAGAGAAGTCATGCAATTCCTTATCTAAGCTAATTTACAACAGTGCAGAGATGTCTTCCTGACCCATCATGGTACCTGACCCTTCAAGTGAAGTCCCCTAGAACAGTAACTAGCAGGTATTTGATCAACAGGATAATTGCTCTGTATATCATATTGCTTAGACAGGAAAATCTGGGACACTTGCCCACAGCAGACTAATTTATTGTTAGGCGAACAGGTAGATATAGACTGAGTATCGAGGGAATATCACAAAGACAGGAAAAAAAAAGAGCTGCTTGTTTCAGAAGTATTGTGCTTTTTACAGTTTTATGATATTCATGTTACAATAAGAATATAATTCATATGATTTAAACGAAACATTATTATGTTTGTATTTGAAGTATAGCCAATGACAAACACTTTGGGGAAAGAAAAATAAATTTTTAAACGGAGTAATTCCAAAGACCAGACATCAAAGGACAGTAGAAAAGAAAGCTGAGAGCACAGAAGTCCCAAACTCTTAAGGGCTACTGTTTGCAACACAGCACTACAAGACAGGGATAGACATTATCTGTTTAGGAAGAACAGCATATACAGGTCCACGAAACAAAGAAGTGTATTTGTAGTTTTCACTAATCTTCAGCTCTTGGAGGTTTGTCTTTTTAACATAAAGTGCACAGTGGTTTCATCACACAGGACAAAGATGTGATAACTTGGAAAGAAAGATCTTACCCTTAGTAATAGGGCTGCTAGTAGCAGGTGCTTCTACTAAGCATCCAAGAAAAAAATTCCAGTGAACTGTTTGATACTCAATCTTTGTTTCTCAGCAAAAAGTTTACTGTGATTCAGAGAACCATTTATCAGACTCAAAGCTATCACTTCTGGGACATCCACAGTTCCATAGGGAACGTAAATCAAATGATGCCTCACCATGCTGAAAGCTACTTACAAATAAAACTGGAGTTTCAGGGGAAGAGGAGCTGGAGCAAGAACTGGCACAAAGGCACAAACAATAAATTATGGATCCCCATCAAAGGCTTTTGATATATACATACATTTCTGTTCTACAGCTGATGGTTCACCTGACCTTACCTCATGACTAAGTTACTGAAAAGGCTGTAAAAACTTCTTTCTAATGAATGCAAACTCTTCAACTACGTAACATTCACAGAATCCTCTGAGTTTTACTCACCATTCCTACGCAGAAGAGGATGAATAAGAGCAGCCATGGTACATCTGTGCAGCTGTGGTCCTCTAGAGGCTTCCACTCTCGCTTGGAGCTCTTGTGTGAGAAGAGAGAGATGAGGTTAACTACACTTTTTGAATTGTCTTCTGCTAATAACAGAAGAAGGCAGAAAATTATTCTCCAGGGTATTAACATACAGCAGGAGTTATCTTTAAACTTCAATATAGCTGAAGCAGCTTGATTAAAAAAAAAAAAAAAAAAAAAAAAAAAAAAAAAAAAAAAAAAAAAAAAAAAAAAAAAAAAAAAAAAAAAAAAAAAAAAAAAAAAAAAGAAAAAGAGTTCTTCCACTGGAAGCTAGAGCAACAAAATGTATTTATCCAGAAAACAGGTAATTTATCCAGGAATTTACAGGTATTTATCCACAAAAAGAGTTACTTTCAATCACTTTTTATTAACAGAAAAGAGAAGCTAATATGACGGAATCAACAATATTTGCTATTGCAGTCTTCCACGGCTACCTTCCAGTAATCTGCTTTCCAAAAAATATAAAAGGTTAAACTTTTCAAAAGCTCTGAAAAAGTTTTAAAACACTATTGGCAGGTTTAACAAGTACAGCACACCTAAAAAGGAGGTGATAAGTTGCTTTTAAAGGAACAATTCTCTACCCACCAAGACACAGCTGAGCTTAACAGTTCAGCAAAGAAGTCCCTACTCAGTATTGCCCAGGTGCCAGAAAGGAAAGTCAAGTTGTGTACTTAAAGGTTGACCCTACATGATGGAGGCTTTATTACAAAGTATAAAGAGGCAGTTGTAACCAATAGTTTGCTCATCATGAGGCAGAATTTCTCAAGTGTGTATACACTGCTAAGATAACCAAAGTCTATTAAAAACAGTCATTTTACCATCTAGGCAAAATGTTTTTAAGAGAATAATAATTTTAAGAAAAAGAATGAGCATTGGCTGTAGTACAAAGCTAACTACCATATGAGAAATTGTTTATTATAACAAAAATATTTATTATACCTATTTTTAAAAATAAACAGCTACACAGTCAACCTTTTTCAATTAGTTCCCAAACACTAACTGTTCATACATGTCTACCAAGACCCAAAAAATGCACACATTCTTTTCATACTTGCAGAAGAAAAGGAAATCGATATAGGGAGGATACACAACAGCTGTCCTCAGAGACACAGCAAAAGAAGTAATCTATTCAAATTTTGAACTTCTTTTTCCTCTCAAGACTCTGAAGCACCTTCAAGACTTTGTTGACAAGGTAGCAAATGTCAGTACTGAATTAAAACTGAATGGTTGGATGAAATGTCAACAGATTTTATCTCCAGTATGTATTTTTGCAGATTTTTATCAAAAAAGTTACAGCACGTAACTCATGTGATATTAGCAGGGTGCTTTTTGGTATTCATTACTTTGGCTTTTCCAAATTTGTAAGCACAAAGCAACCTTTTCAAATACTACCACTAGAAAACTACAAATGGAGTATAATATAAATTAAAACCTGGGTGCACCATGCTTCAAAAAGCACAGTTTTCTACATAGTCTGGCTTTGCATTAGAAAATTCCATGCTACTTTTGTAATCTTGTATTAAGAAAGTTCCACTCGCAGATATTATATTTATATTTTAAATTCAAATTATGCAAATTCACTCTGAGCTCTGAACAGCCAAACACCTTTTTATTTTACTCAATAATCAGTAGTGAGAGGTGCTAATAGGTCACATGATGCTCTCTACCACACTCATTCAAAACTGTCTTCCGATCCTGGGAATTCACACTTAAAACTAAGATACTATTCAAACTTAACATTTACAACAAGATTGTGACATTTATATTGTTATAATTAGCATCATCATAATTGTATAAAATATGTAAAGCTTCATGCTTCCTATTCCTAAATCCTCTCCAAGAACTCAAGATTCTTTAGAGATTTACTTCTATTCACAAACATTAAAGATAAATTCCAGCTATAACTGCACCTTAAGAGTAAGCCGCCCTTGACAAAAGAGGAAGTAGTAAGATGCATAGCATGGTGTGGTTTGTTTGTTCTGTTAGGGTTTTGTTTTTTTTTTTTTTTATCCTCTTTGTACCATCTGCAAGCAAAATCTTTTAATAGGATTTTTTAAAGCCACTGGATATTTTCTGTAATAGGTCTGGCAAAGATTTAGGTTGTCTGACTAGTCACAGTTACCATAAGTACTCCATTTAATTTACTAAGTGGACTACAGTTTGTATGTCAAAAAGAAACTAGAAATGTCATAGTGTAGCACATAGCTAGAAGGTTACAGAGAGAAGTTAATTCTGTGTCCATAGTCTTTATTTTGTTCCAAAATGTAACTCAGGAAAAAAAAAAAAGAGGAAGGTATTGTAAACAAAAAGTACCCTTGGAGGCAACCTTCAATTTAACCACCTACCATACTAACATGGTATGAAATACTACATCTTTAGAACGCCCTTCTCCAGGAGGCTTCTCTCCAGACCTTGCTACAACCCAAGCTAGCTACCATGATCTATCTGCCATTCTTCTTCTGAGTTGCTCCCTTGTATTCTGGATTCCCACTGAACCTTCTTCCAAAGCTTCAGAGCGCTCCATCCTCATTTTTGATGCCGATGTCTGTGTCTCCAGTGACTGTTCACTGTTCACTGTACACCCTTAGATGTTTACTCAGACCTTGGTACTTAGGCTTGGGCAACACAAATTGCTAATCTATGGTCAACATAAGTTTTAACAAATGTTGTTTGTTTTGCAGTCTGGAAACTATACTTTGTCTCCTTTATGACTGAAATACCATAAAATTTCAGCAAACATGCTTTGCCTGCAATCCTAAATCAGCACTTCTGCTGATTCCAGCCTTTTCTGCAGACAGATTAAGAGCCTTCAGTATTTGCTGATGGGAATAAAACTAAATAACCTAGAGGAAAAAGAAAATTTTTTTGAAGTTAGAGTTCATCTTAAGTTTTCTCTTAAAATAGAGCTTTCATAATTTATGCTATGCTCTCTATGGACATTCTTGCCATTAACAATGCACAGGAGTACCTGTGCACTGTTACGACAGCACAGTCAGGCTTATTATCAGTCAAGAGTGGAAAGCAGGCAGAAGAGCCTGTCTCTCCAAGACAAGCTCACAGGTTGGGAATGCTTTTCTTGCCCGTAACAGCTCTTCTGTGCTGATTTTCAGAGTTATTTACTCAAGAACCCAAATGACTGTGTTCAGAAGATTTCCATCTGTCCATTTTGCAGAAGCCTTAGTAAACTCAACTCTTATCAAAAACAAATCAGAACTCTCGGGTGCAGCACAATTTTACAATTGTGTCTTAATTTCACACCTAGAAAGCTGGATGTCTAATTCGGCTTTCTCTTGCAGAAGAGAAGCGCGAAGAATGCCAGCACATTAGCTGTTACCTTTTCTAGGTGAATTCAAAGCTACCTGATCTCAAGACAGAAAGTAATTGTGTGCAAATGCAAAATAAAAAGGGGCTCTTTTCTTGATATTCATTACATCAAATCACTTCAAAACAAACATAGAACCCCCATCCCTCCATTTTTCTTTCTCCCTGCCACTTCCAAAATACACTTTCGAGGCAACAAATAGGAGGTCTGAATTTATGTTTCTTCTGCATACTGTAAGACGCTTTACAGATATCAGCATAGCACAAAACCAGTCGTTACCCCTTCCCCTGTTAACTGCAATAGCTGTACTGGACACTACTCATACAAGCAGAGTGCAACATACACGTAAGAACACACACACAAAAAAAAAAGGTGTAAAAAATATAGCATACCAGCAGAAGACTACAGATGCAAGGAGTTAGAGAATTTTTTTTAAACACAAAATGTCTCATGCAATATACAATTTGAGAGTGATGTGACTGAAGCAAGAAGCCGAGTAAAGAACATCTGCAGTATTATATATATATACGGGTAATCAAGCTGTGGGTAAGTAGCAAAGATGTGAATTAGATCAGTATAAAGATGGAATTTGCCATCAACAGAGGATGTTGCAACATGATGAAAAAGGCAGCAGAAAGAAATCCTAAAGTCCTGTGGTGATCAGATGGTACGTTTCAGGAAAAAGAAAATCAAGCTAGTACTAAGACAGATGGGCTGAATTAAGGATAATCCAGTGAACAACTGGCCTGAGTAACATTCACCAGATGAAAAGGAGATGTAGGGAGAGGTTAGATCTAGCTTTTACTTTGGCTAGTAAGTTTAAGCTAGCAACTGGAGAGTATAGGACTATTTTTATTTGCATATGAACACACAAGTTGTAAGAATATAGCCATAACTTCATGCAAGACAAAAAATAAAACCAAATCAGAACAAAGAAATTCAACCCTCTCATTTTCCAGCCCAAAACAAGCCTCAGAAGAGACCCAGGATGAAGGCTGTCCCATCAAAATAGGAAGATTCACTACTCATGAAGAAGAGCAAGTGTTCCAAACTGCTAATCTAACTTCCAGGACTACCAAACACAGTGTTAAGAAAGTCAAGAGAAGAGAAAATTTTGAAGCAATGTCCACAGTTAACAAAGCCAAACCAAGTTAAATTTCATAAGATACCAATCACATGAGCTATGCCGTTCTGGCTAGAGAGAAGATTTCCAAGTGCAGGTGCTCTGAATTCCTGAAAAGTCCATAGCTAGGACAAATTGTTCATTATAGAATCATAGAATGGTCTGGGTTGGAAGGGACCTTTAAAGGTCATCTAGTCCAGTCCCCCTGCAAGAAGCAGGGACATGGCCAACTAGATGAGGCTGCTCACAGCCCCATCCAATCTGGCCTTAATGTTGCCAGGGATGGGGCATCCACCACCTTTCTAGGCAACCTGATCCAGTGTTCCACCATGCACATTGTAAAAAAAAAAATTTCCTTATAGCAAGTCTGAATCTGATTCCTTCTATTTTAAAATGATTTCCCCTCATTCTATCACAACAGGCCCTGCTAAACAGTTTCTCTCCATCTTTCCTATAGGCCTGCTTTAGGTCCTAGAAGGCTGCTATAAGGTCTCCCCAAAGCCTCCTCTTCTCCAGGCTGAACAAGTCCAATTCTCTCAGCCTGTCCTGAGAGAAGGAGAGGTGCTCCAGCCCTGTGACCATCTTCCTGGCCCTCCTCTGGACTCACTCCAACAGGTCCACGTCCTTCTTACATTGAGGGTGCCAGAAGTGGACGCAGTACTCCAGGTGGGGTCTCACCAGGGCAGAGTAGAGGGGCAGAACCACCTCTTGACCTGCTGGCCACGCTCCTCTTGATGCGGCCTGGGATATGGTTGGCCGCCTGGGCTGCAGGCACGCATTGCGAGCTCATCTGCCAGCACTCCCAAGTCCTTCTCCTCAGGGCTGACCTCAATCCACTCTCTGCCCAGCCTGTATTTGTGCTTAGGATTGCCCTGACCCACGTACAGGACCTTGCACTTGGCCTGGTTGAACTTCATGAGATTTGCACAGATCTACCTCTGCAGCTTGCCAAGGTCCCTCTGGATGGCATCCCTCCCTTCCAGCACGTCAACAGCACCACACAATTTGATGTCACTAGCAAACCTTCTGAGGGTGCACTCTATCCCACTGTCCATGTCACCAATGAAGATGCTGAACAGGGTTGGTCCTAGTATCAACCCCTGAGGAATGCCACTCACCACCTGTCTCCACTTGGACACTGAGCCATTGACCACCACTCTCTGAGTGTAGTCATCCAGCCCATTCCTTATTCACCAACTGGTCCATCTGTCAAATCCACGTCACTCCAGTTTAGAGATAAGGCTGTTGTGTGGGACAGTGCCAAATGCTTTGCACGAGTCTAGGCAGATAACGTCAGTTGCTCGTCCCTTGTTCACCAATGCTGTAACCCTATGATAGAAGGCCACCAAATTGGTCAGGCATGATTTGCCCTTAGTAAAGTTGTGTTGGCTGTCACCAATCACCTCCTTATATTCCATGTGTCTTAGCACGGTTTCCAGAAGAAAGTAAGTTACTAGCAGTTTAAATTACTATGAAAGGATTACGTAAGTTAACTTTTCAAATAGCTTTTTTCTTTTTTTTTTTTTTTTTCCTCTGCAGAGTCACTGTAGAAAAACTTGGAATATTTACTGTTATACCTAACCAGTTTCAGTAATGATAAGAAGATACTGCAAATTCTGAGTTATACAAGTAGGTTTTTTTTCTTTTTAAATGAAAGGATAGTTTTTATCATACTTTTAAAAATCCTAAGGCATATCATTAGTGATGTGACAGTTAAAAATACTTTGTTTTGAACCCCCATCCTAAGAACCACATTAATCTAACTACATGCCCTTTCAATTCTCTCGTTCTATCACCCTGACGTAACACCTGGATTCAGAGTGTAAGTGACTGTAGCTCAACACAGGAGAGTAAACAGAAGTCACTGCTGTTTGTACATGTAAATCAAAGAATTCACAAATGACTGTGTAGCTAGCTATCTACATAGCAAGCAAACAGACATAGTGTGCACACAGCATTAATAAACAGTCCTTACAGGCAAAAAAAAAAATACTCATCCTGACTAGGATCTTTTGTGGGAAACTGCCCTGAGTCCTGCAGAAAGTTCCTTCTTTCCTAGAAGGAAGGTTGATTCTGATAAAGTGCCAGAGATTCAACTGATTGTATGAGTAGCACTCAGTTTATTCCAATAGCATAGCAAGTACATAATACAGTCATTTTACACCTATAATGCAGGTTCAGCACTTCAGGATTGGTGGGTCTATTTGCAGTACTGTGCACACTGTCAGCTCTCTTGCCAACAATCCAACCCGGGACGCACCGGAGCCCCGCTCCGGGGAAGGCAGAGCATCACACAGATACTGGCAAGCTAAGCCTTCGCTTTAATCCCACACAGCACAGTGTTAAATACCCACACACCCGCTGCGCACACGCCCCCTGCGCTCATGAACCTATCCATGCAACCGCCTCTTGTGCTGCCCATTCCCGCCTTGTTGCTGGGCTGTAAGCTCTGCCTAACAACAGTCACCTGCTTGCTAATGTGACGCGACACACCACAAAATGACATGCAAGGCATGGTCCACTCTGGAGTTCTCCTTGGGAAATGGGCAAACCAGGTTAAAGAGGTTGTAACATGAAGTCATTCAGTCCAGAAGTTGCCCCACAGCTAAGCTTAAGCTGTGGTTCCCTTACCAGAGGAGGTCACAAAGATGATCAGAGGGCTGGAGCACCTCTCCTATGAGGACAGGCTGAGAGAGCTGAGGCTGAGAGAGACAGCTCCAGGGAGACCTTATAGCCATTTTCCAGTACCTCAAGGGGGCCTACAGTAAAGATGGGGAGAAACTCTTCAGCAGGGCCTGTTGTGATAGGATGAGGGGTAACGTTTTCAAAATAGAAGGAGGTAGATTCAGATTAGACATTAGGAAAAAACTGTTTACAATGAGGGTGGTGGAATACTGGAACAGGTTGCCCAGAGAGGTGGTGGATGCCCCATTCCTGGAAACATTCAAGGCCAGGTAGGATGAGGCTCTGAGCCACCTGATCTAGTTGGAGATGTCCCTGCACCTTGCAGGGGGGTTGGACTAGATGACCTTTGAAGGTGCCTTCCAACTCTAACCATTCTATGATTCTACATCATTGAAACATCCCCACACTGCCAAAAAAAAAAAAAAAAAAAGATGGTTCTTGAAACATTTGACCATTTTTCCTAATGACCATTTAAGCCCAAATCACATGCTAGCCTTTACCGTGAAGCATACCACCTACAAAAAAGAGGAACCACAATCTACTAGTTTACCAAAATGTTTCCAATGCAAGAACGTAATTCTCCGGTTTATCAGAGAGCATGGCATTTTTCTGCCCCAGACTTGGCATACCTGTCTACACTATTCAGCTTCTTAAAAGAAGAACTAGTGCAACTGTACATTGTTCTAATGAAACTTCTTCTACCTCTGAACAGATCTTAATTCTACAGTCTAAAGAGGAATAGGAAATGAGTCCTGACCCCAGGCATTATTAGTTTAGGATGTTTCTAGATCCCTCTAACCTGAAGCCGAAAACCAAGCAAGAACCCTATTTCGTAAGCAGCTGCAGCCCCTTTGACATCAAATGAAGTAAGCAGCCATTCCTCTCCTTTCATTATGAATGTTAAACTGCAGTGAATAAGATGACCAGCCTGCTCCATCTGAACTATATTTTGACCACAAAGTGTTTTAAAACATACATGATACCAATTACAAGCGTTGATGAAGTGTCTCACTATAAACATGAACCAGTAACTACTTCATTAAAAACAGAGCATTTCTCTCCATACACAGTCAATGTTGTAGATAATGACTAACCTGAACAAGTGTGTAAAACATCAGAATATAAAATTAGAATCTATCAAGTTGTTTCACATTTTTAAACAAAAGCATTAGGCAAATTTTAACCTGTTAAAGACACAAAGGAATTCATACTGAAAGGGAGGAAAAAGACATGGACATTGTCTAACACCTTCACGGATAAACAGAGCGGAGAGTCCCTGCCAATATGAAGATCTGTGTTTGTTACCTCTATGGAGAATGCAGTCTACAGTTATTCTAGGATCTTCTGTTACTCTGAAGATTGGAGAACATTGTTCCCGAAAAAGCTCAAAAAATCTAAACCCCTAAAAAACCCACCCTCACTTCCCCACACAAGTACACTTCTGAGAACAAAAGTAGCAACTCAAGTAAACTAGCTTTCCATATAAAATCTTTGTGTGGTGAATGCATTCTGCTTAAGTAACCAAACCAAAGTCTTGAAGTGTTAAAACTACCTTTAGTCCACCACTTCAACAACTTGCATTTTTTAATAGAAAACCCTTAGTTTACCGCACCATGAAGCTTAAGAACACCATGTGAAGTTGCCCTAGTTAAAATGCTCACCATTACCCACAGACTTCGGTGCATGACCTACAGGTGTTCAGATAAAGCGCCAAGCAGTAGCTTACTGCAGTTTATCACAAATTCAGACAATTCTCTCAGGTTCACAATAAAACTGATTTATCATAGAGCAATTATTGGCATGCTTCCATTACTAGAGAAGGAACACACACCAGCAAACCCAGATTTTCACTCTACTAAACTATACCAATACCCTGAAAGAATGAACCATGCTGTATCAATAAAGATATCTCCACACACAAACCAATATGATTATTAGTGTAGACTTGTCCTGGATCTATCCCTGGGAAAGAGCAGAGTTGCTGCTACTCCGAAGAGCCTGCCAGGGATAACATGTTCCTGGGAGGCAAATGCTTGAATTCCCCCAGACTTACAGAACTGAAGCGAGGTCTCCCACTTCCAAGGGGCAAGTGAACTTGTCATGGTAATACTATCACAGCTACAAGTGGCAGTCTCTAGAAAGAAAGGAAAACAATACACACTGTTCCCTCCAAGTGCCCTCAACGATGACGCCTTCTCTGGATAACAAGCCCAAATGGCAATTCCTAAAGGGACTACATTACAGAACATGGAAATTTGACATGGTCTCTAACGCTTGTTTTTGTGGAATTTCTGCTTCAGTCTCACTCTCACTCCAAGATGCTTTATTTTTCAATTTACTGCAAAGCAGTCATTAGTCACGCTTTTGGACTTTAATGAGAGCCACATGCCAGTACTTTACATACAAGCACCCACGTCCTTCTTTGCCTAATAACTCCACATCACCACTGGTTCTCCAACGCCTTGTCCACTGAAAAAATGCATCTGCTCTTTAAAAGTACAAAACTCAGAGTTCCTCATAGGGAAAATTTTCTTACAGTGTAATGCTGCTTTAAAATTATCCACCAAAGAGTAATGAATTTCTACTTTGCTTCTCCAGAGACTAAGCATACCACCAATTCAATGTGTCCATTGACCTGCTACTTCACTTATGTTCTCATACTCCAAACACAGTATTTATGAGTCTTCAACATAACATAAATAAAATTGAGAGCACATAAGACAGCACTTACAACATTATTGATAATGTAACATAAATATGTTTACCCTGAAAACTCATATGTGGAGACTTCACTTATGAATCTGACATATGCTGTGTTGTATACTATCTTCTGCTCACCTTTTCAGTCGACTCATATCAAACATTGCTTCTAAGACTCCTTTATTACATGCTTCCACTTCAGTCTACAACTTAAATATTTATCTTGAAACATAACACAGCTGATCAAATAAAGAGCTGACACGATCAGCACACCTGCTGAGGTTTTGAAGCATAGAAAGAAGGCCATCTGTAGACAAAAGCCCAGTTTTTAATCCCCAAAGTATTTAGTTATTTTTTCCTTTCTTCATCACGTTTTTAGGCACTTATTTGAACGCAGCAGTGAATAAGGACACTTTATAAATATAACAGTAATGTTTTCCAGGGGATCAAAATATCAATTTCAATGCATGTTTGGTACTTCCATGGTTCTTAATAATTAATACAAAGTAGTCATGCAAAAAAAAAACAAAAACCAACCAACCAACAAACAACCAAAAAATCACAAAAACAAACCAAACAGTTCAGTTTTGAAGATATTTTGCACCTACCAAGTTACTTCATGACACTGAATTTTCTCCTTATACATCAATCTATTCAACAGATTCTCAGATTTTATTCTTACTATGAGACTGTAAGTCCCAAATTACAAAATATTTTCAAACTTTGAACTAGTAAAACATTGTCCAACTGCAATATACATTTCGGTTCCAAATGTGTTAGCTCTATCACAACATGACATTAGCAGAAAAAAAAAAAACCCACAGCAGAACCCCCCAATTAGTGGTCTCCACTGAAGATGAAGGACATTCCACGGAAAATGCTGCCCTTGTTCTTTGCACTCTCTTCATGTGTGACGAGTAATTTTCTCTAAAAGATTTTTTTTCACCCTTTTAAAGTGTCTAAAGCCAGAATTCAAGACCAAAAATGTCACAGCTCTTTAAGAGCTAGTGGCCTGCACAGTACTGCTGTGAAAAATAACGATGTTGCCGCTTAGGAGATACATTCATGGCAGTTTTCTAACTCCTCTTTCAAAATGCATCCTACATTCAAGGGTTTGTCAAATGAAAAATGAAAGCATGTAATTATGTATTGCATTTACATTCCTTGCAGAGTATGCCTTTCAAAGCCAAAGGCCTACTTTGGAGGGTTCTGGGAGGTTAGGGGCTTAACCTGCACATGCCAACACAAACATAGTCCTTCTGGCACTACACTGAACGCTACACGCTAACTGTTTCATACATTGGCCATGAGCATTCTTCCATACTGCTGTGTATGAAAATCAAAAGAGTGAGCTATGCTGGTAATTGAGAAGCCAATAGCCATATTCAGTTATATTTAAAGGTTGCCATCAGCACAATAAAAACTTCTCAGAACCCTTTTCCCCCCATTTTCTCTAATGAAGGTCTGAAAAACTTTAAACTTATGTTTGGGAGAACAAAAAAAAAAAAAAGCTTACATAGGCGCTTAAATACAAAATCCTGACTTGCAGGTCCAAAATTCTGGCATAACAAGAAAGAAAACCACTGAAGATTACAATAAGAGGGCAGTGCTTGAGGACATTGAAAGCGTATTAGATTAACAGGAACCAACACTAAGAAGGCTCTATCTGATTTACAGCAGAAAGAGGAGGAGGAGAATGGAAAGGGAAATAATATGTCAAGCCCTTAGCTTATTTCATGAGCATACTTCCTTTTAAGTAGGCAATTATTTTGCAATTTTTCATAGCAAACTAAGAGAAGTCTGACAACGCATTCGCAGGACATGGTTATCATGACGTTGAACAAAATACTTCAATGGGTTTCCTGTTTTGTTTCTATGGATCTGTACACAACAGTCAGAGGTCTGTTCCTCAGCCAAATAACATACCTGGAGAGCAGCAAGAGCTGTTTCAATTGAAAATAAAAACAAAACAGGCCAGAGTTTATTTCTCCCGTAAACAGCTGCTTAACTACATTGCATTTATTAAGAAACCACTGAGATAAGTTTAAAGGAACAAAAATTACAGTCATCCCAATGGGCAAAAAAGGACATGCACAGTTAGTGCAAAGCTCACCTTTAGAGTAAACAGCTGTTGTAGTTCAGCCCCGATTGGGACCAGACTTCACAGTCTCTCACTCCCCCCCACCCTCCGAGGGAATAGGGGGAGATAATATTAAAAAAACGGCTCGAGGCTTGAGATAAGGACAGGGAGAAATCCTTAAAGTTACCGTTATGGGCAAAACAGACTCAACTTGGGAAAAACTGTTCATTTATTTCTAAAACTAGCAGGAGAATGAGATAGAAAATGAGAAAAACTTCCCCTCACCCCTCCCTCTTCCTGAGCTTAACATTATCTCTACTGCCTTCTCCCCCTAAGCGGCACAGGGCGGGAAGAGGGAATGGGGGTTGCAGTCAGTTCACCATGCGTTGTTTTATGTCACTGCTTCATAGTCAGGGGAAGAACTCCTTGCATTCCTCTCCTGCTCCATTGTGGGGTCCCACCCATACATTACAGTCCTTCGTGAAACTGCTCTTCCACAGGGTGCAGTCTCTCCAGAACGGCTGCCCCAGCAGGCCCTCCATGGGCCACAGCCGCATTCAGGCATGCGCCTGCCCTGGCATGGGGTCCTTCACGGGCTCCAAGTGGATCTCTGCTCCTCCATGGATGTCCATGGGCTGCAGGCGGAAAACCTGCTCCACCATGGGCTGCACCACAGGCTGCAGGGGAATCTTGGCCGAGAGCCGCCTTACTGCTCCCCCTCACCTCCTTCTTCACTGACCCTGGTGTCTGCAGCTGTTTCTCTCACAAGAAAAGTTCTTCACAACCGGCTCAGGCAGACCGCTCTCAGGATCTCTTCACATCATCCATATCATCTCCTCTCTACTTCTTGCAGCCAAGCCGGGCCAAGTCAGGCCCAGTCGGCTGCCTCGCAAGAGGCCAGACGGTGAGGCCTGCAAGGCCCACGAGGTCTGCACCTCTGCCCCCACTCAGCTTCTTCACAGCTTCTCTTCTCTGTTTTGTTTTTTTTTTTGTTTTTTTTTCTGCTTTCTGTTTTCCCCTTCTTAAATACATTATCGCAGAGGCGCTATCACGGGACATTCTGCTACCAATTGGCTCGGCCTTGGCCAGCAGCAGGTCCACCCTAGGCCTGGCCAAGTCCACTGAACAGAGCGGAGCGACTTCTAGCAGTTTCCTACAGAAGCTACGACCTTAGGCCTCCCCTCACTAAACAAAACCACAACAACAGCATAGAAACAGTTGACAACTTCACCAGATAACAAACACTGTCATTTCTTCATAATGAAAAATAAAAGCTGTCAGTTGGATGATACTCAATACACCCTCACAATTACCAACTGTTGTAGCTTAGCCCCGCTCCAGAGCAAGCTATGCAGTCTCTCACTCACTCTCCCCCATTCCCTCAGAATCTATGTAGTTGAAGTATTTCATTCTACATTAAGACCAAAAGGAATTATTTGCAGAGGTTGTGCAGTCATTTGTGACAGCATTTGGAAAAGGACATCTCATGCTTTACAAGGAATGAATGGAACTCACAGACCAGAAATACAGAAAAATAGTCATCAACTTCAGAGATACCTGATTCATAAGCACTGTTCTCAAATACTGCTTGTACGCTTTATCCTTCATACTACGTCTACTTGCCAGAAGCTAGAACAGAAGCTTATCTACCGTCAATGTGTTGAATGGGAAATCAAGCTTCCTAGCTCCTGGAAGTAGAATTCACAACTCATTCTGTTTCCGCCTATCAACACCGCTATTCAGCTGGTCTTCTGTGATTGTACCCATGCCCACAATGAAACAGGCATGTTTTGATGCCCCCAATATTCAGATATTTGACCAGAGGAATCTGACAACTGAAGAAATGGCTGAAGTACAACTGATAATCTCTATTGTCCATAACAGCTCAGAAGAGATATTTCATTAGAATTGTTAAATTTATTTAAAACTTAGGAACTCTAGAGTTATCCTGTGTTGTTTTGACAGCAGATGCTTAAGAATAAGTTAACAGATCATCTGTCTTCATCTCCTCTTATAATTGTTTTTTACAAGACCAAGGCCACCACTAAAACCACTAAGACCATGTGCTTTGTTTATTCCAGTCATGCCTCAAATTTCCAGCAAGATTTCAAGCTTCTCTGACACATATCTTAGATTAAGCCACTAACACACAAAGCTGTAAGGATAAAATAAACAAACATACATGAGTATTTCTGATTCTCAACGCAAACACTAAGACCTCAATAAGATGACTTGTTTTCTTTAACACCTTGACAAAGCAAATGCCTTTGAAGTCACACAATGAGCCACTTCAATTCAACTGCAGAAGAGCAGGATGGGAGAATAGATTCTGTATTATAACTACGGCAAGAGAAAACAATTTAAGGTCCTCTTCTCCCCACAGCTTGTTCCCTTTCATGAAGTGCAATTTCTGTCCCCTCAGACAAAACAATGCAAATTTTGTGGAGCTGTGCTGTAAACTAGATCAGTGGAACAATCTAAGTTATGATGCAATGTAAGTTTGTTTGCTTAAAAAAACCCAAACATACAAAAAAAACCACCCAAAAACCTGTATGGATTACTTCAAACAGATTTACATCACAACCTTGACACTTATGGTGGCATTGGAGCAATGAACTCCAACAGTTATCTCCTGCAAATCCAGTTTTATAATGGACTAGTACTGTGAGATAGCAGAAAATACCACTGATGAAGGAGAAGAATCAAAAGAAAGGGAAGAAAGTATTGCCACTCAACTGCAGATTCCATTTTTCTTCCTTAATGAAACTAAACATTTGAAAGAAATTTATCAACTCAGAGCTTCGGCACCATTCGCTCAAAAGATCCCAACATTTATGAAGAGAAGATCAATTCCAAAACAGCACAACAAAAAAGCCTTATCTGTATCAAAAGTGAGTAGAAACATTTTAAGGTTTGTTGCACCGCAGATCCGTGGTGAAATAAATGCACCTAGACAGAAGCACCCTTCTTAAGAAGCTCATGATAAAAATATGGCAAGGGAGAACAGTGGGCTGAAACCACATGAAGGTAATGACAACTAACAGCACCGCAAAACAGGAGATACACAGAGATGGTATTTTTTCCTCTGTCCTTTACCGGTTTTCATCTCATACAGGTCATTAGCATAACCTGGTAATTATAATTAAAAGTACATAGATTGCTCTAAGACAACAACTTTTAAGGTGTAACTGACATTGCACATTGTTTTCCCAGCAAGCTCAAGCTTCAAGATGGTGAGAGTCAAGAGACAGCAAGCACAAAAAAATACAGCAAAGCCGACCTAAATAACTAGATAATAGTACGAGCCCCTGAAGAAATAGAAAGGATGACACAGTTGAAACACAAAAAGGAACAACAGGTCAACAAGAACTCCGGTTGTGATGATAAAGAACAAGTGCAGATCACAGAAGACACTTCACTAGGGGAAGTGAAAGGACCTTGTGCAAGCATGGAATAAGATTGAAATGGAAAAAAAACCAAAACAAACAAACACTGGGAAGAAATGTTCCAGACTGAAGCACCTCAACAGGTAAAAACAGCAGCGAAACAACAGGGGATAATGAGCATATCTGGAAGAAAGCCCACTCATAGTAGTTTAACTTGAAAAATTTGGTAGACTAGGAGGTAAGTCAACAAAAGGGGGGAAAAAAAAGACTGGAAGTACAAGCACAGACAGCAGTAGAGGAGAAGAAATAACAGAGAGTAGAAGACAGTGAAGAGTAACAAGAGGACAGTACTACAGAAACCCTGAGAGAATAAAGCAAGTGGTATGTTACAGATAGTATCAAAAGCAGCAGAGATTAAGGTGCGTAAGAAAGGCAGGGAATCCTTGCTACTTGGCCAGAAGGAGCCTGTAGAGATCTTAATGAAGGCAATTTCAGCAGAGCACAGAACCTGGAGTGGAGTGAATTCAGTATGAAGAAAGAGGAAAGAGCATACAAGAACAAACATAAATTTTTCTGTTCCAGGAGTCTGAAGAAGGGAAGAAGACCAGAGTTGACTGTCAGCTACAAGGATGGAGGAAAACAACCCAGAATAAAATTAGGAGAGGAATAAGGTAGTAGGAAGAGGTAAAAAACAGACTAGAGTTGACAGCCAACTTTAAGGACAGAGGATAGTAGCTCAGAATAAAATTAGGAAGGGAGTAAGATGGCAGCAAGAGGGGAAAAAAAAGAAATTTGCCATTAAAGGACAAAAGTTGAATGAATGGGGCTTTGGCATCAGGCTAAGCAGTTAAACGTAGAAAAAGCAAAGAGCAAACATGAGAATCTGCCACTGTAAGTAGCAGGCAAGAGTGCTGAGCAAAGGTAAATATGCCAATTCTAATCAGTTTTTCTCCAGAAACCTTTAGATTCTGCAGAGGAAGAGATACAGGAAAAAGCCTAAGGCAGAGCTCTAGACAGCCTGCAAAGCAAAGGAACTGGGAAATGCATTTGGGGCAAAGACACAAAAATACAAGGATAATTGAGTATGAAATAAGAGCTAGGAAGAAGACGTCAAAGAAATATGCCTGGTTCAACAGCCAGTCACAGGTAGGTGCATTATCATAAATGAGACGAGGAGGTGCCAGTCATGAGAAAGCTAAAGAGAACTTTAGATCTAAAAGAGAGCTAAAGAATAAATGAGAAACATTTATTAATGTTTCTCTAAATTTCTAAAGAATTAATGAGAAACAACTTGAAAAAAAAAAAAGGTAGAAGGAACAAGGGTGAGGAGTCCATGATAAATGGAGAGACTGTACCTGTCAGAGATGAAGCTATATAGGGAAAAGCAAGAAGTGAGGCATCGTGAAGGAACATCTGATGGACCCCTGCTCAAGGAAAGCTTTAGAGCAAACAACGCAGGGGGAAGTATAAAGATAATGTAGATGAGGAACACAACATTCATTGTTAATTATAAAAGGGAGAATAAGACAGACATTAGTCTCTAATGTAATGCTGTATCATTGGTAGCAAGGTTTCTGAAATCAATATAGCAGACAAAACTGCTGCTGACAAAATATTCAGGAACTAGCCTTTCATTTGGATTTCTTTATACTTCATTTCTTTATACTTCAATTACACGTACGGAATACAAAGCTCAATTACTGTACCGTATCTTGCCACACATAAGAAAGGCAAACGAAAGGTTCAGGAATGTGCTATTAACATCATGTGCCTTGCCAGTGCAACACAAATTTAACTGAAAAACAAAATCAATTAGTTGAAACCTATGAACAAGCCAGATATTTAAACCATCTGATCCTCTATTTCTTCTGCTTTTGGTCTAACATTACGCACAAATAAGCCTGCATTTTCATTAAAGAAAAAGAACATAAAAGCAAACAGCAATTCAAATTCATAGAGAAGAGCTAGAAAGGGCCAATTAAACACTTAAGAAAAGCAATTTGGATAGGAATCGCCTAAAATAAGGTTGGAAAAGACTTCAGAACACCAACTTCATTCTCAGTGTTCCAAGTCTGTATCAGCTTTCTTTAAGCCACTCCTGAGAGATGTTTATCTAACACGTTTTTTTAGCAAACCTCAAACAATACAGACTCCACAATCTCCCCTGGCAGTCTACTGCAGTGACCAAAGAATTTTAAAATCTTCCCCTAACATTTGACATACATATCCCTCTCTGAAATTCAAACTGTTTCTTCATGCACCATAAAGCTGATTGCCTTCCTCTTTGCAGCAAAAACTGCTGTATGGAAAGGATGTTCCCTATTGCAACTGGACAGCTCTCTGCAGTGTTTTGCATTGGAAGGACAGAGCCCTTATAAAAAAAAAAAAAAAGTCTGCCTGAACAGATGAGCCAGAAAAACTCATCTCTGTGATGAGTCATCTGGGACAGCAGAGATGGACTTTCCCACATAAGCAGTCTACTGAAAGCTGGATTCAACCACCGCAAGTGACACAGCCAAAGGAAACTAACATTTACACGCAGGCAAAGCACAGCCATAATGTTAGTCATGATCACTCGTCCTACAGCCTTCGGAAAGGAGCCAAGTGAAAAACAGTATAGCCCTGGCGCAGCACCACTCTAGGGTGAAGAAAAAAGGACAGTAAGGGCAAAGCAGAGCAAGGGGGGAGGGGAATGAAAGCAAAATCAAGCTTGGAAATGAGACATGCATGGAGCCAGTCATATACAGGGAAAAGGACGTAGGGAGGCAGCTGAACCCACGGAGTGGGAAAGGGGGCTGGGATTAGGACCGTCTCCCTTTCCAGAGGCAGTGGACCTAAGGGAGGCACTAGACAGAGCAAGTTTCCTCCCATGAGATGGCTCCTCACTCTGGGGTGGGGCAGTAGGGACTCCAAAGGAAAAAATGCAGGGAACGGAAGGGAGTGCACAGCTATACAAGAGGGCATGGCAAAGGTGAAGAGGGAGTACGGAGCCACAGGACAGGGTGGAAGGCAGTATGGGGATGGCAGGGGAGAGCTGGAGGTATGCAGCTGCAGCCGTGGCAGGGGACTGGAGCACGGTATGGCAAGGACTGCAAACCCATAGCAGGAAAAGGGGGCAAGATGATGCCGATCCACAGGAGAAGTGTCACACAGAACAGGGTGCAGAGCAATGCAGAGGGTGGAAATGCATAGCATGGTGGGAGCAAGGCTGTGCAGGGTGGACAAGGGGGTATACAACCACAAGGGAGAAGAGCAGAGCTATACAGGGGAGCAAAATGCTGCATGGTTATGGGAACAGAACTATGGAAGAGGAGAGCAAGCCATTGGAGAACAGCCATGGGAGAACAGAGCTGCTGGGGGGGCTTGAGGAGGGAAGGGAAAGCAAGAAGGGGTTCACAGCCACGGGAGAGCAGTGCTACAGGGATGCAAGCAAGCGCGCAGCCGTAGGCAAGCGGGGCTACAGGTGCAGCAAGGGGACGCACAGCCATAGGAGAGCGGGCCTACGGGGGTGGGAGGCAGCAAAGCGGGGGACAGCCCCGGGAGAGCAGGACCACGAGGGGGAAAAGGGGATGCGCGGACACCGGAGATCACGGCAGGCGCGGGGGGCGGGGAAAGGGGGGCACAGCCACGGGACAGCGTGAGAGGCAGACCCGCTAGCGGGGGAGGGGACACAGAGCCAAAAGGTGGAGGCGTAACAGGGTCTGGCAGCGGGGGCGGGGGAAAGGGGGGCCGCAGGGCCCGGCGGCGTGCACAGGCCGCTCACCTGCGCGGCGGAGCTGCAGCAGCCCATGGCGTCGGCGGGGCTCTACCCTGGCGGTGCCCGGCGGCGGCGAGGTGCGAGGCGGCACGGAAGAGCGCCGGGGAGCCGCCGGCCGGGCCCGATCAGGCGAGCGCGGCTGCAGCACCAGCCCCGCCGCGGCGCCCCCTCATCCTCCCCCCGCGGCGGCAGCGGCTGCCGCGGCTGAGGGGAAGAGGCGGGGCCTGCGGGGGCGGGGCCAAGGGCACTGCAGCGCGGGGGGTACCTGCGCGGGCGGGTGCCCCCGCCTCAGCCCCGCCCACTCCGCGCGTCGCTTCCGCTGGCGCGATCGCTTTTGCCTGGTTGCCAAGGCGACGTCAGGGCTGGTGGCGGCGTCGGCCGGGCCCCGCCCGGCCCCGGGGCCCTGGCTGCCGCCTTTCCGGAGGCGGACGTGGTCAGGCGTTTGTCCTTCCCTCCTTCCCTTCCTCCCTCTCCCTTCCTCCCTCTCCCTCTCCTCCCCAAGGAGGGGCCGCCGCTCAGTGCGTGGGCAGCGGGCGGGAGGGTCGCATCGGGAAGCCGTGCTCTGGTCAGGGAGGTTTCCAAGTGGCTGGTATTACCTGTAAAAGGAGAAGAGTGCTGCTTGTGTGGCCGTGTGCTTGCAGGTGTAAGAGGAGGCTTGAGGTGCCTCTGCTTGGCGGTGAGAGACGCTTGAGAAGTCCACAGCCCAGCGGGCCTGTGTCTTATACAGCCTTCGCTGTGGCTTATCCCATTCTCCAGACTTGCCCTTTCCACTGGTGCAACGTACAGAGTACTCAGTCATCGGAAATGGTAGCCCTGAGTGATTGAAAAATATGTGAATCTGTCCCTAGGATGTATTTTTGCAGCTGGTTTTGGCAAGCTTTGTAGCTGCCTCAGAGACAGGTCTCATTCTTTGGAGACATATGCCTCAGTAACTGCAAAAAGCTGGTTTTGTGAACTACATCAGGATGATGCTGCACAGTTAACAGAGACAAGTTCAGCCTCAGAATTGCAGGCTGGACCATGTTCCTAAGCCACACAGGTAGCAACAAATGCCTCCGAGCTTCTGAACCAGGGAAGTCACTACATTCATGCATCTTGTAGTTGTTAATGGCAGCAAAAGTGACTGAATGGTCTTAGAATGAAAGGTCTCAGAATCAAAGAGAGTTCTCTTTGGAAACTGGCAGTCCCTTGTAAGGTATGTTTACTGGCCAAATAATTTTGTTTGAATGTGGCCTGAATGTATTAAGTGATAGTCTAAGTTAAAATATTTTTTCCTGAATCTTAACTCTGTAACAGGTTTAATTTCACCAATATAGTAGAATATCCATGACTAGAAATAACATCGCAATGACTTCAGTTTAAAATGATCCTTTGACAGGCAGAATGAGGCAAAAGAGGCCTTGTGACTAGAGAAGGAGTCTCGTTAGGCTTCCAAAATAGAACAAAAGCTGGCATGTGGGTGAATTGTGAATCATACTTTTTTTTTTAGCTCTTCTCAATTTAATGGCAAGTAACAACACTTCTCTCAATTTTTATTTTTTGTAACATGTGGTTAAAATACCTATTAACCCCTTATATGTGCATTGCTGTTATTTCTCATCATTCCACCTCATTCTGTCCAAATATTTATGTCATATTCAAAGGTGTGACCATCAAAGGACTGTTTTGCAGGAACACTCTCTAGGAGGCATATTTCTTTTGTGATTGACACAGGACTAGATAACAAGAAATCTGTAGTTGGTGCTTGTGTAACTTTGGACATGTCACTTCGGTTTCTCTGTTCATCAGTTTTGCTATATATAAAATTGAATTTGTCCCAGTGTTTGTCTTTTTCATTTGCTTGGGTAGTAACAGCATGATGTCTGTGCCATAGATGTGATTTAGTCAGTCTGTTAAATAGACCAAATACAATTTTTTTAAATAGTCCTTTCATTTAGTACTTTCATTTTAATAGTCTCATTTAGGACCTCAAAATGTATCATGGTAATTAAATACTGCCTCCTACTTTTTGCATGTAGACTAAACACATTCAGCATGATTGTCGGAAGATAGTAATGGATTAAAACACAGTCTCTGCCCCACATGTTTGTGGAGTCTTTAAAAAAAAACAAACCAGGGCATTCTAGCCAATGATCAAAAGCAGCTGCATAGGGGGAATGGTAGTTTTACAGTGATTAAATAAATGCCAGTCCTTAGTTAGCTGGGCAAGCCTTTATGGAGAAGCTTGTAAAGACACACCAGCTACACACAAGTAGCTGAGGTTTAGTGTAAGTATGTAACAGCTGTAGAAAGTATTTGAACACATCTGAGTGTTAGAAATAATCACCAGAGTAATTGCCCTTATCTTTGCTTCTGGCCCAAGGAAATCAGGTTGCGTTTTTGACAGGGATGTGGTAATAGGAGCAGCGATAGATGTCTGGCTTTCATTAGTTTAACTGTGCTTTGTTTAGCCACGCACAAGAGAGAATAAGAAGGACATAAAAAGGATGTGGACCTTTTGGAATTAGTGAGAGGAGGGCCACAAAAGTGATCAGAGGGCTTTGAGCACCTCTCCTATGAGGACAGGCTGAGAGAGTTGGGGCTGTTCAGTGTAAAGAAGAGGAGGCTCCGGGGAGACCTTAGAGCTGTCTTCCAGTACCTAACGGGAACCTACAGGAAAGATGGGGAGGAACTCTTTAGCAGAGCCTGTTGTGGTAGAATGAGGGGTATTAGTTTTAAAATAGCAGGGATCAGATTCAGACTTGATGTATGGAAGAATTTTTTTACAACGTGGATGGTAGAACATTGGAACAGGTTGCCCAGAGAGGTGGTGGATGCCCCATCCCTGGAAACGTTCAAGGCCAGGTTGGATGGGGCTCTCAGCAACCTGATCTAGTCGGGGATGTCCCTGGTCCTTGCAGGGGGGTTGGACTAGATGACCTTTAAAGGTCCCTTCCAACCCAAAGTATTTTATGAGAGGCAAAGTTAAAAGGTTCTTGCTTATTCATGATTGTACTTGCTTTTATATTTGTTCAGATTAGTGTTTCAGGAAGAAACTGGAAGGGATTGAAATGGGAATTGCCGAATCTTAATTCAGTAATAAGGAAGTTGAACTTTAAGCATATGCCTAAGTGCATTTTTTGAATTGTGCATTATGGATTCCTTTCTGAAGCTGATTGTAATCTGCTCTAAGGCATGGTTTCATCACAAGCTGCTAAAGTTCAAATCTGACTGCCCAGATTTAGTGTTAATAAGAATCTAGCTTTTTTTTCTATAACAGATTTGAGTCCGCCCTTGTCTCCTCAGCCAAGAAGGATGAGCTTTATCTATATTTTCCTTTCATTGCTAAACTCAGAATGATAGGTTAGAGTTTTTGAAGTACTATCTGATACTGAGAAAGGAAGGCAGCAATAGAAAGAGAAAGCCCTAAAATGACAAAAATGCCTTTAGTACCTGCATAAATTGTAGGTTGTATTCAGTCTGCTTCCACTCTGTGAAGGGTGGGGAGGACAAAAAAAAAGATAAGGAAACATCCCAGAAAGTATGAATTGTGTGATAATTTTACCTTTCCTCACCAGGCGTAGGGTCTGACCTTATGCATCTCTAATTAAACACCTAAAGATTTTCCAAGGCACATAACAATCCATAGCTTTTGTTCCGTATTAGTTAGAGAAATGCCTTTAATATAGCAGTAGTTAAAATTCAGACCATTTGCTTATGTTCTTAAGTATGAGTTTTGGGATGGAGTTTTCAAACAGGCTCAGTACTGGGCTAACTGCCTGATCAAGAAATGGTCGAAACCTGGCCTTGCTGTTAATGAAATGGAAGAGTTGCCTTATGCAGACTAATAATTAAGTGTTGCACCAGCAAGACTTTGTTACAGTCCATGTGTTCGCCTCCCTGTTCTAATAGACAAACTCAGCTTATTATCATTCTACTGACTTCTACCTGCCAATAAATCTGCACCTATGAATGCTTGGCAACCACTCTGCATTTTTAAAAATACCATCTTGTGTGCTTAGCCTCAATATTTCTGTTTAGCTCTTTTTTTTAATCTATTTAAATACAGAATCACACACCTGCCCTCCATAATGTGCCTAGGAGTAATTCTGCTGATTTCATCAGAATACTAACGAAAGGACAACAGGAGAAGGCATTCCAGCAAACACATGGCAAATAGGATGGCAGCCTGTCACTATGAGCAATGTGGGGATAAAGGGCACTGACCCACTCAGAGCCCTGTGGCCCTTTTCTTTAGTTTATCTCAGAATTCACCTGAAACTGATGGTCTTCCTGAAAAGTTCAACTATGCCATTGCACTGTTTTACTGCTAAGGAATTACAGCATGGGTGCTTGTATCAAGTCACACAGGACATCAGTCACAAAACAGAGAATTGGAGTTGTGTCTTACAAACTCTGTCCAGCTTGCACACTGAAGATCCTATCAGTTATGAACTTTAGTCAGTCATGGCAAGTCTTCTTGCTGTCTGACCACAGAGGATCAGGTCAATTCAGGGAACTTATTAGCAAAGTCAGAAAATGTACTCTGATTCTACTTTGTGCTGCAACCTCATAAATTGGTCATGTTAGGTCTCTTTCAATTTAAGAACTGGAGACTCCAAGGAAAAACAAAGCAGCAGAGAGCTTTTCGGATGAATCAGGAGGGCGAAATATTCTTTCCACAGTTCTGAAACAGAGTGTTGATCCACTGTAACTCTTAGAGATGTTACTTTTTGTTGAGAGGACAGCGGTGTACAGTGGAGGTCCTGTCTGTTGGTGGCTATCAAAAATGTTCAAGACTCACTAGAAGAATAATATTTCAAGGTGTTGGGAAAATGGCTGAGAATATGCTTTGTGCCTACAATAGTCCATTCATGCCATAATGAAAGTAAAATAGATATCCTTTCTATACTGGAACATGTTGCTTTGCAATGTTTAATACCAGTTGGACTTCATTCTGAAGCTGGACAGCTGTGTGTGAAAACTGTATGAATAGATCATTTCACGCAAGTGAAACACCTGTCACATATTGACATTGTTATCAGCCTAAGCCAGAATCATGCTTGCAATTTGAGCTTAAATATTCCACATCCAGCATCCAAATCCCTGAGAAATCCACTCATCAGAAAATACTGTTTAAAATAGCTGGGACAGTGCTGTTCCGGGAGGGGGCAGGTGTGTGTGGATGTGGGTGGGGGTGGGAAGTATCCAACTGATATCACAGCAGCAACCAGAAAAACGTAATTTGTTTCAGCTTTGTTAGGAAGTTTTGTGTTGCACAAAGGAGAGACACAAAGCCAAGTGCAATCCTTCCTGTAGAGACAGTATCATCACAATACATGATTAGCTATTATGATCTCCTGTCATATCACTCTAGGAGAATTATGGCTCTCACGCTGAGGATGTAAGGATGGAGGACTGCCTGCTACAAAGCTCTTGTAAAGCTGCTGCAGTAAATCTCCTGGAGAAAAGTAATTGTCTAAAAAAAAACTATGCTAAAGGGACCTGCCATTTGCTTTCTTGGGAAAGATGGGAAGAGCGGCTGTGGAGGTAGGTACTGTTCCGTTTGGCACTCCTTAATGTTATGCAAGGAAGCATTCATCATGGAAGATTCAACTTTTTCTTAGAGTAAGACAAGAAACGAGATACGGCAATATCGAGGTGGTGTGTTGCTTTAGTTTTCTGAATGGTATTTTGTATGAGAGAAGACGTAGAAACATCACTCTCTAGAGGTTAACTTAGGCTGTGATGGATTTTATAGTAAGAGTAATGGCCAACTAGAGGTTGCTAGATTAGCATAGTTCTGGACTATTTGTTGTGGAGAACATGTACAGTGGGCTCAGAATTGGCATTCAACTCAGGTGCAGGCTTAAGACCAATACTGCTTTATCATGGACACAAATCCTCATTAATATACTCCATGTAGGTGAATAGACATGGATGGAGCTAAAAGTATTGATGGGTATCCTGTCTGTGAGTCCTGGAAAGTATTCTTTTGAAACTTTGAGGCTGAATTAAACCAGCAAGGTGGATAGAGAAATGGACTGTCACAGGGCTCAGCATAATTCAGCTCCATACTGCAGTTGGCAATATACATACTGCCAATAGCAGCTGGCAGTGACAACAACCAGGAGAAGATATGAGGGGCTTCACACTGAATTTCACTGGATGTTTTCCTTCTGAGATGGTTTTAAAGGTCTCGGCCTCACTGCTTGGTTGCTCTTTGAGTCACTCCTAGTCACCTTTAAAATGAGGGTATTAAAAATTTGAAAAGCGATTTCTTTTTATATAAAAAAGCACACACACACACACACATATATATATATATATATAAACAGGGATAAAGATTTATTTTAAATTGAGGATATCAACTGTGAACAATGTATGTCCTCCAGTAAATGTATGTTGCATCTGCTCAGTGGTATCAGCTATCAGGCTGCCCATGTCCCTTGAACCACGCTTGTGCTGGCTGACACAGCCTTATACTAAAGGCTATCGAGTCTAAGGCCACAAAAAGCTCAGGTGGGTGAAAAAAAAAATCCTTGCACATCTGTAAGTTATGCATAAACACCAAAGGAGAAACACTGGCTGACACTATTCTCGAGAAGAGCAAGTTCCATAATTTCTCTGAGCATTTTTTCTTGTCAACATTTTATGTTTGATTACTAGGTCTTTGATTACCTAGAGGCTACGATTCACCTGCAGAATTTGCAGAGATACAGTTGCTTCTGATTGTTCATTCAAACTCAGAAGTATTTTACAGGAACACAATCAGTCAATGTTTTTTTAGGTTTGTTTTGTTTTGTTCTGACTACATCTGTTTCATTTGGCAAAGCATTCCCCTAAATACTGGTATAATATCCACCAAGTAAATGGTTTTATAATGTGTAGAAATCCAGCATTTATCTGCAGGAATTTTGTTTCTCTGCCTTTCCCATAACTGTTAACTTGAAAGTACTCCAGAACATTCTGGTTGCTCTTTGCTTCTTCCTGACACCATTCAAACTCACCCCACTAGTCACCTGTACCAATTTTTCCTGCTATTAATGCTTCCATTGACAGCTGTTTTAAGTTCCTAGGTAGGAGAATGCTTCCAAAATAAAAGCAGAAACAGTTTGCCTGTAGATAATATGCTGACACGCAAAACACATTTTTGTTTCACTTGAGGACACATCACTGTTGAGCAGGGGACACTGAGAAATAGTTCTTTTGCTGTGACATCATCACAGTTGTGGCAGACAAGCAGAAGTGTTTAACTTCTGTTGCAGGGCTAATGAACATGTGATTAATGATAGAACTGAGATACTGGGGTGAAAGGGCTCAGGCAGCAGGCTAAGGACATGGGGGAAGGTGGGATGAGTGCTAACAACTGACTGAAGAGGTTTTGTTTATTCCTCCTGTCACTATCCCTGTTACCTCATTGATTAGATTCCAGAAACCTAATCATGGCAGCTAACTAGACATTGATCACAGAGCCTCCGACAGACCCTGGGTACAAAGAGTACAGCTTTATTGGTTTTCATGGCACACTGGAAAAACCCTGGGGCAGGATGGAGTGACTGATAGGGATGCTCTTCTAGCTATTGATGGTAGGAGGGATGGAGAAAGAGTGAAAAGTGTGTCACTTTGAAATGCAAAAGTTTTAGTGAGACAGTTTTCAAGTTGAAAGATGGAAAACATTTAGATATGGAAGAAGTGGTTTTTTAACAGTGCTGTGGGAATGTTGCATACTTTAGAGACGTGGAGTCTATCCACCAAGTCTATCTGACTTGAATTATTTGCAATAGCTCATTACTAAAAAGCCTCCTGCAATTTGTAGAAGTAGATGAGGAAACCTCTCCCTTCTTGCTGCAGATCTTCACTGTGTAGGGCCCAGAGCACATCCACCTTCCAGGAGTTTAGTTGGCTGAGTTAAGTTTAGCTGTCTGAGCCCAAGGTCAGCTCTTTCACTAGTAACAACTGTTGTAGAGAAGACCAGAGGTGAGGGCCTGCCTCTCCTCTCCCTTGGCTGCTGCTCTTATGCTGAGGTTCTACTGCTCTTCCACATCATAGCTGTGTAAGCAGATGTGTCAGCACTTAGTCTTCACCTTAAGCCAGACCCATTGGCTGGGCTGCCTGGCTTGACATCAGACTGCTTCGTCTCTGGTCTGTTTGATCCCAATCACTGTGTCTGGCCCTGATCCTCACCCAAACATGCAGCTCTGCATCTCATTTGTTGGTGAGGTCACTGCTCACAGGAGCTATACGGCTCGTGGTTACAAACTCACCTCCCCTGTGAAACAGCTGCCGTCCTCACTGCTTCCTGATGCACTGTGCATTTGAGACAGGTTGAGGGTATGGCAAGTCAGTGTTTGCAAAACAGAAGCAATGAACGAATGAAAACAGTAAAAAGTAGGAAGATTTGTGAGTAGCTAGAGAAAACACAGGTTCCCTGACTCTCAGGCAAGTTATGTTAGACATTGGACTTTACACAATAAGATGACCTTATCATTGGTAAACAGTGACCATCCCACAAAAACATATTTCAGTAGGTGTTTGTTCTGCAGTTTGAAAAAAAAAAAAAACAAATGAACTTCACATTTTTTATTTTTTAAAAATAAAAAGATTTTTTTTTAGTTGATCAGCTAATTACTAAGATATTGCAGATGCTGTTGGAAGTATTGTGCTGCTGTTCACTCATTTTTCAAATGAATGCCTCACTCCTTGAACAGTTGATTATGTTTGCATTAATGACCAAGGGCAGACTGTAGTATAGATCAGACATTGTACTTCACGTATCAAAATTAATTTCTGACAGATTTAGGGCAAGATCTATGCACTGCCACAAGAAGTTTCTGTTTCAAAGAACTTGCAGTTTTCAAGGAGAAACTGCTTAGTCAAAATATTTCCTAAAACAACAAGAGAGCTCAATTGCAATAAAAGTGAGGATAGAGTAAAAATCTCAAAAGAGCTTCAGTTATAATTGAGACACCTTCCCTCCTTTTCAGGTTTTATTCCATCACATTTGCCAAACAGCTTGACCTCGCAGGCTCTCATAGAATAAATGTCATCCTACTGTGAATCTTTTCTCAGAGCCACCAATTCCACAATGTCTCCAAAGGATATGTTCAGCTGCTTAGTGCTACCTTTATTTTCCTGGGACAAGGCTGAATAGCTGTATGAGATATGGGGTTCTGAAGACACTGCACTGAATTCTTCTCTCACCTTGTTTTAGTTCCATGGATTCTGAAGACATTTTCTGAGTTACAGATGGGTAAGAAAGAACAAATGAGCTGCCTGAAACTAAAGCCCTGTAGCTAGCTTTACTTCCAGTAGCTTTTTTATAGCAGTGTTACTAAGATTGTAAAACAGATGCACAACTACCTAGGCACAAAGGATTTTCAAGTCACTAGAGTAAGGGAAAATGGAGATGGCAAGTCTGGATTCTATTTGCAGCTCTGACCCTGCCAAGTTTTTAATTATTTATTGCACACTTTATTAATTAGTAATACAGGCCTGTAAGCAGCTCAGCTTTTTGCATCTTTAGTCTTTCAACTGTAGTTTTCTATCCAATTGCCATCCCCTTTTACAAAAGCTTGAAGAGTGTTTTGCTATAGGTAAGCACTGAGAAATGGAGCAGGTAGCAAGGAGTTTAGCAATGAGCAATGATCTAGCCTAGAAATGCTTCCAAGGCAGATGTGTAGAAGTTAGTTGGTTTAACCCATATGACTTTGCTCTGAAAACACATCTCTAACCACCATCCTATTTGCCATTTCCCTTCATAGCAGCAGGCACAGCAACCTTTCCACCCTAAATGCTTTATCTCCTCCTAGAACCTGTGCACATGGCACGGAGCAATGAAAATAAGGTCACAAGATCCTGGGCAGAGAAGAGCACATACATTTCCACTGGATGCAGATGATATCTTTTTCATGGATGGCTCAGCTCAGAGGATTCCATCTGACATTTGGAAATTTCATTGAATCACTCTGTGGCCAACACGCTTCAGATGGAGAGTGCTGATTGCCAGCAGTTCATCTGGGGAACAGTGCTGTGAAGCTTTACTTCGAGCAAATACTGTAAGGATTCCTTGTGTGAATTCTGAACATAGGAAGGTCCTGCTGAACTACCATCCGTATGCTAGAGATTTGGGCTCCAAATCAGGCTCACTGCCCAGTAAGCCAAAGGACTGGGAAAGAACATCAGTGTCTGCTGCCTTTCCCTCTGCCAGTGTTGTGCTTCTGTGCAGGCAATAGCTGAACATGCTTACTGAGCTCCCTGAAGGTGAGGTCTAGAGTCATCAGCAAGGAGCTCTGATGTGTGCTGATGAATCAAAACTGGGCTTCTACGTACTGGCTTGGTCATCCCTCTTATGCACTGTTGAGCAGCATATGCTCATTCCCTCTTCTGCTCTGAGCGCGCAGGCACGCTGCCTGGGTGAACCATGGGTACCGATCGCGCTATGGCAGCGCCCATCCTCCAGCTATGGCACAGTTGAATGAGCCAGTCCTCCCTCAGTCCGTTCATGAACTGTAGGTTAATTTTCCTTGGACACTAGGTGGCAGAATTGGCGTTATTAAACCGTGCAGGATTTTTTTTTTTTTTTTTTTTTTTTTTTTTCCA
>WHYT01015778.1:122318-173216 GCA_009806455.1 Tetrax tetrax
TTTTTTTTTTTTTTTTTTTTTTTTTTTTTCCCAGTGCTTACAAACCACTGCAATTCTGTTCCTGTAAATGAATTGCTAGATCATGATAGAGGGAGCTGTGTGAAAGGAACAAGCAGGACTCCCTCTCAAGGATATGATCTGTCCTGCAGCTGATAGGTCACATATTATGCCAGATTCAAGACATTGGCAAATTTGACGGGTTCTCCCATTAATGAAATCTTTCAGGCTTTGATTTGCAGGTCTGTGTCAACAGAGGTTCAACACTGTTTCCAGGCAATTTTTCTATTTGCTGAACAATATTTGCACTTTTCATCAAAAGGAATCCATCTCTAAGACACATCCTGTAGTGCTTTTGGCTAACACTAGTGGAAATCTAAGCTCACAATACATCACAAAGGATCATAAAGGATATATTTTTTGAGCTAAGCTAAAGCATTTGGAAAATTCAGGTTCAGAGAGCTTTTCTACTTCAACCTCTTTCTCCCAAAGTGTTTTATCTTGGTTTGACTCTTTAGGCCACACAATGTAGAGAGAATATTTAAACAATGTTTTTAATTCCAAGCACCTTTTTGATAAATTGAGAATGTCCAGGAAACATGTATAACAGGAATGTGGTTTTACGGAGAGATTTTAAATTTACAAAATCTAGATATGTTGCAGAAAAGGTAGACATAATGATATATAAAGCGGCTCCAGATTAAATCAGCTTCCAGTTTGATAAATTAATCTTGAAGTTGCTGTATCTTCTGTGCTTGGCCATAGCAAGCGTTGGTAAAAAGGAGCAGCAAATGGGGATAACAAGATCTCCCAGTCTGGAATAAGACTGCTGTTTCCTGTCATGGTATATCTGGAAATACTAAAATGGCTGAAGGATAGGGTAAAGAACTGTTCTGCACTAGGGCTATCATGAAACATAGAGAAAAAAACACTCCTGCCACCTTCCTTAATCCTGTAATTGGCATATTTTGCTGTCCTGTACACTTTGGTGTGAGACACTGTTCCATAATTTTCACAATAGAATGAAGGAAGAAGAGTACAACTTGCCCATTCACTTAAGTTTTTGGCTGTCCACAAGGGAACATAATATTTCAGTATACAGATTAATGTCTGTCTCCCCTTGTATTTCATTCCAAATAAGCAGGTGGGAAACAAGTAGCAGGATTTGAGGAAAGCTTGCTAGTATGAGAACACCTTTCAAATGTTCACAAAGGTTAAGTGAGATTTCAAGATTTTGAACCAAAATGTTAGGACCTTGAGGGTGATTCAACTGCAATAAAAATTTATGGTATTAACTAGCTCCAGTTTTGCATTTCACAGGCTTCATAATCTTCTGAACCATGTTTCCAGATCTCAGTGTATTCATACTTGAAACCTGATTCCAGCTGTGTCCCTTGAGCCCACTGAGAATTATTCTGCATGCACAATTTAATGCTTTTAACCTTCATCAGCTGTATTCCCCTGGCTAGGAGTATTGAAGGTTCTGGAGGAAATTGGTTTGCTGTGGTGATTCGAGAAATTTTATATTTTCTTCCTGCTTCCCTTGGGTCTTTGTACGTAAATGTATTGTTGCCATTCTTTTCTTTTCTAGTGAGTTTTTTTCTCATTTTTCTTAGCAAAAAGAAAGGGGATTTATTCTACATGAAAGTGTAATACTTCAGTACTTAATGCTGCCTTTGCCTCAGTCTTTAATAGTAAAGCCAATTGTTCTCCGGGTACCCAGCCCACTGAGCTGGAAGACAGGGACAGAGAGCAAAATGAAGCTCCTATAATCCAAGGGGAAATGGTTAGCGACCTGCTATGCCACTTAAACATCACACAAGTCTATGGGGACAGATGGGATCCACTCAAAGGTGCTGAGGGACCTGGTGGAAGTGCTTACCACGCCACTTTCCATCACTTATCATTTATCAGCAGTCCTGGCTAACCAGGGAGGTTCCAGTTGACTGGAGGTTAGCAAATGTGATGCCCATCTACAATAAGGGCCAGAGGGAAGATCCAGAGAACTACAGGCCTCTCAGTCTGAATTTAGTTCCGAGGAATATTATGGAGCAGATCATGAGTGCCATTAAGCAGCACATACAGAAAACCAGGCAATCAGGCCCAGTCAGCATGGGTTTCTGAAAGGCAGGTCTTGCTTGGCCAACCTGATCTCCTTCTATAATAAGGTGACTTGCTTAGTGGATAAGGGAAAGGCTGTGGATGTTGTCTGCCTAGACTTTAGCAAAGCCTTTACACTGTTTCCCACAGAATTCTCCTGGAGAAACTGGCTGCTCATGGCTTGGACAGGTCTGCTCTTTGCAGAGTAAAAATCTGCCTGACTTGTGGTGAATGCAGTTAAACCCAGCTGGCTGCGGGTCACAAGTGGCATTCCCCAAGGCTCAGTATTGGGGCCAGTCCTGTTTAATACCTTCATCAGTTATCTGGACGAGGGGATCGAGTGCACCCTCAATCAGAAGATGATACCAAGTTGAGCAGGAATGTTGGTAACCTTGAGCATAGGAAGGCTCTACAGAGGGATCTGGACAGACTGGATCAATGGGCCAAGGCCAATTGTATGAGTTTCAACAAGGCTAAGTGCCAGGTCCTGCACTTGGATTGCAACAACCCCATGCCTACAGGCTTGAGGAAGAGTGGCTGGAAAACTGCCAAGTAGAAAAGGACCTGGAGGCGTTGCTTGACAGCCAACTGAATATGAGCCAGCAGTGTACTCAGGTAGCCAAGAAGGCCAACAACATCCTGGCTTGTATGAGGAATAGCGTAGCCGGCAGGAGTAGGGAAATGATTGTCCTCCTGTGCTTGGCACTGGTGAGGCTGCATCTCCAATACGGTGCTCAGTTTTGGGCCCCTTCAAGAAAGACATTGAGGTGCTGGAACGTGTCCAGATAAAAGCAACAAAGCTTGTGAAGGGTCTAGAGAACAAGTCCTATGGGGAGTAGCTGAGAGAAGTGGGATTGTTTAGCCTGAAGAAAAGGAGGCTGAGAGGAGACCTTATCGCTCTCTACAACTACCTGAAAGGTTGTAGCAAGGTGGATGTTGGTCTCTTTTCCCAAGTAATAAGTGATAGGATGAGAGGAAATGGCCTCAAGTTGCACCAGGGAAGGTTTAGATTGGATATTAGGAAAAAAAATGGTTATCAAGCATTGGAGCAGGCTGGCCAGGGGAGTGGTTGAGGTGATTAAGGGAGGTGTAGCCATGGCACTTAGGGACATGGTTTAGTGGTGGACTTGGGAATGTTAGGTTTACAGTTGAACTCAAGGGTCTTTTCCAACCTAAATGATTCTATGATTCTATGAAAGTGGCATCTTTGACACATATTAAGAAAAGTCACATGAAAAGCTCAACATTGTTCCTCCCTCAAATTAAAAACATGCATAGCAAAAGATGAAATCCAAACTCTAATCACATCTGACATCAGTTCTGTTTACCTTCGACAGCCAGGAACCTGAGGTTTGCATTGCGTCCCAGTCATCAGATTTCTACATGTTCTGATCAAGGAGCCAAAAGCAAAGCTTCTGTCTTCATATTCCTGGCCATCACTTCTGGTTGTTGGTGGTAAGGAGAAAGAGAGTGGTACAGAAAGAAGACTTGAGAGTAAGGAAAACTGCACAGCCTTATAGTAAGTTTACTCTTCTCTCCATTGAGACTGGCAAGAATGGAGTCAAGTCATAATGTGATTGTGCTTGAAGTCATAATGTGATTGTGCCTGTAGTTAGGAATCAGGAATAGCATCTCCCTATACATCTGAAATGGAAACAAGGTTTATTTTTGACTCTGACATATATGGAAACTGCTGAAGGCAACTTGTTTGGCTGAAATACTGGAGGATCCAGTTGTTCCATTTCTGCTGTCTATGGGAATAAGTGCCTTTTATAAATATTTATTATAAATATTTGAAGTCTCATTTCACTATTCAAATGTTATGATACTTTATTTTTAAAAAGATGGGAAAGTCTCTTACAAGACTATGGTCAATGTATTTGTACAGTTTGTAAAAATATTATTTAGACTCATGCGGAATTTGCAGAGAGATGGCCATCTTGCCATTTACTACATTCAAAGACCTGATTTTCCGCAGAGCTGCAGTAACTGCATATCTAATTTAGAATAAAAGAGTAAGCTCACAGCCCTGGGATTCTGCTTTATTTTCAGTGTCTAGCCTTAGAAGTCAGACCTGTTCTGTGCTCAAAGAAGACAGCAGCTATTTCTTTGTGCATACCAAAATTCTGCATTAGAATAAGATGGAAAGTATTTTTAGCATCCAGCATTTGGATGTCAGCAGAAATGTTGTTAACTACTATATTAAAAATAGTTTTTCAACAAGAAAGATTTCATATCCCACTATTTTGTCTGTTTTTGCAGGGCAGGAGGTTTTTCAGTTTAGAATATAGTGATACAAGAATTGGTTTGTTTCATTGCTGAGTTTTTGAAGACAATAGGATGCTTCAGAATATTCGATGACTTTTCAGAGATGATCATCGCCAAAAATCAATGCCCACAGGCTTCTGATTTATGTTGGGTTTTTTTCTCTCTCCACGAGTAGCGACTTAATCTAATAAAAAATTAAATAACTTTAGGAGAAAGGCTTCTCACTGTACATTTCTGCAGGCCTGTCTGGCATCTTAGTAGGAGAACTCAGTCCCAGATCTTCATGGAGGTAAGGATCTGGTCTAGGAAAGGACTTCACATGGGTAGTTGTTTTCATCCATGTGCTTAAATACTTGGCTGAATGATGATGAACTTCAAGCACATGTGTAATTTTAACCGTTTTCTTGGTGCATTGCTGACCTGGTGCTTTGAGGACCAGCTGTGAGGCCTGAGCTCTCAGGTCAGGCTTCTGGGCCCTATGGCTGTTTTTGAGTTGGAGCCTCCTGTCAAATAGATAATCTCAGAATGCATGACTAGAGTTGATACCACCTGGGGCAAATGGAATTAACATTGTAATATCAGGGAAACAGAAACTCAAGCCTGCCTTCCCTGAGGAGGGAATTTGTCTCTGTTAGGATCCTATTGCTGATAGCCACTGAACTCTGTCAGGACTCCTGCTTCCTGCTAGTTGTCATTATTTTATCTGAAAGTAATGCTGCCTAACATGACAGGATAGGAAGGTGAGCAGTTCAGTAAGAGCAGTTTTACTGGATTGTGAGCATCCAGTTGCCATGCATGTTAGTGTAGCTCTCACAGACAGGAATGATGGCTCTGCCTTCTTTTTCCAGTCAGCAAAATAATGTTGCCTTTCCCCTCTTTCCTGCATTTTGCAATGCTTTTGCAAGTCCGCACATATAAACCATTTGCATGTGTTTAGTTAAGTGGAGCAGCATTGGATGGGCAAGGAGGTGGCATGTGGTTAGCAATGAAGTGAATCTTCTCCTCCTCTCCAAGAAGTCTCTTTATCTGCACTGATGGCATTGCTGAGCCACTGACCAAAGCATGTAAATAAACGACAGTGTGCTAAAGATAGGACACGTCTCCAAGCCATTATGGCAGAAGAAAGCAGCAAGCCATGCCACTGTATGAATATAGCAATATGGGCAAGTGGCTCAAAAAGCGCGTGTTTTAAGCAGCGGCTGGTCTGCCCTTTCACAAAGAGAGACCACAGCATTTCTCTCCTCCCTATTCTATAAGAGCATGAGAAGAGACGTATTTGGTCAGATCCTAGATTTCTTTCTCTAATACAAGCCAAACACAGTGTTTAGGGAGAAGTTAGGAAGAACAGAGCAAGGATGCAGTAATGTCTTGAAATACTCCCCTAGGTGCTACTGAGAGGACTTGATGTGGCCACCAGGATTTTTGTCCTACAGATCTTTAACTACTTTGTGTATTCTGTGTGGCCTGAGTTATTTCTACTGCTGAGCAGAGCCAGCTTACACCTTTTGCCTCATCCCAGAAGAGAGGAGAAAAAGAAGTTAGGCTAGTTGTGTTTTAAGGAAAGCAAGGACTGTTCTGACTCAAAAATCTCCATGAATTGGGATGTGGATCCTGTAGGTGCTGAGAAGGAACTTTCTGGGGTGAATACCTTTGTTTTGAATGTACAAGTACTTCTGGCCTTAATGGGAGAAAAAGAAAACACCTAAAAACATGGAACTACAAGGCAGATGGGTAGAACCAACATTTTAAAAGTGTTATGGTACTTGAGTTAAATTCACTTTTGAATATTTGGTATTGGAAATACTGAAGGCTTCCCATTATATGATAAAAATTGTAAATGCACCTACATAGCATAATGGAGAACCAGTAGCCATTAGTAAGCTCTACCTTTTTGTCTTGAAGTATAATTTGACATGGAAGTTGTCACATTTGAAAGCAAATGTGAATACGTTCAAAAAGCTTGAAGAATATTCAAGCAGTAAAAGCTGGGGATATTAAAAGAAAGGTCATATTTCAAAGGCAAATCAATTTTTCAGAGATAGATTTGCTGAATTTTATCATTTGTATGGCCATACTCTTGAATTATTTTAGGATACCAAACTATATAATACCCTTAAAAAAGGGGCCAAATTATTGGCTACACACAACACACTGTGACGGCAAAATGGGTTGTCTGTACACAACAGACTCTCCTTGCCTTTGCTTTGGAAATGAGGAGAGAGTCACTCCGGAAATGAGCTAGCTCCACTGACAGTCATGTAGAGAACTTGGGTCTTTTTGCCCAAATTTTTCCATTTCACAGTACATGTAGGATTTACTCTTCCAGAAATGGTCAGAGGTGTTGAGGGCTGACTGTGTGAAGAAGAGGAGCACCAAAGACACTTTGGTTTTCCATTATTTCCTTCTGCAGGGAGCTGATACAGCTCCTATGCCTCTGAGAGCACTTGTGATAGCTCCCAGCTCTGCAGTAACATTGGAAGGATTCCAAAAGAGGGAAAGGGTTCTCCATCTTTTCCGTGACCCACTGGCTGCAAGCCTAAGAGTCTTGCAACCTGTCAGAGTGCTACTTGCAATCCATCAGCATGTGACTGGTCTTTCCCAGCGCCAAGGAACTTAGCCAGCACACCACTGCATTTCGTTTCTAATTTGGGGAATTTGTTTTGCGGATCAGGATGTAGGGATCATTTGCACAGAATGATCAAATCGAAATTGCCTAAACTGACCCAATTATAACAGATTCTATTGTGTTTTCACTCAGTTTATTAGATACAATTATTTCTGGCAGGCTGTGTCAGAGATTATTTCATCAGTGAAAGCTGAGGACTGGGTACATGATTCCTTTTTTCAGGCAACGCTCTTGCTTTTCATGTAGTGCTGTTCGGACTGAAAATGATCTTTTACCAGATTTTCTGTCTTCTGATAAATCTGATTCTAACCACACAACAATCCACAAAGAAGACAATACTGCATAGTGGCTGTGACAAAGATTGGGAGTTCAGAAATGTGCTTCTCCTCTCTCCATTTCCAACCTTTTCTCTTCCTTGCTTTTGGCTGTTAACTCTACAGTAAAGGAAATGTCTTTACATAATGCTTGGCACTGAGGGGCTTGGTCACCAGAGGCAGTTGCAGCAGCTCTGACTGAGATTTTTTGCATACTTTAGTCTCTTGTTTCCACGGATTTAAAGTTGACAGCTGAGGTTAAACTCGGTGAGTCAGGTTTGACTTCATTATTATTACACTGATTTCAAAAAGTCATCACTCAATTTGACTCACTGAAGAGATTACTGTGTGGAGTTAGGAGAGATCTTCATGTTTAACTGTTTTCCTGGCAATGACATATGCAGTATTTCAGTTCATAGTAAATGTTTTTCTCTAAACAACTTTTCTTGAGAGCTTTGCTCAGTATTTTGTGCTGTTTGTATGAGATGAAAAAAGATTGTTTCACAGCATTATTATTATTATTACTAGCATCATCATCATCTAAATAATCCTTCTTTATTTTCCCTGTTCTCTTAGCCACTTCTTTTTCTGTCCACACATAGCCAAACTAATTTGTACAGTGAAAACAAAGATCTTATCAGCTCACCTGCCTGCTACTGAAATGCTACTTGCATAACATTCACCTGAGATTAAATCTGTGTAATTCCAGAAAGATTTGCAAGATTTGCTCAGTACCAAACAATGTCTTTAGCTGTATAAATGTATCTCTGATCAAATCAAGGACTTCCCTAACATACACCTCGATATAGTCTTTGTTGTTTGCCGGTAAACTAGGAAGCCAACAAAATACTAAGAGGCAGAAGCCATTTCACAATAATCCATGGAGAGCTCCAGTGTGAGGAAAATAGATTTTTGTGATGGCTGTTCTGTGTTCCACTCTTTAATTTTTTTGGAAGATGGTATTTTTATAGCTAGGTTATTCTAACTAGCTGCCAGCATATTATAACAATGCAAAAGTGATCTATTGCCCATAACAATTGACTGATGAGGATTCAGTGGCTCATTATATACAATGAAAAACTTGAAGTATTATGAGAAAGTGCTGTAAATTGTGGATGACTTCTGCACTCATTAACATGTTGTCAATATTTTTACTGACCTTTTACAAAGTATTTTGCAGTCCTTAGGCGAACAAGATCCCAAAAATGTCAATAGTGCTTTTTAATCAGCGTCAGCGTGACAACAAATGAAACAGAACCTTGAGTGCCAGATGACGGTGCCACTCAGGACCTTGACAGACCAGTACATGAGCTACACACCTGTTGGCAGGCCTTTGTAATCTGAACAGCACAAGTAACTACTGCTCCCGCTTTGGAACAATATGAAACTTCAAAGAACATCAAAGCTATAGGGATCCAGTGCCAAGCATCATAATATTTACTTTCCCCCCCCTTGAATGAGTTCATCCATCAGTGCCATGAAAATAATGCTAGACACGTCCCTGCCCTGCTTAAGATTCATGATTCAAAGTTCTTGATGAAGAGAGGAATGCGACACTGAATGTAACAACCTACTTTTAACTTTATTGGCTCTGGGTGTTTTGGCTTATTGCGCTTTTCCCTAGTTCACTTTGCTGGCATTTAGACCAAGACTGAATGTTCACTTTAGGGAAACAGAAGCATATCCTGCTTGCTGCACAGTTTGAAAAACAATGAGACAAGAAGGCCCGTGAAGCATTCATAACCTTGTACTGAGAAGTCTAACATGCAGTTGGTGGTGGAGAGCTGAAGGAGGAAATGAACAGGAAGATTTAAAGACCTAGTCATAACACTGCCAAGAAAGAACTGCAAACCATTCCCAGGGAGACAGTAGAGAGACATTGGCTTTGGCTCGGGATTGCAATGCTAAAACTAAAATCAGGCTTGCTTTTGAGTGTGTAATTCTGGCTTTTCATCTGCAACAGGGAAGTGGCAAATTAATTACTTATGCCCCATGAAGTCAGGAGACAGAGTATGAGCAACAGCTAGGTTTGACTGGCTGATATCAGATGAACAGCCTGCAGAAAATATTAATTGCTTCAAAGCTGTTGATCAGCTTTGTGGATTCAGACAGCAGGAAGGGAAGAAGTACCACAAAAATTAAAAGACGGATTAGGCATCCATCTAGGCATTTCATTTTTAAAAGCATCCCCCTCCAGGTGCTTTCCCAGTCTTTTGCAAAAAGTGATGTATGCCTGTCATTGACCAGTTACTTGATGGAGATACTTAGTGGTTGGATAGTTAGTAGGAGAGCAACATTTCTTTCAGCTCTTGCATGCTCTTGCAACTCATAGCTTCTCTTTTGCAGTCTTCAGAGGTGCAATCCAGCCTTTGAAGCTTTGGCTGCTCTGAATCCCACTTTTTCTGCACTCCTTAATGTTAGCAGTGTTCAGAAAGAAAACTTTGACTTTCCAACTATAGACTCAAATGGAAAGCTAGCAAAGCATGTGGTCATTTTCAGAAGGCAGTCCTGTTCAAATGAACCAAGCAACATATATTTTTTAGTGGCACTTGACAGTTTGTCATGTGAATACATGTCTGCCTCACTGAATGCCTTACAATTTGCTCAGTATTGCTTGCCAGTCCCAGTTCAGGTAGCGTGAGTGTTCACCTGAATTGTGCATCCTCCCTCTCATCTGCATGTCTATGAGATTCTGACAAACCTCCTTGTCAGTAGTCAGTCAAATACTACTGTGTGCATAATATGTCAGTGTTTATCTCTCATCCCACCATATCACAGATTAACACGAACTTATTTTTTTCATATCCAAACTTTGAGATTTCATTAAATATTTGACTGCAGTAAATAATCTAGTACATGAAGTACTCTGAAGTTATGGAATAAAGAGTCTTTGAGAAACACGCTTACAGAGTAGGAATTAGCTCTATGTTCAGGACTAGAGTACCAAATGAAGACAGTAAGAGCACAAGAGAAACCTTGTTACCTCTTGCCATAGCAAACATACAGCTTGGTATAGCAGAGAAGAAGGAATGTCTCCTCTTTGAAAAACAAAATTGAAAGGCACCAGGGCATTACATCTCATTGCTTTTGTTTAGGTCACTGATCTGAGATACAACAAAACAAGTTTAGTCTCAATTTAGAATCAATTGATAGCCTTGTCCCTGCATTTCTTCTAGGACCATAATGTTTCCTACTAGTACCAAGTTAAGAGTCTCCACTCATTTTGCAAAGAACCTTTTATTCAAAATAATATACATTAATTCAAGGAGGCAGCAAAGGAAATCTTTTTGACACCTTATTTGAAAAAAAAAAAAAAAAAAAACACCAAAGCATCCTAGACCTACTCCTTTGTATATTTAAGAAAAAGCAAATTCCTGAATCTAGGAAGTCTCTAAAAAAAAATAAATTCTTCTTAGACTACAGTGGGGAATGCCATTGACAGCCAGCAGTTTATCTGTATAGGGGCCTTTATGCTCTAGACCAGATTTACCTGACAAGATTCAAATGTTTTAACATTGGTCGGCAGGTGCAGGACAACTTCATAGTTCTGTCAGTCCTTGCAGTTCCGTCAGTCCTAATGAGCAAACATAAACAGGTGCAGTTAAAGGCCGAAAGCACAGGGATTTGCAGCTGGAGAACAGCTTTTTTTTTTTTTCCAGAGCTGCAAGCTATGTAACAAATCACAAGGAGTGGAAATGTGAATCCAAGTCATCCAAAGAATGATCAATGGCCAGTGACAGAGAGCTGCTACTAAAGTAACAACTAAGCAATCAACTTTTTGTCATGTTATTAAATATCACAGTAGGGGACTGTAAATCTCATTTATCCTCCTTGTTCCCAGGATACTATTATAATGACAACTTTGTTAGATACAAGAATTTCACAGGACAGCGTTTCACAAAACATGTGCATCTGTAAAGTTGAATGTAGCACTACATCTGCATACAGGAAACAGCTGTACAGTGTTACTTGAAAGTTAGACTAAAATTCACACATATGAGGTTGGGGTTTTTTTCCTTCTCATTGTGCTGGTTCTTTTTCTAGTCACTGTCCTATTTGTCTATACACTGGCCTTCATTATATGGGACAAATCCAGACAAGCTCCATGGCAAAAGAGTAACCAGCTTTGGGCTTCAGTTCCTCTGCGTTTTGACTCAAAACTGTAATTTTGATTTTGCTGTCTTTACCTGTTTCACATTCCAGTCATTCTTCCAAGAAAGTTTAGATGCAGAATGAAGTGACACTAATAAGAATGCTCTTTCTAGTAAGTGCAGAATGAGTGATGAGATCTTTGTTGGCCATTAAAGAGGGAGAGTACATACTAGTCTGTCTCACTGTGTCTGAGTTGTGTGACCTTCCACTCATACTGTGAGCATGGCTTGAGAGCGGAGAGACTTATACCAGCTTCTCAGAAACAGACAAGGAAATGAGAGACGGTATCTGCCAAAGATGAAAGTGCTGCAAATTATTTTAAATCTTCAAAATGCCTATGTTCCAAGAAAAATCTCAATTTCCAGAACCCATGCTGACGTCCTAAGGAGTCTCATGGACACATCTGTTCAAGTATGGGAAATGTTGACATGCTGTGGTAACAAAAAGAAGCAGATGCCTTCTACACTACTAGATTCACGATTTTGTCAGCCATTTCTCATGGAGCTTCTGGTCTTGGCTGAGTGAAAGCCAATGGGAGGTGCAATTTTGGCTTTTGCAGGTGGGCTTCTTTAGTTTTAGAAAAAAATTCACAAACAGAATGATATTTTCTCTGTGTATGCTCTGCAGAACTGTTTCTATTCACTTCAATCTCCTGCAGTGTTGCTTTGGCTTTGAATTGAGACAGTTTGGTTTGCTACAGCTGAGGTCAGGAGCTCACAGTGGTCTGGGGAAAATTAAAATTCATTGAGAGTGAGCTGGGGCACACATGTGAAGGTGTGCAGAACATGGAGGGTGTTGAGAGTAAACAATCCAGAACCTAAATTTACCTGATTGGAACAAGAGAGGACATTCTGTTGTAAAGTACTGGCAAACTCTCAATCTGTAGCTCATAACACTGCCTCATGCTAAGGTTTAGGAAATCAAAGTCAGAGAGTGAATTCCAAGTTTACTCAATTCTGTGGATGCATTTTTGAAGTGCAAGATGAAGTCATTCATTTCTGATAAGTTATGTTGCTTTATCCATTTAAGTGAAATGAAAACTGAACACGCTGAAGTCACTATTACAGGAAATAATGTTCACATGAAGATGAGTAATAATCTCAAAGATGGTTGCCATTTACAACAGGAATTAGGAGCATGGTTCTTTACTGTATCCCTATTCTTCCCATTCCCTTCAAATCCCCATTCATGTAATTTTATCCCAGTTCATCTAGAGTTCTGGGGAATTCTTTAAGACCAGGCATAAGTCAGACACCAGTTTTTTTAAAAGGCTCATCTTTCCTCCCACTACTTTATTTTTTTTTGTCCTTATAGGATCTCAGTAGGCCTCATACATTAATAGGAGGAACTTCAGCAAAGTGTACATGTCCAACTTTTTCTGTAATTTTCTCACAGTAACAATGAGATTAGTTTGAATGAGAATTCTAAAGATTTAGTACATATGTCACGTGTTTTTTCTAGCCACTGAACAGCTATCTTGCATATATCCATTTTCTATGTCATTGTCAGTTTCTTTCAGAAAGATGGAAGTAAAATTCACATGTTGCTGGGTGCTTCAGGAACGCTATGCATGTGTATCAGTGGCAAATCTTTCACCTGTAGAAATTGTCTTGATTACTTTAATCCCCATTCAGCAAGACATTTATGCATGAGCTTCACTATAGGCACATAACTAATCTTTTTTTACTTCAGCTGGATTATCCATGTATTTGAAACCAGATTTCAAGCTTGCTCAAACTCTCTGGTTTTCTGAGAAGGAGCATCAGAATATAAAATACTGCAACACAGTCAGCTAAATACATCCTAGATGAGTTAAGAGGAGAGGTATGAGACTCTGGAGCCCTAAATCCTAGATTTAGGCCTAGTCTGTACTCTACTTCACGCCATATTTTTTTCATTATTTCCACAGCTTGCTTCTTTTTTAAAATTTCTTTCTCTTCTTAGACACTGCTGTGGTATCTGAGTGTTTCACAATTTTGTAAAGTGTGATAATAAAAAGATTTCCTTCCCCTTATATCTGAGGACAGGAAGGTACCCAGAAACTCTTTGTTTCTGTATCTGTACGTATACTTAGAGCAGTGATGTGCTGTGTGGACATCTTTATCTCCTCTGGGAGAACATTCCAGGTGGCTGGAGCACCCCCCCAGAGCATTCTGCAGTCTTTCTGTCTGTCTCTGTGCTGACTGTGACACTGTCCTATGTGTTGCAGAAGCCTTCCTCAGTCAGAGAGAGGTCATCTCTCTGATAATATGAAGATCAAAACTCTATCTTATTTTGACCTGGAGCCAGGGAAAAGAGCAAAGCCCAGAGCTTCTCTGTTTGTCACCATCTGTGTTGCATGAGCAGATGGCCTGCTGCATAGTTAACCAGCTGTGACTGTTTTAAGGGGCATCTGTTCTGTATTTAGGCATAACAGTTGATGCTATTTAGACTTGGCAGTCAAAAGTGCTGGGTCAATGTAGCTGAGCCTGACTGACAGGATGGGTGTGGCTTCTTGCTCGTGGTCAGGGAATGGCGATTTGAGTGAGGAGCTAGAAAAACAGTACAACTGTCAGCCTTTCAACAAAAGGAGAGAGCACCTCATAGAAGCACCTTGCAATAGTTAGGAAGAGGAAGGATTCAGCTAGTTAAGTACCAGCTTTACTGCGTGACTTTGGCAAATATTTTTTTTCTTGATATTTGATAGATAAACTGATTGATAAACTGAACACAGTCTCAGGCCACTGCTTCACTGGAAAAGACAGACTGCATGGTGCTTCCATAATACAGACCATATAACTCCCTAGGAAGTAAATGGTAAATGGCAAATTATTCAAAGTGCTTCCTTGTGCAGACTGCCTTACCCTTCCCCAGCATGAGCCATCTGCTCTTTCAAGTCAGCTGAACTTTCAGAGATCTGAATGGCAGGTTTATTTGCACAGGATGCAACATTGATGGGAGGAGGCTGTTGCCAGCATATTAAGTTGACCAACGCTGTATAATCTGCCACCGTAACTTCATGTGCTCTATATCATGAACAGGATGAGTGGAGTTCGCAGAACTAGATCCTCAGTGTGGGAAGTGCCCCACTGAGAAGCTCTGAAACAGGCTGTCCAAGGAAGTGGTGGAGTCACCATCCCTGGAGGTGTTCAAAGAACATGTAGATGTGGCACTCCAGGTCATGGTTTAGTAGGCATGGTGGTGTTAGGTTAATGGTTGGACTTGATGATCTTGGAGGTCTCTTCCAACTTTAAGATTCTATGATTCTGTGATTCTTCATTAAATATCTACTGTGGTATTTTGGACTGCTTATTTGTTGGCTAATTTTTTTTTAAGTTGTCTTAAAAGGACTGAATATTTTTAGCAGCTACTGTTGGTGAGAATTTGTTGAGTGAGTTATTTGCTTCTGAAAGAAAGGCAGCTGCTAGAAAATGTAGATAGCTGCTGGTTAATCTTTGATGATGTGATGGCCGCTTCCAGGGATTAAATGAGGAATTTTCTCTCAGTCTCTACAGCCTGCACTACACAGTCAGTCTTCACACTACAAGGCTGTGAAAGACTCACATCTTTACCTGGTCAGTAGGTTATACTAGGGAAATTTGCTGCTTTAGCTTAGCTGAGTAGCTGCTAAAATGGTTTCCACAGCTGTCCTCAGCAGAACTACTAGCCTGGTAAATCTTGTCTGTTTTAATTTCCACTGTGTAAGTATGGTTCCATGCAAAGAACTGTTAACAGCAGAGCATGGGATGCTCACTCCCTAGTATGTCCCAGGTCTTCTGTTTGTGCTTAATGTTTTCAGAAATTAAAAACTTTACCGGGAATTTATGTGAAGCCATCTTCTGACTGTGCTTATAGCTTTGGATGTCTTCTTTCTGACCTCGACATCCTCCATCTTTGTGTAGTCCCAACAAAGCAACAAAAACTACTTGAGATGAGCCACAACACAAAACATTACTGACTGCTCCTAATTTTTCCTAGTGCTTTTAATATGGTCATTCCTGCAGATCTAGATGTGTGTTGCCATTAAAACTTCTGCTACAAAGTTTTTATTCTGTTTCACCTTCGTGTTCTGTTGTGTTTGGCATTGTAGAGACTAATAATAAAAAAATGATGGCCATCTCAAAGATATTGCAGCGAACAGGCGAGAACTATTACTTCCCATTACAAAGGCATAGAGAGGTTTGGTGACTTCTGAGATAACAGAGGAAACTGTTGTCAGAGTTTGAGACTGAAACCTTTCAATGTGTAGGAACACCCAAATCCTAGTCAGAGCCTGAATACCAAAGCGCACTACTCCCAGTCTCTGAGGCTCAGCTTCTGATACAGCAAGGACTGTAGTAAGTAGAGCAACTGGGATAGGGTTCATCTCTCCTGATCCCATGCTGTGACCTGATGTTGTTGTGGATATCTTGGAGACGCAAACATTAAAATTCATCACCTCCAGAAAACAGAAAAAGTGAAACAAAATGAAGTTGCTTGATTTGTGTGTGTATTCATTACAGTCACTGTAGGAACAGATTTTGGAAGATAAGGTGGAAATATGTAGGTAATTCAAAATGTATTCTTCCATGGTAAGGTGGAAGTTGGTTTTCTTTTTTCCTGCAGTTAGGAGATAGAGTAAAGACTGACACTGAGAGAGAGTGGAGCGGACAGGTGATGAAAGACAAAGAAACAGCAGATGAAAAGAAACTTGAACTAATTCAAGGCTAAAATATATGAGGATGTTTGTCTGTGATAAGGCAAAAGATACAGCACTAAGCAATTAGAGCTGAACATCAGTTCTGCAGGATGGACTACTCATTCGTTTTGGAAAACAGGATGATAATGAAAAATGCACAGAAAGTATCCTAGATCAAGGCCGCTGCATAAGCAATTTGACTTCTGTAATATTGCAAGCTTCATCTGTGACAAAATGAATTAGCTTCTTTTCATGAGTCCAGCCCACACCACCGACAATGTTTCTTGGAGAACTAGGCCCAAATTTGCCCTTAGCTATCAAAGGCTAACAAGTATTAATACTAGCTAAGAAGTGAGCCAGAAAGAATCAGAGCAACGTAACTTCTTACACCTGTCTTAACCTCATAATTTTATTATATCTGGATACAATAAAAACATTGAACTTTTATTAAATCAGACTGGCAAACAGAAGGTCAAAACCCAATACCTGAGCATGTTTCTAATTTGCTTTTTCTGCCACTGTGCCATTTCTGTTTTCAGCAGGCTAATAGCTGCAGCAGAGGAAGCACGTTGCAACCCTGGGCTGGAGCACCTTGACTATGAGGACAGGCTGAGAGAGTTGGGGCTGTTCAGCCTGGAGAAGAGAAGGCTCCGGGGAGACCTGATAGCGGTCTTCCAGTACCTCAAGGGGGCCTACAGGAAGGATGGGGAGAGGCTGTTCAGTAGGGCCTGTTGTGATAGGACAAGGCGTAATGGGTTTAAATTAGCAGGAGGTAGATTTAGATTGGATATTAGGAAAAAAAATTTTTACAATACGAGTTGTAGAGCAGTGGAACAGGTTGCCCAGAGAGGTGGCGGATGCCCCATCCCTGGAAACGTTCAAGGCCAGGTTGGATGAGGCTCTGAGCAACCTGATCTAGTGGGGGATGTCCCTGCTTCTTGCAGGGGGGTTGGACTAGATGACCTTTGAAGGTCCCTTCCAACTCTAACCATTCTCTGATTCTATGATTCTATGATACTGCAAGCTTCCCTCCCGTTCCCAGGTATTCTCCCTCCTCTTTCTGTTTTCTGACGGACTCTCTTTTGTGCTGTCATAAATGTCTTAAATGGATCAGTGATCTGTGTTGGGTAAAAGTTAAGGGACAAAATGTATGAACGCCACATATACATAGACATATTTTAAGAGATCATTATCCTTTTGCATGCTGAATTATAAATCCCGTGTGAGTCTGGCCTGTCTTTCTTTGTTTTCTAAGTGAACTCAAATTTCCAGAAAGCATAAAACTCGATTGAGGCCATCTAAGCTACAGAAACCATGTAAAGCAGAAGGAAAACTAATATCAAGTAAAAGCTGAATAACTGTATCAATATAGCATTTTGTGGCTGAAGTGTTAATAGCTTTGCCAATACTCCTTACTCTGTAGGGTGCGGTGTACATCTTATAGGGCGAACAGAGTGGTAAAGCTATAACTTTTCATTTAATTTAACCTTGGCATGTTTTTGTTGTGTAGTGCTTTGTGAGAACTGTTAATTACTGCTCGTTGCCCTAGCAGCTTATGGGCCACATGTGGGCGAAAGTACCACTGTGGTTGAAGTCATACAAATAGAGGCCAAAGTGATTGTTACTGCCCTAAGACCTTTATGAATGTCTGCCAAAACTGAGATTACTCCTCCTTTTATATAAATTTGCACCAATCCTTTGGAGTTATTGACGCCCTGCAGGTTTGCACCACTTGAGGATTTGCCTCCTATTTTTGTAGATACAGGAGGATGTTGTAGCCTCCAAAAATGGATGAAGACAGCCTGTTCTCTTGCTAAGCTGCAGCTCCTCTCTTCACAGCTCTGACTCTCACCTGGAATCTTGCTGGGCAGCTCCTTTGCTGGGAGCTGCAGCTTCTCAGTGTGTGAAGAGCAGCACTGTGTGCTGCTCTTCACACACTGAAACGAAGCAGTAAGACAGTGATTTTAATTCCCAAAGACAGAAAGGTTTAACTTTTTCCTCCTGTGACCCTGCGTTGCACTGGTACAACTTTTCAGCTGCTGCAGCTCCTTGGGTTATTGTTGCTTTCTCTCAGGCAAGTGGCATTGTTTGGCTATTGAATGTTAAAATGGGGTGTCTGAACATGTGTGAGTGGGAGAGAACTGCTGGTTTCTTTCCTCCCTGCCAGGATAGACTCTCTTCAGAGAGACACATTTTTGTTTCAAGCTTTAATACCTGGACACTGCCACCTTTATGCTCTTAGAAGGTCAAGTCATCCATGTGTGACAGCGAGTCTTGCAATGATGCCAAGCCTCACCCACTGGCCTTGGCATGTTTTAGGTCCTGTCCATACTTTACTTGTAGGCTGAACTTTAGGTTGCCTTCAAGCTCAGATTTAGTGATTTTTCACACCACAAAGTCCTTACCTTGACTCCCTGTGACTGTGTAGCCCTTTTGCATGCTTTGCTCAAGGGTATGTGAAGTTAACCCTGTCCACTTGTCTTTTCCCCTCATCCCTTTGCATGTCACGTTTGGAACTTGCTGCTGTGATCTGGAGTCATACAAATAAATTATCTCATATGCTACCCCAGTTCAGTGATGTGTTCTCTCTTCTGTTCATTTAAAGCCAAGCACCACAGATGGACTGGTTGAGCACTGCTCAAGGAGCCCAAAACGGAAAGCTGCATGGTGAAAGTTGGGTGGGGGAGAAAGGGACAGACAGCTCATTGGTCTCAGGCAGGGGAAAGGAAATCTGTAGTGTAGTCCTCTGCCAAAGAGGTGGTTTGAAAGGCTGACAACCCTTTTTTCTTGGTGGCATTTTGAAACAAACCGTCCTTTCAGGGTAGAGGAAGAATACCAGCTCTGAGTTAGGCTTGGGAGCTTTTAACTTTTGCCTAATTGTGAAGGAAAACACAAAAGCAGGTTATGACTTTAGGTCAGTAGGTATTATGACAAGTTTTGTTAGTACTCAAAAACTAAATTTTAAAAGTAAAATGTTTTAAAAATACTACAAGCCTGAAATTAACAACCATGCAGAAAATGAAGAAGGTTTTAATTACGTTTTTATCTACTTTCAGAGAAAGTATTTTTTGCAGATAGCAGACCTCATGTCATTACATCAGTAGGTAGACTACCATGCTGGAGGATCATGTGCTTTTTGGTTTAACTTTGCCAGTTTAGCAGGTTATTGAAAAAAAAAAGCAGTTTAGAGAGAAGATATTTGGTGATGCCAGAAATTATTGCCAAATGGGAAGAGGACTGCAGTGTGTCAGCTTCATTCACCTAATTGCTTCATAGGCAGTGGGCTGAGTGGTCCCTGAAGGAGGTCAGATGGGGAACAGCTTGTGTAAACACAAAACCAGAGAAGAGAAATAAAGTAGGATTTAGTAAAGAAGAACCCACGCTGCTCTGTTGTACTCTATCAGCAACTACTTTTTTGGATACCACATGCCTGGAAAATAATATGAAAAGCTTGAACTATTGGTAAGTCTTGATAAACCAGTTGGCAACAAGAGGAGCAAAATAAGCATCTTTTGATGCCTGAAACATTTTTATTTTTCAGATAATAAATTCTGAGGAAGCCTTGCTAGGCCTGAAATCTAGTCAAGGGCAAAACAGCATCACAAGTGAGAGACAGAAGTATGTCAAGGCCGCATGGCGGCAAATTCTGAGTTATCAAGCCCACATGGGTACATCCGCTGGAACAAATGCTATACTGAAATATACTGCTGTACAAAAATGTAAATGCTATGCTAAAAATGTGTTCCCTTCTATGCAGATGCTCCTCTGCCATATCAGGCCCCTTCATGGAGCAATTTATATGTGTTTAAATTTATATAAGCCTTAGTACTTTGTTTTAACTCACAGTTCATATAGATGGAAGGCTGAACTCTGTCACTCTGCATTCTCTCCTGTAGATACACTGCTTGTGCCCGACCTGAATCCACAAAGTAGACTGCATGTTTATTCTGTGACAATTCCTACACCAGGCGTGGAAAGGAGGAGAAAACCAGGCTATTTGTTTTCACCTTTGGTGGAGCCAAGGGACATTCTCTTTTCTTATTTGTGTTTAACTATGTGTGTTTATGCTTTCCTAAAAATAACTATGGAATACAATTTAGCTTTCTAATTTTTGTTAAAACTATGAAGATTCTGTGTTCATGTGAGTTGAGGGAAGGAAGGTGAACACCATGTAACAGCAAGGGGATTAAGGAGAAGGAAAATTAAAATCATGTCACTTCTTTAAGGTGACTCGGGAGTCTTCACTGCCTCTTTTGAGCATCTCCTCTTTTTAATGGTCAGTGATGGAAACGCATATGGAAGTCATGCACACGAGAGCTAACGGGCTTACCTCCTTCTTCAGAACCTAACTCCAGTTGCTTATAGCTTTTAATTTGAAATATTTGCAACTCTGTGCTGGTTTGTCAATGTATGGTCTTTGGGAGATTTTGTTAAGCCCTTGTTATCATAAATGCTTCATGAATATAAGCACCAAGCATCAGCTATACTAAAAATGTATTTTTCTCTGTTCCTGTCTTTGTACTCCTTACAGTCAGTGGTGCCTCCTGTTTACGATAACTGAGAACAGAGCAGGGTGGTTAAAGCATATTACCTATATATCTATCATGACTTCATGTAGCCTTAGCACGAACTTTGCTTTTCACTTTTTATTTTTGATAGAAACAGATGTGTTTTTTGCACCTCTCACCAGATAATTTTCACAAATATCTCAAGGCCCTATAACTGTTTTATTTTTTTTTTATTGTTAGAGAGACAGAGTTTATAAGAGATGACACAGGATTGTCACTTATAGTAACATTCTAATATTATTCTCTAAGGATTTTCTCTAAGCATTTTTATTTCCTTTCAATACTGTCTTCCTCAGAAAAACCCCAAAATTCCACATCCCAAATCTAATCATAGTGGAACTGGAATACTTGAGATAAAGCCAATACTGTAAGCTTGGAATTAATTTATTATTTACTTTTATTGATTGTACAGTAATTATGTATTCTTCTGATTAGTTGTAAAATAATGGGAAAACAGTTGATAGTGCTTTATCAAAGCTCCTCTAGTGCTTTAAGATTTACAGTATTATAAATGGTTATAGCTGAAACCTAAAGTGAGTTAGAATTAAAGCTAATTTCTGTTTTAAAGATCTTTTTAAAAGAAATGGTAACTGCTTCATTTTTCTAATAGTGCTGAGGTTTTCTGAACCTGGACTCTGCTTGAGAGATAATTATTTTAGGAAGTTTGAGCAGAAAAAAGTTTGTGCAGTGGATAACTTTCTTTCTAGCTTTTATATTTATAAAGAAAGGTGTATTTTTTTTATGAGTAGTCTAAAGCATCTCAACAGGAGACACAGGAAACTTGAAATCTGCAATGGAGATAATCCATTAGGCTCAATGGAAAAAAATTGTTTTAGCCAGATCATACAGATTTGCACGCTTTGACCATTGCTTGACTGTGTTTTAACTGAAACTTCACTAGCAAACCTGGATCTCATTTGGTGTCCAGTAGATGGATCAGATATTATACTGAGGAATAAGGAAAGGCTACACTAGGAGCACTAGCATAACAGTAAATATTGTTTATCTTTGTCATTTGCTATGCAGAATATTTGTGAGTGGGTATTATAGTATTGAAGACTGTATTGCAGTTGCACCACAAGAGGCGGCAGAGCTGAAAGCTGGTGTGCAGCCTTGAGATACAGGACCTCTGTGCTCCTTACTTTACCATCCTACTGTTCTGCTAGTAAATCTGAGCAATTGCGTATCAGCATTGTTTTGTCAGCTTTGATGGTGCTATGCTGATTTATATCAGTAAATGATCTACCTAACAGCCTCATTAAAAATCAATATGATGTGAATCACGTTGTGTCATGCTTCTATTTAACCTTTGTGCCTTATCTGCCCTGGCACGGATATTGCACTTAGTTTGAGGGGCCAATCTAAATTCTTTTTCATCTGTGATCATCTTTACCTAGTTTGACTTAGAAATTAATCAGACTCCACCACGATTAAGCAAGGCACTCAGTCAAGCATGTGTCTTAACTGGGAAGCATGTGAGTGATCCTGTTGAACTGAGAGTTTAGGATGTACTTAAGTACCTGCCTAGACAGGGCATGTAATTAAAGATCTAGAGCGATATCATGGAATTACTTTTGGCTCAGTGACTGATACCGGAATTCCATCGGATTGCAAATTCAGCTTGACTTAGAATGTAAATACACACTGCCATATCCCTGACATAACTCTTATTTTAAACCTGAATATGATCCTTTCACTTTTTCTTTCCATTTTGCAGACAAGAGCTATTTAATGTAGCCTTCACTCAAACTCACTAAACAGTGGCACAAGCAGACTGCCTATGCTCCTTCTAGCATCCTACAAACTTTTTGTCAGAACTGTTTGTCCTTATAATGACTTTTCCACCTTTGACTTGTGCCAAAGAAGGAAAAATAAATAATGATTATTTGTTCAAACAGCAGGAAGGTGGCAAAAGGATTTTGAGCTATGCTATGGGGATGTTGGATTTGCCACTTGATCTAAATGAATGCTGAATGTAAATCAAACTTAATATTCAGAGCTCACCCTATTTTGGAGCAGCAGAGGCACATCGTTAAAAAAATTTCTGACATGTCAGTGAGCAGTGAATTACCATGCAGTGCAGCACAGTAGAGACATAACAAGCAATTCCATGCTGGTGTATAATGTGCCAGCACATGGAAAATGACACATAGAATGAGACAAGGAATAGCTCCTTAGATAATAAGATAATTCAGGCCTGATCCTGAGGTGGTGTAAGACACATATATCGCCACTGAATTAACCAGAGCTCAACTGATTTACAGCAGTCTACGGGCAAGTTCTTTCTCATTAGTGAACAGAGATGATGTTTTCTCTGTTATATCTTTTTTCTCTCTAGCTTAATAAAATTACTTCATCTGCAGTCTCATTTTTCCTCTTAGACTGGTGCTTTACCCTTCTGCTCCCTAGTCTGCCATGCTAAACTTGACAAGCCATTCTCTCCTTTAATTGGGAATGTATCTTGACAATCCTTTCCAGCTGGTGGTCCTCAACAACTTGTCAAGGGACTACAGAAAATCACTACCTGTTCAGAAGGCTTAAATTTACCATACGAGGATCTGTACTTTCACTGGAAAAACAGGGAGTCTGCAAATTGATAAAGGTTTAATGTCAGAGTCCTAGTGGTTGACTTTTGCAACGTGAATTTGATGACAGCAATGCATGGCAGGAAGGTGGGAAACAAGCATAATTTGAAACAGGAGATGTCCAAATTGGTATAAGGAGAAACTGTACCACCATGAGGACAGCCAGGCAGTGGAGCAAGCTGCTCAGAGAGATTGTGCTGTCTCCACCCTTGAGGAATTTCAGAACATGACTGGACAAAACACTGAGCACCCTGGTCTCATTTCATGGCTGACCCTGCTTTGAGTAGGAGGTTGGAGTAAAGACCTCCCATGGTTCCTTCCAACCTAGATTATCCCACAGTCCTATGACCTTCACGGGAATTCCTTTTAGGCTGACATTTATCTTTATCACATTTTGGTTATATTTCTGTGTTCAAAAGTACAGTTAAATATGCAGATATATACATATATATATATATACATATTATATTAAATTTTTTTAACGATGGTCACGTGAGTACAAGCCTTTCAGCTGCTTGCTGTATTGGCTGCTCTAAGCTCAGCAGTAAATCAAGCTGAAGCATTTCTTCCTGTAATTGTATTGATCATATATTGTCTGCTAGAGGCATTGGAGTTGAATCTGAGTTACACTGTTGGTGCCTGTTGCTTCTTACTTTGCCCGGTTAGCATATTTGACCAAAAAATATATAGATAGTATTTAATGTAGATTATATTTTAATAATGGCAATTAAAAAACACAAACAGAAATCACTGATTTAACATGTCCCACGATCCTATGGAAGTTATGGCAGTTAGCTGCAAGCAAGCACTAAGTTAGTAGGTACAATTTTCAGTAGATGTTCTCTTTTTTTTCACAGGATTCTTGCATTACCTGTGCTTGCATGTGTGATTATTGCTTAGCTGATATGTTTACAACAAATGCATGTTTGTAAAATCATAATTAAATGCAGAACATATGCTATTGTTGTGTATGTGGCCTCTTTGGGAAGGCATTTATCAATGGGTGTTTTTGTTCCAGTCCTGGGGTTATTCTAGTGCAATGGAAGACACCCAGATCAACAACTGTTTGCCAAATTGTGGCTCTCAGCAGTGCCAGCCCACAAGGGAGTTTTTGAACCTGGCTGTACAGTCCATGACAAGTGAGCAGTGGCAGACAGAAGGGTTACTAGAGTTCAACAAGGGCCTGCAGAAAGTGTGGGTTACTCAATTCTCACAGAGCTTTTGCTGCCAAATGAACAGGAGAACACTGGAGGATAAATAGCTGTTATCTGCATTTAAAGGATGCCTTCCAAGTGAGATGGAAGGTGTTCTGCCTTACAGGATTATCCTGCTGTTCATCCTGTCACATGAAACAGCCATCCTCTGGTTGTTATAAAACATGGGCTGTCAACATAGGGGCCACAGAATGGTTTCATAAGTCACAGGCATCATGTCTATGGCTCTGTAGAAGAAGACAGAGGTCTTTTACCCAAAACCTGTATTTAGGTTCACATGTTATTTGGGTTCACTGATACATAAGTTGTTTTGAAAGAAATTAAAGGCTTCTGATTCTAACCAAATCCGGTTTGCAAGGTTGTACACAGAATTTCTGCTGCTTTCTACTCTGAAGCTTTCTTTTCTATTTATGGTAAGAATAATCACAGAGATGGAGATTCTGACATGGTATCTCTCCTCTTCTTGAGCCTATCCTAATACTAACAATGTATGACGGGTGTTCCTGCGGATAAACAACACAACAACCTGATGGGAAGTAACAGTTTACCAAAGTCGATGTCAAATATTTGACTTTTGCCTCAGATGTTTGGTTAGAGTACACTTGAATAGCTTCTTCAGTCCTTCATGCTTTCATTACTAATTTTTGTGGGGGTGGAGCATGACAGATGTGGCAGAGAAGATAATGATGAAACTATGGCATCCACAAAAGCATCAACATGACTCACCCACCTGTCTTTATCTGTAGTTATTATAACGTTTGTTGCTTTAGAACATGCCTTCCTTGGCCTTTACTTTCATTCTCCATGTCACCCTGTCCCTATACCTACCTTGCTATTTTTTGTAGACCTTTCTTTGGGAAGAGCTCAGGTGAAAATAAGAATTTGGAAGTTGTCTTGAATTTAACTTCTTCCCAGTCGATGAAAAATAACATATCCCACAGGTGAGATTTTGGGATTACTAATCACAGCATTACTTCCTTCAGTAAACTTTTCATACTGACTTAATTTGAGGTAGGAATGGCACAAAACTTCTTTTTCCCTTTTTTTGTAATTTACCACCTCAGTAACCAAAGGTCAGCAGATTTCACTGCTTCCTATTTTACCAGGCTACCAAATGTCCTTCCACTGGCCACACCATGCAACCCAGCAAACTCTTTTACTTTCCATCAAGTGAAGGAGAATACTTCCTTATCCTTCCACTTCCCCTTCCTAATGCCTTCTACATGTAACGCCCTGCTACAAGACTGGTACAACTCTTGCTTGCTACATATTGCTGTTACAGCTAAAGAAAGCCCTGTGCCTAATTACTACCTATCATTCCAGCATAATGTTTGTACTGCTCTGGTGACTTTAAAAGGGAGATTAACTCAAGAGTAACTCGGGACAGTTTCCCCACCCATTGTCATATATTTTGGTTTGCGTTCTTGGTTGACACTGCTCTGAATAGGACATTGGACTTAAGTGCTCCTCAGGTCCCTTCCAACATTAATTATTCTGTTATTCTAGGATTAAGTGATGCTGAATGAAAGATGTCATCATAGTTCAACAGATAATCTTCCTTTTGTCTTCACTGTATAGTGGAATATAATCACTAACATAAGTAAAAGAAGAGTGAGATGGCAAGCATGGAATTCAGTTTGCATTGTACTGAATAATAGTGCTGTGGGTTGTTTTTTCTTTTAATGTGGAGTATTCTGTGTTTTCAGTGGTATTATGTCTACTGTAGAAAAGCATTTATTGGGGAAGTATTTAGTGCTTTCTGACAGTTCCAATTCTGGTACCACTAGAGTTTAGCAGGTTCACAGGCTTTTATTTCCTTTGAAGCTTTGCATTTCCCTGGAGACAATGTCTTTTTCCCCCACCCTTTGCTAATGGTGTAATCATAGGGAGCAGAAGTGTATTTTATCTCATGGCACAGCTAGTTGTTATTTTTAGACACTAAATCATTTATTTGGAGTTATATTTCCCCTTAATTATAGACATTAATGACACAGCTAGCATTTTCTAAAAGACAGAGTAAGATCCTGAGACTAATCAAGGTGCTGGTGATGCTTTTACATGAAATCACTGATGGCATCTACAAGAGCCTGTAATGCCTTGACTCACATTGCTTACTTTAAAAAAAAAAAGGAAACTTAGGACCAATTTTGTGCTATAAAATCAAGAAAATATTTCTTCAAAGCTATACTGCTTCTGATCATACTTCCTTAGGATTAAAGTAACACAACTACCAAATCAAGCTCATGTCAGCAGGTTAACACCAGTGCTGGCTTGGAGTAAAAATCATCTCCACTGTTAAGTTGTCCTATGAACACAGTGTATCAATCTGTATAAATCTCAAGAAGGAATTCAAGGAAGAGTCCAGTGACTCCAAAATCCTGACTATGGTATTTTACCAAAGGCAGTCAATTTAAAGGGTCAAATAAGGAAAACAAAATAAATTTTGTATCTGAACTGCAGCATTACAGTGGGTGCAGAGCCTCCATGTAAGCTATCTGGTCTCATACACAAGTTAACATTTTGTCACTAGTTCTCTCAGTAGTTCAGGACACCACTGATGCTCTGGCAAATGAAATTTGGCAGCTCTTGGCTGGCAGTTTATAGCTGAATGTTTTTTACTTTTGCAGGTTGCCCAAACAGAGAATAGAGAACATGCTTTATTGACTACCTGTATCAGGCTGTTTAGGACTGTAGAGCTTCTTTTGTAGAGCTGCTTCTCCTTGTGGATTTTTTTATACTACTTAGATGTGCACAGGACAAGTTATATTTTTATACCTCTTATGCCTCCATTGGGAAATTAAAAACCTAAAGAAGCTGTGGAGGAGATCATGCTCAAGATTCCCCATGGCAGCACTTTGGCCTGGTTATCATGAGGTGTTTTCAGTTTGGCAGTGTCAGCATCACTGCACAGAATAAAGTCTCCACTCCCTGTTCAGTTTGAATCTAAAAAGTACAAGTGTCAGCTTTCTGAGAAAGCTCGCTCTCTCCCTGTCCTCCAGTTTCCTCGTGACTGCATCCTGCATGACATGTTACTGGCTTGTGGAAAGCTCACCCACACACTGGCAAAAATAAGAGACTGGAAAGATCCAGCTCCTTGGCACTCAACTTTCGAAATGCAAAAGCAGGGTAAACACCTTATAGGCAGACAGCCCAATTCTCTTACAGAAGAGTAGCTGGCTCTGCACTTGAGAGAGTCAGGGGTATTGCTCAATATTACTTCTTGTTTGCAACCTCCCTTTTGGCTTTCTTCAGGTGTAACAAGAGGCAGATTAATTTGTTTGCTGATGCTGCAGTTTCCTGTTCTGAGGTATTAAGAGGGTCTGGAAATGCCAGCCACTCAAGCTCTTACCCTTCATCTTCACTGCCTCTGCCTTGCATACCCACTCCATAACCCTCAGTGATGCTCCAGACCTCCAGTGCAGCAGGCTGGCCCATCACAAGCTAGTTTCAACTCAGCAGAGTCAGCATCTGCACAAAAAATGAATCCACACCCTCCTCTCCTTCCTCACTGTGGAGATGTAAGTACTAAATAAGTCTGCTTGTTAAGAAAGCAGTGTGGACATCTTATGGGCAGATGGCACTATTCTCCTTGCCAATTAGACCATTCTGTAGACATTATATTTAGAGACTTAGACCTCAAGTTATGGAATCATAGAATCATAGAATGGTTAGAGTTGGAAGGGACCTTCAGAGGTCATCTAGTCCGACCCCCCTGCAAGGAGCAGGGACATCCCCCACTAGATCAGGTTGCTCAGAGCCTCATCCAACCTGGCCTTGAACGTTTCCAGGGATGGGGCATCCACCACCTCTCTGGGCAACCTGTTCCACTGCTCTACAACTCGCATTGTAAAAAATTTTTTTCTAATATCTAATCTAAACCTCCCTCCTTCTAATTTAAACCCATTACCCCTTGTCCTATCACAATAGGCCCTACTGAACAGCCTGTCCCCATCTTTCCTGTAGGCCCCCTTGAGCCTCTTCTCCAGGCTGAACAGCCCCAACTCTCGCAGCCTGGCCTCACAGCAGAGCTGCTCCAGCCCTCTGATCATCTTCGTGGCCCTCCTCTGGACCCTCTCCAACTGGTCCATGTCCTTCTTATGTTGGGGGCTCCAGAACTGGACACAGTACTCCATGTAGGGTCTCACCACGGCAGAGTAGAGGGGCAGAATCACCTCCCTCAACCTGCTGGCCACACTCCTCTTAATGCAGCCCAGGACGCGGTTGGCCTTTGGGCCGCAAGGGCGCATTGCCGGCTCCTGTTGAGCTTCTCATCCATCAGCACTCCCAAGTCCTTCTCCTCAGGGCTGCTCTCGATTCATTCTCCACCCAGCCTGTATTTGTGCCTGGGATTGCCATGACCCACGTACAGGACCTTGCACTTGGCCTGGTTGAACTTTAGGAGGTTGGCACGGGCCCACCTCTCCAGCCTGTCCAGGTCCCTCTGGATGGCATCCCTTCCTTCCAGCGTGTTGACTGCACCACACAGCTTCGTGTCATTGGTGAAGTTGCTGAGGGTGAACTGTCCATATTGCCAACAGAGATGTTGAACAAGGCTGGGTCCAACACGGACCCCTGAGGAACACCACTGGTGACCGGTCTCCACTTGGACATTGAGCCGTTGACCACCACTCTCAGAGTGTGGCCATCCAGCCAATTCCTTATCCACCAAGTGGTCCATCCATCAAACCCATGCCTCTCTAGTTTAGAGAGAAGGATGTCGTGCGGGACAGTGTCAAAAGTTTTGCACAAATCCAGGTAGATGATATCCATTGCTTGTCCACCAATGCTGTCACCTCATCATAGAAGGCTACCAAATTGGTCAGGCACAATCTGCCCTTGGTGAAACCATGTTGGCTGTCACCAACCACCTCCTTGCTCTCCATGTGCCTTAGCATGGTTTCCAGGAGAATCTGCTCCATGACCTTGCCAGGCACAGAGGTGAGTCTGACCGGCCTGTAGTTGCCTGGGTCTTCCTTACTCCCCTTTTTAAAAATGGGGGTTTTGTTCCCTCTCTTCCAGTCATCGGGGACCTCACCAGACCGCCATGACTTCTCAAATACAGTGGCCAGCAGCTTGGCAACTTCATCCACAAGTTCCTTCAGGACCCACGGATGCATCTCATCAGGTCCCATGGACTTGTGCACCTTCATGTTCTTAAGACACTCCCAAACCTGCTCTTACACTACAGTGGGCCGTTCTTCATCTTCCCACTCCCTGCTTGTGCCTTCCATAGCTTGGGTGGCGAGACAGGAGCCCTTATTGGTGAACACTGAGGAAAAAAAGTCATTGAGCACCTCAGCCTTCTCAATGTCCCACGTAACTAGGACACCAGTTTCTTTTCAGAGGGGGCCTACATTCTCCTCGGACCTCCTTTTGTCCCCTATATACCTCTAGAAGCCTTTATTGTTGTTTTTGACATCCCTGGCCAGATTCAATTCTGTCAGGGCTTTAGCCTGCCTCACCTGATCCCTGGCCACTCGCACAGCCTCTCTGTAATCCTCCCACACTACATGTCCTCACTTCCACCCTCTATAGGCTTCCTTCTTTACTTTCAGTTGGTCCAGTAGCTCCTTGTGATCCACGCAGGCCTCCTGGCCTTTTTGCCCGACTTGTTCTTCATCGGGATGCACCTCTGCTGAGCTTGGAGGAGGTGCTCCTTGAATATGGACCAACTTTCGTGGGCCCCTCTTCCTTTCAGGGTCGCCTCCCATGGCACTTTGCCCATCAGGTCCCTGAAGAGGCCAAAATCTGCCTTCCTGAAGTCCAGGGCAGAGAGCTTGCTGTGTAGTTTCCTTGCTGCCCCGTGGATCTTGAACTCCACCGTGTCATGGTCACTGCAGCCAAGGCTGTCCTTGAGTCAATCAGCTCATCTTCAGAGTTTCATCCCAGTAGAAATAAGCAGATGGATAGCCAGTGGTTTTGTATTAGCTGCATTTTCTTAGGAAATCAGACTTAAAATATGGAAAGTTTATTTAAGACCTGCATTATCCTGGACATTTTTTTTCTCCCTTATCATGCTGCAGAGCTGTAGGATGGCAAAAATATCACAGAAATAGATGGACTTAAATGTTCAGCATGTGTTGACTTGCAAATCCAAACTACTTTTTCTCATTAATTGTCTCATAATAATCAGAAAACTTGGTTATACCATTTATCCACAGTACTCTAGACAGGGACTGAGGTCAGGGAGAAACACTTGCCTCAAAGGGAGAATATCCTCCAGAAAAACTGCTAGCTGGTGGTACAGTTACCTTAACAGCACTGGGTAGTACACATCTATGGACTATTGTAAAGATGCAGGCAAGTTCCTCTTTCCTGGCTGCCTTACAGGATCTGCATGGAGACAGGGAAGACAATGCTGGGGAAAAGCACATTCAAGGGATTCTCCTGCAGACTGGGCAGAGAAATACAACTGTTTTGTATGGTTCTGCCACGGTAGTCTATGGGGTTTGGATTTCTTTTCAGACACAGAAGGTCTGGAAAATATTTACTGAATTTCTTTTAATCTGTATTTATATATTTTCAATATTGCATTAGGAAGAGATTTATTTTTAAAAATCTAACTCACTAAACATTTACTTGGGACTAGAAAGGTGAACAGGGATGGGTTAACTCCCTATACTTGTATGTATTGAATTCACATGTTTTCTGAACAGATGTAAAAATGTGAACCTGTGATGCTGGCCTCTTTAGATCCTGTTTCTTGAATCAAAATATTTAGTTCCAGAAGCGGCAGAATTCATAAATCCTGGTTTCTTTGGATATGTGTCTTACAGTTCCTTGATTTTTTAACAGTTATATCAAAGCTGCTTTGTCAACTAGCTCCTTAATAGACACCAATAAATGGACTGCAGAGTGAGTTTTTCTGGTCAGTTAAGTATGGCTCTGACCAGAGCTTTCCAGTGGTTGGGGAACCGGTAGCATCTCTGTCCCATGTGCATCCTTTGCTGTTAGTCACTGTTTAGTGCAGCCTTTCCCTTAGTAAACATGCTGATAGAGTCACTTTGCCACCCATTCACCTATTTTCCTCAAATGTGAAGGAATTCTGTATCTTCGTGATTGCTCTCTCTGTAAAGTTTGACTGTAATTGGACTATAGGTTCAAAAGTTATTAATCAAAAGACACAAAACTGCAGCATGTGACTGCTGAAACACCATTTTCATAGGACACCATGAGAATACATAGACCAACAGATGGGCAAACAGGGTTTCCTACTCATTTGGGCACACTTCCAACTTCAGCCCAGGGTTTCTTTGTCTTTCCAGGGCTCCATGTCCATGCCTTGATAAACTCAGCAGTGTGCTCTGGACATGAGTGTTGTTAAAAATCACCCATCCTTTCCCCACCACTTTGCACACCTGCATGTCTGCAGCCTCTTTGGTCAGAACTTTGTTACTTCTTCTAGAAGGAAAACTCTTGGGAGTCCTTGGTATCTGCAGGTGTATATCTCCAAGAGAAGAGGCACACCAGACTCAGTCTGCAGGCAGCTTCCTCACAAAGTTGTCATTATGCAGCAGGTACGCTGTCAAAGATACCAGGCAAGAATGTACAGAAAGAGAAGGGCATCTTGAATGTATTTGGTTGTAATGAGATTCCAGATAACTTTTTAGTACAAGGTACCTCTTTAGGCCACATGTGATTAAATATTTACATTCTTAAAATGTGATTACATTCTTCATTCATTTCCTAGTTCATGTGGAATAGGTGATACAGCTAGGAGAAGGTATATGTTGAGAGAAGATCTAATGTCGTCTTTTACAGTAGATGCCAGGAACTTCTCATTAGTGTTTGTACAACTCACCATTCCTGTCTCCTGCTCATCTTAGACATGGTTAATAATAGGTATCATTGGGATTCTTATGGAGAGCAATTAAAACTTTGAAGATGTAAATGTTTAACATTGTTTATAGTCCAGCTGGCAACAGGAAATGCCAGAAATTACATAAGGTCTCTAGGTATGAATAAGCTCCATGTAAGCATCTGCTTCTCTTCTTCATTTATTTTTTTGGCAGTACCTTGCACAATAAAGCTCTGATTCTGAGTGGGAATCAGTGGGGGTTGCCTGATTATACATGACATTAAATGATAATCTGAACTGTTGGCATTTGTGTGTATCCATGGCCAGGGCTGTAGTTCCCTGTCTCCTTGGCACTGTCCTCATAATATGGAAATAGGGAGAGAGACTCTTTCTCTGGACATTACATCTGTAATTTCCTTATTGTATCCTCTGAGGAAAAATAAATATAATCCAGACAAAGTACACATTTTCTGTCAAGGGAGAACATCAAAAGGCAGCAGCAAAATGAGCATTTTGCTGTGGTCCTCTCAACAGGGGAAAAGATATGCTGATGTTTGTCTGCTGATGGAGCATTATTATAGGGAGAGGCATTGAAAAGAAATGTGATACAAAAACTGTAGGAATTGGTGAATGTTTGCCAGGACTGGATGATCTTTGCCTGGGAGTTCCTAAGGAATCAAGGAATAAAATAGCTATTCTGGTGACAAAAATTATGCTTTATATCGTTCAGAGCAGCTGCTTGGCTGGAGAATCGCCCATGTTATACTACTCTTCTGAGAAAAACAGTTAGAAGGAAATATTCTGAAGCAAATCATTAGAGATGGAATTATGTAGCATTGTGATGTGAACAGTATAATAGGGGTGAAGTAGTCCTGCCTTTATAAATCATGCTTCTGAAGTAGATTTCATAGGAAGACTAGTGGAGCATATTCTTGTCTGCTAGGTTCCCAGTCTGAAACAGCAAAGTCCCCAGGCTTCAGTGATGTAAGGCCAAGCCACATAGGCTAAAGGAGGATGAAACAAACCATTCATGATAAAAAGAAGTGAAGTTTTCTAAATAGCTTTTTTAAAGTGCCTTGTTAGAAGGTGTTAAGAAAGGCTGAAATCCGCAGGCTGAGAAAGCTTTGAGAAGGATTAAAAATTGGTTACGAGTTAGAAAATAGAAGTCCCTTTGTCATTAAAGCAGCCAAACCTGCTGAGAGTGCAGAATTATTTAAGGTAACCAAGACTACAGGAGAGTAGGAAAGTTCTAGAAAGGCTAGGTAATAATATAGTAGAATTTTACTTCCCCCTCCTTTTCCTATGGCTGACTGCACACTCCTGCAGTTTACCCTTGTGCCAGCACAGGCAGCCACACAGCCTTTATGAACTGTTTTGGCTCCTTATAAAAAGAGATAACTACTCCAGGAACAAAATCCAAATAGAAATGGGGTGGACAAGCTCTGACTAAGGCTAGAAGGAAAGTGACCACAAGCAGCAGTAAAGGCAACCTATACATTACCTCCGGCTGCAAGCAAAATGGGATGGTTCTCAGAAGAAACCTTCTGAGAGGACTTCTTATGTTGGTGCAAGGTGAGAATGGCATGATGTGGAGAATTTTCTTCAAGAGTCATGTCTGCAGATATAAGTTACTTCACAAGCTACATGGCTGAGATCTCCCAACTTGTAACACATAGGTTAATGTGGATGAATACCAGAGGTGCCAATGAACCTCTGCCCTGCTCCTCTGCCTTGAAAGAACCAAGATTGTCCTCCTGGTTTACATGTTCAAACTGCTTCAGAACTGCAGTTTGTTAGCTACTTATGGCTTGTAGTATTAGCAATAATCAGCCAGGTGGTAGCCCTGTTTAACCATAGTAAAAGGCAACCATCACAGGTACACAGCTCTGACCACATAACTCCCAAATTTCATGCACAACTGGGGAAAGTCACACTTTTATTTTAAACAAAGCTTTTATAAGATACATCTCCTGCAAGTTTGCACAGAGCCATTGACACTGATTTTTGAATACAAATTATTGAAAGACAAATAGATGTTTATGTTTGAAGTAAGGTGGACCCAGACCTGCTTGTTAATCAGCAGGCAGGCAAAAAAACAAGTATCGCTGCTGGTCCTTTTATTTGTGGGATGGGAATTTCACAAGCACTGAATCGGTAACAGACAGTGTTAAGTCATTCTCCAAAGACAACATTGATAAAAACAGCAAATGGCACAGGATGAAAGCTCCGTCCTTTCCTAGGCACTGAAAGATTAGCCAGTAGCCAACAGGGAAATAGAACATCTTCCTCTGTATTGTCAGCTTTTATTGTGGCTCATGGCCTGAGTCATCCTGTTTAGAGAGAAATAATTGACAGACAAAAGACATGCCTTATTTCTGGTGTTGTTCCACCCTTTCAGGATCACAAGCCCTTTCATTAGAATGAATATGTTGTTCAAAATCTCAGTTCTCTTACTGTAATTAAGTACTTCCTAGCAATAGCAGCCAAACTCATTGGGATATATTTCATATATTTTGCTGAACACATTTTTTTGTGTGTTTTCCTGGAAAATTAAGAGTTTGCAGCATTACTAATGCTGGAAAAAAAATAAATGGACTTCATGCTTGACTAGAAATTATGCAAGTTTAAAAAAATCCCACACTGATAGCTTGGGTTTTAGGTTTCTTTTCTCTTTCTTAGCTTTACCATTCTGTATTCTTTACATGTAGAGAATAATGAGCAAAACTCTAGTATCAAGGACCTGAAGCTGAAAAAATTAACAAAAGTACTCTGATTTTCAAATAGTGAGTATGTACATTTCACAGAGAGCCTAGTGACAGCTACATGTGATCATGTCCTTCATCAGAGTTTTAAAAAAGGACTTTATATTTCGTTCCATATACTTAAACACACAAATCAGACATGTTCATGCAACCTTCAGTGCCTTTGAATACAGTATTTGAGACAGTGACATCTAAACCTAATGGTGCATCTGGCTGAAATCCTTCCCCCTTCCTCCTCCTCCCCTCCAATAAAAAATTGCCCAAAGTGCTGAATTAGGAACATGAGCAATTTGTGTGAAAGTGCTTCCTGCTTGAAATGTCTCGTGCTTCCTGCTTGAAATGTCTTATGCTTAAAATTTATAATAATAAAAACAACAAAAAAAAAGAACCAGACACCTAAAGCCCTTTAAAGGGTTTAAAAATTTGGTCAGTCATCTCATGTAATAACTTACATACAAGAAAAAGAGTATGGCAGCTGCGTTTGCTCACTCTTTCTTTCCAGCATTATGTAAATTCAATGTGAATGGTATCTGCGACATTCTGGATTAAACAAGGGTCTTGTGTGCGGCAGATTGGACTAATCTTTTCTTCCAACATTTGCATAGCCCAAGGACAGGTGAGTGTCCCTGCAATTGTAAACAGTGTTTCCCGTCAAAAGACAGATTGTTGAAAGTATGAAAGTGAATCACCGAGCTGATAAGTATTTGTTCCTTGCTTTAATAGTTTTTGCCTTTTTTTTTTTTGTAAAGAGTTTATGAACACTTGCAGACTATTGCCTGTAGAGGCTTCATTTTCAAGACATGGATTCAACACCAAAGATGATGAAGGCAGCACCCACATCAAAAGGTAGTGATAATTTAGTCTTCCCAGTTTAGCTGAGGAGATGACAGCCATCTTCTGTTGAGACAGAGCAGAGGAAGAGGAAGTGTTCACAGCAAACGTCTGTAGGTGCAGATCAGTAGCTTCCAACACCCCTTCTGTCAATACTCTTTCAATACTCTTCATGTGTAACTCAAAACATAGGTCACAAGGGTAGGTCACTGTGTTGGTATGTTCTTTTGAAAACAAGAACAACCAGCCAAAGCTCAGCGTTAGAAGATTATCAGCAAAATGGGTGATGCCTTTATTTGTAAGGTGTGTCTAGCACAAGGTCCAGATTTACGTGGGGTTATAGTAGTGTTAGCTCTTCTCCATATGAACGTTTCCCAGTGTAGTGTGTGTTCTTATGTCACACATGATGGTGATGCTGCATCACCCTTAGGTACTGATGGCAATTTGTTTTAAATTTCATTAGATGAATTAATGGAAGTTCATCATGGGCTAATAAACACAAAGGTGAGGATACAGTTTCTCCCTTTCTTTTGGTTTGGGTTGAATCAGAGTGATTATTTCCCCAGCTTTTGGTGTCATCATTAAACGAAAAACACTGGTCAGGTGCACATAAATAGCTACAATAACTACTTCATTAATAAAAAAGTAAATATAAATCAAAGAGAGATTGCAATTATATTTTTTCTTGGTGCTTTAATGCAAATTGCTTTGATTGAGAGAGAATAATGTGTTGTTCTTTTTCTAGGGAAAATTTCTCATTGAAGTTTCCCCAGACTTGAAAGAATCATGGACTCCTAGAGTAACTGAGGTAGAAAGGAAGCTCTGGAGGTCTCTAGTCTCATTTCTTGCCCAAAGCAGCTCAATTACACCAAGATACTTAGGGTCTTACCCATTTGAGATTTAAAGAAGGGAGATCCCAAACACACCTCTCTGGGCCCCCTGTTCCAGGTACTGACCACCTTCATAGTGAAAAGCATTTGCTAATATCATATTAAGAGTTTCTCAGGCTGCAGCTTATGCTTGTTACATCTCATCCTGTTACCCTGCACTTTCATTCCAATATACTTCACAGCCCTTATTGTAGACCAACGCAGGAGCCAGAGTCCTGGAAGGCAGCCATCCTTCCACTTTGCAAATAAGAGAGCTGATAAAGAACTTTGCTACAGCCCAGGCCTTTAGTTCAAACCAGACCTGGCATACTCTTTCACCTTCATGTAAATATGCTTTTTTTAACACTCTTTATAACCATTAAACTCCGCTTCAAGGCAAGCTTATTCTCCTTAATGCTACAGCTGTAGTCCATAAAACCCCACAGAAGACCCAGTTCCTCCTGTAGGAGCCAAAGTAGATTGGGAGGAATTGTTACTGCAGTGTATGCTGTCAGCAGAACAGACCTAGACAAGTTTCAAATTCAGCCATCATGCTAATGAGGACTTTCTGGCTTTAGAGTATTAATTTTTTTAAAAAAAAAACTTAAACAGACCCTGACATCCCTGAGTTTTAGGTCACTGGAGACCAAGAGGTTATGCCACTAAAGTACCACTTTATGCTTGCCCTCTTTTTATATTATTCCTTAGGTGCCTGCTACTGCCTTCTGGACACTGAGGGAGACAGAGTTCTGATCTAACTGGTGCAAGCATCCTTATGTTCTTCTGTTAACACACAGACTTGGAGACCTTCAAAGTTCTGATCTGAAAATTATGGCACAATGGCAAATCGTCAGTTAGATTTTACTTACTTATTTACTTAGAAATTCCAAATTGTCACTGAAATAAACCATCTTCTCACCAGACCAATACACTAGGTCATTCCACACTGAGCTAAAGCTAACCAGACTAGGACAATATATACATAAAAACCTTGACATTAACAGCTGTGGTCTACATTTCAGTATTTACCAGCTCCATAAGCATGGGAATACCATACAAAGAGAAAAGTTACTAATAAAAAATTCCCTTTGAGTCTTATTGCTTTCACTTTGCTGCAGCAAACAACCCTCAGCGTGTAGCTGGAGACCAAGTTCTCTTTCCCTGCACAGGACTGTGATGAGATCTGATGTTGTCTTATCCAGGATGCAGTTCAAATGCTCTGAGACTTCCACTTCCTCTTCTAGCAGATGCTGCAGCACAACACATAGCTCAGTCTTCTGCTGACTTTGTTACAAAAGCATTTGAGGTCACTGCTCAAGTTCAGTATTAAGATAAGCTTGATAAAGTGTCAAGTCAGTTGACAATGGGAAGAGTTATTGGCTGCATATCCTAGCTAGCTGCATCCAGCTCCTGGCCATCCGCTCAAGTGATGTAAAGTTATGTCCACAGTTGCTGGAGACTCTAGACCAAGGGGGTCAAATGCACACTGCATAAGCACTGGATGTAGTGATGCCTTGTGGCCATAACGCAGATACTGTTTTCTGTGGTGGTCAGTGTTTTTCCAGCCTGGCAGCATAGTGGTTTTTTTAGCACGAAGCTGAAATGGCATGTTGCATGCCTTTGGCTGTAGCATGAGGGCATGTAGAGGTGTTCTGAGGGTGCAAAACTTTCTGGGATACAATTAAAAGATTATATATGGCAGACCTGATGCTGTCTTATCCAGGCTGCCTTTTGACCAGAGTGAGCTACCTCCAAGATTATACTTAAGTCTTATATAAAAGGGAATTAATTTGCTATCTCAGAGTAAAGAAAAAACAACAAACCAACCAACCAACCAACCAACCAACCAACCAGAGAACCCTGCCAAAACAAAACAAAACAAAAAATTCCAGAGGATTACATAAACTAACATTTGTTTAACGGAGATATCAGGGAATCAGGATATGGAGTGCACTAGGCAGCTGAGTAGTTCAGTGTAGATGTACACCATCAGAGAGTTATTCCAGATATTTTTATGGAAAGAGGAAACAAGGGGACAGTTACTGGATGAACAGACTTTCCCAGGAGACGATTTATAGATAGAAAAATATTTCAATTACTCATATTAAAGTAAGGTTGAAAGCAAGGGTAACCCAGCATGCTGGCAACATGAGACATATACCAGTCATCATGTGGCAGAGAACCAGAAGCAACACACCACGGAAGATCCAGGGTTTTCCAGGGTTGTTCATAGGCAGGAGATACTACTGGTCACCAGCATTCTTTTATGCCATTATAGGTGGAGTTAGGGTGCGTTAGCCTATAGACCTCAAGGCAGAGACACAAGACACTTGTTGGCTCATTTCACCCTTTGTGTGGGGGCCTGCATACGAGGCAGTCCCCACTTGTGCAAAATATTACTATCTATGGTGCAAGAACTGCACCTAGAATGTGCAACGTATTCAAGGACTTACGTTGGTCACCCCTTGCTTAAAGCATTTGTGGGTAGAGGGGAGCCAGGTTTTCAACTTCTTATCAATTATTCAAAGTAAAATTAATTCAAGTTTTAAAATGGCATGTATAGAAATGGTTAAACTTACAGGTTTTACCAAAATGACCCCCTCAAGACAGATTCATCACTGTGAATAGTTCAAGACATGCTAAAAACTTTGATTCAATTGTAAGAGAGTAAGAAGACCCAAATATAGTATGTCTTGGGGGGGAAATTTATTATTTTTTTTTTAACTTTGTAACCACCATTATCTCACGGATCACTTGCAGAATCATTCATCTTTGACATGTAGGCACAAACTGATCTTATTGATCTCAGTAAAATGAACAAATCGGGTGATTAAAGATAATTGCATGTTTCTGTCATTACATGATTGTCTCTTAATAGAGCTGGTCAAATAATTCAGTGGAAAACTCTGTGGTGAAAAAAAAATCATCAAAACCAAAAATTCCTGTCAGAATACATCCACTTCTGTACTGTATTTAGTTATTAAAAATCTCCAGTTATTTGTGGATGAATTATTTATTGTCTCCAGCTAATATTATTTTATAAAGCTGTGAGTTTACTATTTACTATAGATGTATTCATTATGAGTTTTTAATTTAGACATATTAAAGCAGCTTGAATATGCAGTACTTCTAAAACTGAAAAAGTGGAATAGCTGATAGCAGAATTAAATACAAAGAATAAGGTAGTGTTTATATTGATCTATGTCAAACAAAAGACAGCTGTTAGACTTTGGCATACATTGAGATGGTATGTTTGCTTTTTAGAGACAGACCAAAATCTCATTAGATAATAAGCTAAAGAATGAAAGTCATTATGGGGATATTAATTACTAATTGCCAAAAAGCAAATCTTAAAATGAAAGATAGTTCCTAACTAATCTTTGTCTGTATTTGTGACGTTTTCCTCACATGCATCAATTTTGTAAACCAAAATAACCACCTTCAATTCAGAACTTCACATAATAATTAATGATTCATGGGGAATATTAATATTAAACCACCAATATGGAAGATGCTGAATTTTGTGATGGTTGTGATTTTTTTTTTGTTTGCTCTTTTTCCTAAAGAAACTGTAAAAATCTCATCAACCTAGATTGTTGCTTCATATCTTCTGTGGATCAGTATGCCAAACTGCCCACATGTTGAGTGTTTACAGAGACAATTTGGGGTTGAGTATGTGCCAATCCGTCTTCAGCTGTGAGCATGGAATCCTGCACCAAAATTGTTGTAGGCCTTTCCAGGGATATATGGTGTCAGTATTGATTTCTAGCCATTTTATTTAAAATTATTAAATCATTCAGTAGTTTTCACTCATATCACTCTGAAGTTTTCTCTGTCTGAGCAACCAACATGGAATCTCTTGCAAGTCCCTGATTTTCAGAGGTTGGAGCAGATGTCACATCTCTCTGCAGAATTCTGCATAGATTCAGAGGTCTGGGTATTAGCGTAATGCATGTCTGACACATGGCACTTCTGCAGATGTGCCAGTAAATTCTGAATACTACATGTTTGTGCATGAGTTTTTGAAGCATCACACATGGATTTAGTGCTTTGATTTCCACTAAAATTAATGGTTATTGTGTGGCTAAAACACTGCATGAGAAATATGAAAAAATTAAAATGCCATCCTAAACATTCCATTTATATTTTTTTAAATGTATACACAGCTAGAAAAAGACCAAGTATCACTGTTTCTTTATGGGTTACCAGTAATAGCGAGAAGCTTTTAACACTTGTGGTCTGTCTTAATGGCATTTCTTTCTATGAAACATCTGAAAAAAAGTTGTTCTTTATGCTATTTCCAGTCTGATGCTGATCAAAAACAATAATAAAACCATTTATACAGAACTTGGGATATAACTGTCTGTACAATTATATGTAGGATCTAGAGGGCCATTAAATCAAGTCCTCACGGTGCTAGCTGTATAGAATAATAAGACTGCTAAAAGGGGATGAGTTGGATAGCAAAGATAGGTGTGAGGAAAAGTAAGGCACTGAAGTGACATCCATGGAGCCTTCTCAAGGCATGCAGTCCTCTGCTCTATGTACTGACTTACCTTAGAAAGCCCTACATTCCTAAATCTTTTCTCCTGAAATACCAGAGCTGAATGAATAGCCAGGGCAAAGGAGAACTCCACAAATATGTCTTCAAAGTCTAAGGAAAACTACTTTTCAACACATTCACAGCCATTTTTTTCATCACTTTCCCAGAAACTTTCTCACAGTTAGATGTTCATAGTTGCAAAATCTATGATTCACTTATTTCCTAGAATGGAAAATTAAAAGCTTGTTCATAGCAGTTGTCCAGACTGTTCTCGTAGAATATTAGTGGACCTACTTACTCCTGATAGACATGGATAAACTTACTTTGATGCTCTATATGTGTACAAAATCAGAACTCTGTTATAATACCATAAACACAAGCCTGTGCTAGCTAAAATAACATTTTAGAGTCAGATATAAGATCTGAGACAGATGTTCCTGTTGCTTAGTTACAGAAGTTCTCCAATAGAGAGAACAAACATGAAAATATAAATTGAATATTTGTCAAATTAATCCTTGGCATTCATGCCACCTGCACCCCAGGTATTCAGGAGATTGTGAATAAAACTTTGAAATATTAAAATTACTACTGAGGGTTAATGACAGAAAATGTGCAGAAGCTGAGTTCATGAGCCTATTATTTGTAACAGAAACAAGGTTGATAGACTGCAAAAGAGTATCATGAGTTGTTCTGTAGTGCTCCCTCTGGCTGATACTGGGAACTGTGGCTTCAGTTCAAGGGAAACACCTTTACAGCTGGAAGAGGGAAAATGACTGAAACTTAGATGAAGTGAAAAGCAAAATGTGAAAGATAATAAAACTTCCTGAAAAGCCTAAGGTGTTACTTTCCCTTGGAAATAAAAGCTTCTTAGATGATCTCAATGGGAGGTGACATTCAAACCCATTGAAGTAGAACCTGTTCCAAGACTAAACTTGACTGCACGCACAAATGTCTTTAATGTATGATTAATGAGCCATGATAGACATACATCAGATCAGTGATGCTGACACTGGCAGATGGAGATTTTTTTTAACAGAACTTCTTGAATAATGGTATACCTGTGGTAAGTGCTGCAGAAAGGATTACATCTAGTTGAATGCAACTGGTCATGAGAAGTGATAGGAATTTGCTTTAGGGGATTGACTCATTTACTCAGAGAAGAAAATTATCATAATCTATTTTTTTATTTAGCATCCATAGACATACCAAGACTTACCTGTGTGTAGGGCAAACCTATTTATATGCTTGAGACTTGTGAAATAAGCCAAGCACATGATGGGCCAGAAGAGGAGAAAAACATAGATTTATGGGAACTTGTTGCTCATGGAAACTCTGGAGCTTATGGTTAAGTGGCTCTTTTTCTGCCCAGTTGATAAGCAGCCAGAGGCCCTGGCCCTGTTCTGGCATGCTTCTGTGCTGGCAGCTGTAAAGGATTATGTTGGAGAAAAGAAGGTTATGGTGTGTGCAGGTAATTCCAGAATGCATATACATGAAATAGAAAAGTCTTGAGGGGCTGCAGCAAGGACCAAAGCTTCCTCATTATATTTTCTAGCAGGTTTTTTTTTTTTGGTTGGTTGGTTTTGGGTTTGGTTTTGGTTTTTTTTTTAGGTTTTGTTTGGAATATAAAGAGATTCATTACAGCAGCACCAGGGCAGCACAAGAAGCACTTACACCATTCACCCTGTTCTAGTCTCCTGATTCCCTACCCGTGATTCAATTGTTCATTTCATTTTAAAAACCAGCAGCAGTGGACAGATGTATCAATGCAACTCAGTAAGAAGCCAGAGGGCACAGGGGAGTCCTTCATAGCCTTGTTGCAACAACATGCCATCACTACATACCCTTCGTTTACATGCAAAAGCTTTACTACTCTTGATCTTCCACCATTCACCAGCTTGGTGACAGCACTGGGGGAAGCCCTTAGCTGTTTGGACAACCAGTTATTGTCTTTGTAGCAAAGAAGTTTGATGGCGCCATTCAAAGCAAAGAGGTTTGGAAGCCTGAAGGAGAGTGGGTGAGACAAAGGCAAGGATATAGGTCAAGTGACTGTGGGATGCCACGTATGAGTCTAGCAAGTATAACCAGTCTCATCCTCTTCTGGAAACAGACTGCCTTGCCTCTTTGGCTTCAACTCTTCTTTCCACTGTGTGTTCAGAGTCTTTGAACTAAAGTTTAGCCTCAATCTCATAACATTTAAGGGATGATGCCTATCACTGTGGCACTCCTGAACTTCTTGGAGTAAACAGCTTTACATTTCTAAAGGAGGATCAGGCAGCTGGCTGCAGGGTGCCCTCAGTCTTTGGAATCACTCTGTGCAACAAAGCCACTGAGCCTTCTCCAGACAGTTCTCTCCATGAATCCTGTTTAGATTTCAAAAGGCTGTCCTTCTGGTTTGTTTGGAAAATCACACAGTAAGAAAAAACCCTAGAGGAAAGAGCTATTACCTTCATTTGGTAGGTCTCTGACTGCATCAGGGTTGACATTAGAAAATGTTGTCAGTAAATTTAGGGCTAAAATCTTGCCTGAGGTGAGATCAGGTGAACAGAGAGATTTAGAAGCCCCTGTTTCCACACTGCCTGGTGTGTTGCTACTGCAAAGGAGGCACTTCAAAAACTCTGGGCTACTAAACTGATTTTGGATTTCATTGTAGAGGATGGCCTTTAAGATTCTGACAGCCTTTAGAGACAGATTAAAACCTATGAGCAGTTGTGTCAGTGAAGTCCTGTTGGTTCACCCACTGCAAAACTCCTTGAATGGTCCCACCACAATTTGCTGAAAGCACTCTCAAGATCAGCATCATGAGATGATTCTAATACACTAGGAAGAACTACAGGAACACATTCTCCAGAATATCTCCATACCCAGGCTGGGGACCATGTATGCCTCTGGGTGAAAGGGCAGAATGTTTAGGAGACTGAAGAGATTGATAAGATCTTAGTGAGATTTTCCTTAACATTGCAATAGCTTTTAAAATTTGGCCTTTCACCTCTGGAAAATTCCTTATATTTGCACCTAACAGCTAGGTCCTAGTTCCAAAATGATGCCAGCATCTTTCAGAACCAGCTATCTTTGCCCTCGCTACCATACATTACTTTGCAAACTAGATGCCTCTTTTGGTTGTCTAATGCTGAAAACAGAATTTTGCATTTCCCTATTTCTGTGACTCAGGGCAGGAAGATCTGGTTCTGTCCTGTGGCTTCTTCAGCACTTGTAAATTAAAGAGTTCTCCAATCGGGTTACTTCAGTTCAGAATTGTTACCCAAATGCAGTGTGCTGCTTTATCACCTAGCAAAATGCAGCCACTTCTAGGCTGAAATGGATGAAGTGTTTTAACAGCAGAGCACAGCAGATACCTGAAAATGTAAGGTATCTGAGTTAAAAAAGAGAAACAGTCTGAGCATGAGAGGGTAGCGCATGCCTTGTGCAAGTCTGCCAGCAGCAGCTACAGCCAGAACCAATAGTAGGTCAATGGCAATTTATTTAAACGCGGCAGCATTTGGGGGTTTTGCTAAGGATCAGGAAAAGCTAAGCCAGCTAAATAAGAACAAGCACACTCAGTGCAAGTGAGAGCTCCCAGTCTTCCGGGAACAACTTGAAAAGATCAGAGATGTAAAATGTGAGGAGCAGTTCCAGCAGACCAGATACCTGCATGTTAGATCGATGAAGAGAAGCATGAAAGTACAGCTGCTTCTAACGTGGCAGGCATGTGAAGGTCAGGGAACTGGTGAATTCTCAGTGTGCAGCGATCCTTAATATAACACATTTTGTGACTGTCAGACAGGACATTCTGATAAAAGCTGAAGATAATCTAATGGAACAGCTGTAATTATGGTACAAATACTTCAGGGAAAAGGTAGAGACTTGCTTCCTTTTCTTGTTTCCTAGGTAATGCTAAAGTGAGCAGGCATCTGGTATAAGCAAAGTCAGAGCAATGGAGACATTTTTCTTACCATCTCCACTTCCATCCACTTTAGTTCGATTACTTGCATTTCAGTCTCATAGAATCATAGAATACTTTGGGTTGGAAGGGACCTTTAAAGGTTATCTAATCCAAACCCCCTTAAAGCAGCAGGGACATCTCCAGCTAGACCAGGTTGCTCAAAGCCTCATCCAACCCGGCTTTGAATGTTTCCAGGGATGGGGCATCCACCACCTCTCTGGGAAACCTGTTTCAGTGTTCCACCACCCTCACTGTGAAAAAAAAAAAATTCCTAATGTCTAATATGAATCTACCTCCCTCTATTTTAAAACCATTACCCCTCGTCTTATCACAGCAGGCCCTGCTGAAGAGTTTTTCCTCATCTTTGCTGTAGGCCCCCTTTAGGTACTGGAAGGACCTAACTAGTCTCTTCCCTAAAAAGTACCATGGTAGGTATCCATGCATGTGTAGGACTGGGAACATTCTACTTTTTTTTTTTTTTTTTTTAAAAAGCAGACGCCTCAAGAGAGATGTAGCCAATGGTCATCATAAGCTCTTTCTACACTGAACTCACTCATGATTGTCTCAGCAAGTATGGACTCAGGGTAGGCTGAAGAAAATTAAGTGCAGGTGCTCACCAGACTCCACCTATTTATATCAGTCAGACTCCATCTATTCATAACAAACAACAACATGACAGTTTTGCAGCTCTCCAGAATGGAAGTATCTGTCTGTCTTCTTTTGTCAGCAGTACACTAGGGCTCCATGTTAAATCTTAAACCTAATGATGGTGAGTCCTCTCTGCTGAGCTGACTGGAGTGTGGTTTTGAAATCTGGTTCACATTTTTTGAAACCATAAAAGACAAGGAACGCATGTAAGCTCTGGGTTATGACAGATGACCATGAAAGATGAGTGTTGGCCTGCTAAGCCACTACAAACTTGTCATGACCTTGGAAATACAGCTCCCTAAATAAAAGAGAGATTGGGTGAGAAAGCAGCAGTAGAGAGGGGAGGGAGGGATTAAGGCGCAGAAATGTTTGAAGGTGGATGCTACTGTAGCAGTACTGTTACACAGAAGCATAGTGTGAGATTATAGCCCCTTCCTTATGTTTGTTACAGGAGATTGTGGTCTGCAAGAACTTAACCCAAGCACATGTAGCAGATGCATGACTCACCCCGTTTTTGCTACAGAATTAGTTCTGTGCCTGTCTTGTGTCAGCCTGTTCTGTGAAACCACTTCCTTAATTTACTTTGTCTAGATGTCATGGCTTAATCACTCCGTGTTGAAACCAATCTGGGGTTACAATAAGTCATTCACCTTTTGTTTGAAAGCAGGCTGCCTATGCAGATTAAATTAGAGGCAAATCTTCAGCCTAGCATCCTTATGACTTCATCAAGAATAATGCGCTGTGTTGCAGAATACATTTACATTGTGTAGGACAGATTTGTTTAACAGCTCAGCACTAAAATCTCCACATAAATAAAATTGCCAGATTTCCCTTGCAGCTCAATCCCCACTGAGCAGTAGGTAGCTGTACATTTGGAGGTGTATGAAAACAGCTGCACCCTCTCTCCTCCACCTCACCTGTCCTTCTCACGATGCAGCGAGCAGGACTCAACAGGGGATGAGGACCTGCCCTGTAAGTCTAGCACTTTTAAGCTGCCAGATAAGGAAAGAGACTTGAATTTCATTTACATTAGGTATTCTCTTGCACACTTACCTTTCTTTCTCACACTTTTCCAAATATTCTCCTGTGACTGCCTAGTTCAGTTGTCAACATAAAGGACAGACATGTGAGTGTAGGTCACTCTTATATTCCAGGGGCCTTCCAAGTGCCAAAACCTGGAAAGACGCCTTTGTGCAAATAAAATCCTGTGGTATGACAGCTTTGCGAGGACCATGAAAGAGCAGGTTTGGAGAGGAAGAAAAGCTCTCAGGGGTACTCAGGCAGTCTGTGACCCTATGTACATGGGAGGCCTAATTAGCTGGATGCTACAAAAGGCTGCTTGCAGCTGGCAGGAGGAGTTGACTATTGGGAGGGAAGAAGCAAGAAGGGCTGTTTCCACAGCAGTGGAAAATTTCTCGGGTTCTGAGGCTCAGACACACAGTTTTGGACTGAAGGCATTGGGAGCCCGTGAAGAAGCATGAGGCAAGATTAGGACCTGCTGAAGGCAACTGAATGACAGGTTTTATGTGTCAAATGGAGCAGATGATCTTTGCCTATATGGCTAGAAAGCAGGAAGAAGTAGTGGCCTCTGAGGCACACGGTCTTGCAGCAGCTGTGGGTAGACCACAACAAGCCTAGTAAAAGCACATAAAATAATGCTCAGTGAATCCTGTGTTTTCAAGAGTTTATCCTCAGATACCAAACTGAGTAGCCGTCAAGTCTAACTTACAGATCAAAACTTCTCTCCTGAAAGGGGGAACACTGAAGCTCAAAACAATTGCAAGTTATCCTGTGGCTGTCTCAAATTTGGTCCTATTTGAAAAGGCCCAAAATTAGCTGATCTGTCTGCAAACACTGGCCTTTATGTTCTTTAAGGTGAATTTGGGACTGAATAGGCTAGCCATGGGTGCGTGCAGAACACTGGACACAGAGATACCAGCTTCTGTCACTGGGAAGCACTCGCATGCTCACCGTTCTGTTCTGTCTGTGAGCCTGTGAGGTTTCGCCAGCCTGACACAGTGACTACCCAGGGTGGATTGGTTTTCCCTGTTTTCCCAGAAACGTGCTAAGGAAGGGGGAGTTGAGGCTAAGAATGAACTTGGAGAGCCACAAAACAAATGCCTGTTCTCCAGTTTCTGCCTCCACTTTTGGCCCACATGAAACAAAGCCAAATATATTTCAACCACTTTATTCTCACCAGTGTTTTCTCACCAGGAGAGCACTGAGCAGGTGTGGCCTCTGCCAGCTACAAAGAACACTCAAAAGCACAGCTAGTTTTTGAAGAACTCAGGTGGCTGAGAGCAAATATTGCCCTGTTGTCTTGTTTCAGGCACAAAGAGTGGGCAGGAAGAAGGGCAATGTCCGACCCTCAAAACAGAACTTACCCCTCCAAGTATACTGCTTGCATCAGCCTCTTATGGCAGCAGGGAAAATGTGTGCCAACTCCATTTTTTCCCTGTCTGAATATTTGTGGAAAGCCTCTAACAGTGAGAGAAGTCATAGCAGGAAGAGGTTTGTCGGAAGGCAAAACCAACAGCACTATGCTAAAGCAGCTTAAGTGAGGCCTGATCCATCTTCAGGTGATGGAAACAAAGCTCTGCTTAAACTAAACTTACTGAATGGAGGGTCTGATTTTAATGGGAGAGGCCAGGTCAGGCTTTTGCTATGTAAGAGGGATGACAGGTCCTAAATGGTAAACTTGGGGTGCTACTTTTACTGGTATCCAATTGGTAAACATCAGTTCCTAATATTTGAGATTTTCAGCAGTAACTGGTGTCAGATCAACTCCTCTCTTACTGACTTTGGTGAAAATTTAACCATGGATTCAGGGAGCAAAACAAGGTGAGCATTTGGAGAAGTGGCTGCCCAAATATTGTGCAAACTCAACACCAAATCAGTGCCTTGAAACAGAATGCCAGAATGTCTGCCATTTACCACTTTGGACTGAATTTAACATCAGCTACTCCAGTGGTAAGAAAATGGATTGTAAACACTTGAAACCAAAACTTATTTTCAAATTGTACCATGAGGTATCCAGCATTTCTGAGAGTGCTGTAAAACAGAAATTGTATGCTTTTAGGAATGCTATTGTCTGACCGCCTGGGCAAACATAAAGAGTTTTGAAATAATACATTCTTTCCTTGTACATGTTGAAGGTTTATACCAAACTTATCTTTCCGTCTCTACTGAAATGCACTTGCAGCCTCTCTGTGCTGTCCTCTGGAGCAGTTGTATTCTATTGTGGGAGAGCAGCATGTTCTGTGAGGTTAAATACATTTCTCTTCCTTAAGGACTGGGCCGCACAGTCCACTTCTATCTGTAACAACTGTTCCTGGGGTTGTTCGGAGGCATCTGCAGAGAAGACTAGTATATCTAGAGAAAAGAAAAGCCAAGTGTACAGTGAGTTTTCATTAAAGAAGAAACATGGTGACGTTAGTCTTGAAGAAATGTTGACAGTCTCTCTATGCTTAAAACAGAAAATGGAAGAAATTCACATAGATGTAGTTGAAACATAGATTTAGAAATCTACTGTGCTGAGCAATAGCATCATGTTTTCTCCATGTTGTTACTGTCATCACACCCACTGCAGTTTAAGGCAGATAGTTAGTTATATCAGATCTTGTCCTCAGATTCAGTCAAATGTGTGTTTTGAGCTGAAATCACATCAAAATCATGGCGAAATGACGATCTCATACCTTGTGTTTACAAAAGGTGGAAGTGGTGACACAGGATAAACCCACTGAAGTTTTCACTCCTGTAGTTTTATGTACAGCTGTAAGGCACCTGAAAAGTCCCTTGCGCTGCAGTTTTGTTTGGTTATAATACTCACTATCTCCTAACTCTGGATATACTCAAAGCTCAAAAAATACTAAACACCCGTGCTCATTGTGGTCTGTAAACTGTTGTACAATTTTAAGCTTGCAGAAGCCACAATAAATTATTCACAGTTTATGGGAATTAAATTCCACAGGAGGCAGAGGAGGAGATGAACATAGATTGTGAGATGCTGCAAGCCTCCCCTATTGAGGCATCTCTGCTGTGCCATTCCTGACATTAACCACCCTCCTCCTGTTTCAGAAAACAAAGGCCCCCTACAATGCTGTGAGGGGGGAAAAAAGGAAAAAAGCTGGAGATTTCTCAGCTTCCTCGTGGGGACTCCAGGTTCCTTGCAGAGCCGTTTACAGAGCAGGCTTCCCAGCCGTGGCACTTTGGTCCTGCCTGGGGCAGGATGCTGGTGCTGGGTCCCATCCCTCGCTCTTTGGCTGGCCCTGGGCATCCCTTCTCTCTGGCAAGGGTTCCAGTCTTTGACCTGTGTCCACTGGGAAGCTGTGCAGGACTATGAACGCTAGCACCTCTGATGCTAATTTATATGTATATATCTATGTATGTATGTATGCATATACATATATACTCTTTCATATATATATAATCAAGTATATTATGTATATATATGAGAGTTGATGACTCTCTCTTACATGCTGCAAACAGTAATATGAAAACTCAGCACCTGTCTGGGTTAGCATCCATGTGAATTACCCAAATTCCTTGAATGAGATCATAAAGAGATACGAAGCAAGTAAGTCTAAATTGAAGCCATTTGGCCTCTTGTCTCTGTCACCCTGGAGGTGAAAAATCAGTTAAAATACTCATAGATTTGCTGAAGTGACTAAATACCGTCTTATCATTAGTAATAAAAGTCTGCAAAAATTAAGCCATAGATGAAAGGCAGAAGCAGCTTCTGCCAGCCTCAGTGCTTGGTGATCTGGAAAGTTGGGTTTTGTTTTTGTTTTTAATGGCAGTCACACGTTGCAATTTAAGGGTGATGGATGTCTGTGAGGTGCGTGACAACACTTGACGCTTCGGCAGTGCCCATCAGCTATACAGCTCCCCGCTGCTGGGGGGTAAGAAGGCTGCAGAAGTACAGTAGCCGTGTCAGGGAGCTCGGTTTCGCTCCCCCCTCCCCCTCCCCCCACGCAGCAGCTGAGAGCATCCTCAGCTGCGCGGACGGCTGGGGGAGGCCAGCGAC